>JAFIRS010001647.1:0-318122 GCA_018342105.1 Gonioctena quinquepunctata
GACTATGAAAAAAAGGGCATCAAAAATTTCTGCCAACCCCTTGGGGATCACTCAAAATTGGGACAAATTTGGGACATTTAAAACCTTGTCGTAATTTTTTTTAAAAATTTTAAAAGGGGTGGAGGGTGGGGGGTTGGCTGTAAAAAAAAAATAAAAAAAAGCAGAGTCATTTGGGAAGTTTAAAAAAGTCGACGTTCCGGGGACGAGTTCGTACAGGTGTAATTAAAATTTTTTCCCCTCAAAGATAAACCAATTTTTCAAAGACCCCTTTAAAAACCTTTTCAAACTTAGAATCAATAATTTTAAAAAACCCCATCGAAGGTGAATACATGTTTTTGGGGGAATTCGTCAAAATGGGCTTGGATAAAAAACGGGGATTTGAAATATCTCAATACAAAAACGAGGTGATTGAGGGGGCAACAGTTTTAAAAAGGAGTGGTTGGGGGGAATTTGTTGGGGGTTGCAACACCCCCCCTTTTTAACCCCAGATTTTAAATTATATGATTCAAATTTAACA
Organism: Gonioctena quinquepunctata; assembly: GCA_018342105.1. Lineage (NCBI taxonomy): Eukaryota > Metazoa > Arthropoda > Insecta > Coleoptera > Chrysomelidae > Gonioctena > Gonioctena quinquepunctata. The sequence continues at coordinate 518 of JAFIRS010001647.1, forward strand.
AGGGAAACCTTTGCCGATAGGTTGCCGATGGAAAAGGTTGGGGCCGTGAAAGGTTCAATTAATGACTTTTCCTAGTTAATCAAATTTGTCCAAAAAAAAATTATACATTAATTAACGCTAGTTAAGAGTTGGGCCAAGACTTTAAAGACAAAAGTAAAAAGATAAATAAAATTAAATAAATGTTACCTAGCTTGTATGGGAAGGCAAAATAAATTGCAATAAATCAACTTAACAAATTTATTCCAGTTGGAATTTGAAAAGAAAAAATTTTTTTACAAATCCCAGAAAAGTATTTAATTCTCTTTAAAAAAAAAATGGAAAAATTACATAAAAAGGAACCAGTAATTTTGACTCGGGACCCAAAATTCGAAAAATTTACACCTATATTCCTCCAGTTTGGTCACGAATATACCTTCGGAGATTTTGGGAGCGGTAGAGGAAGGCTAGTTTCTGAAGTTGGTCCCATGGTTCTAGGAGGAACTTGGTTTCAGCTTTTTACGATTAAGTTTTGGTCTGGGTGGTTCTATATTTTTTTAGACCCCCTTATCGGCGTAAATTGAGTTGATCTTCACGGACCAGTGCAATATTGATGTGCTGTAAGACCTCCCAGGCTACTAGTCCTTGTCCCGTAGATGGGTTCCCTCCGTGGTATATATCATGCGAAAAGATGATAGGAACCCAAAATATGAAAAGGGGAGAACGAAGGAAAATCCTTTGAACCCCCAAGTTTTATGTTTCAAATTTTTAATCGGAGTAAAAAAAGATAGATCAAATGAAAACATACAAAAAATCTCAATCTATATAAAAGACGAGAAGGTTACAGTGAAAGAACAAAGATAATGAAAAAGAATTCAATCTCATTTGGAGTTAATTTATAAGTTAATTTTAATAATTTAAAAAAATATTAAAATGAACAAAATTTAAAACCAAACAAAAAAACCCTCACCCAAAACGTTATGTTCAAATTCGGGTTTGGAAACAAGTAAGTTTTGATAAGGTGATTTATTCCAGAAGGGTAAAAAATGTAATAAAGGAAAGGACCCCAAAAGAAATATAAAATTTCCTTGAAATTTTCCAGAGAAAAAAAGGTATTTCAAAAGCAAAAAATACCATAAAATTGAGAAAAAATCTATTTTAATTTTAAAAAAATTTTTTAAAGGTTGCCAGTACAAAATATTATTTTAAAGCAAGTGCCAAAGGAAAATATAGCGTTATAACCAAAATACTCTAGTAGGCTCATAAAAAAATAGGGTTTCGAACAACGATAATAGTCAGGTAAAAGATCCTTCAGCCAAGATAAGAAGAGAGAACACCGTCTTTTCGGGGAAAGACTCTCTTAGAAAAGATACAGTGAAAAAATTCTTTTATTGAGAATTTCCAAAGATAAACCGAGAGGAGACCCCGTCTTTCAGCGGGCACAACCTTTAGGAAAAGATAATGTTAAATAATTCTTTTGATTGAAGAATTTTTTTAAAAATAACTGCAGAGGGAGGGCCCACGTCTTTCAGTGGGCCAACTCTCTTAGATAAAGATAATTTTGAAATAGGGCGGCAATTCCCTTTTCAAATCGATAAAATTTAAATTTTCAAAATTTTGTGAATCTCCTGCTCTTGGCGACAAGGTAGTAACTAAAAGGGAAATTTACTCTAAAAGATCAAAAAAAAAATAAGCTACACTGGGAATTGAATGGAGTAATAGATATAAGAAATTTATTAAAGGAAATCAACTTTACGCTTGAGGATTATATTGAATCAGGTTTTTGAGACCGTTAGGCCAGAGGTACAATCTCTCTCGATCAAATTTTCTCAAGAGAAAAAAGAAAATTACCTCATAAACATAGTTATGAAATAAAGAAAATTGCTTACCAGAGAGCCGTCCATTAGTCCTTCCAAACAACAAATACGCCCCGCTTCAATTGGAATCCTTGGAACAATCTACTGGTAGTTGGGGGGAGTAAGCTCTAATCCATTCGAAAATTACCAACTTGGTACCTTTAAAAAGGGAAAAGCAGAACTGATTTAATGAAAAAAATCATTCCCAATATTCGGAACAGATGTTGTTAGCCAAATATGTACTATGAATGATTTGTCAAAATGGGAAATATCTATCTTTAACCTTCAAAAAATTACCATGCAGTATTTCCAAAATTCAATATTACAAGCATAAGAAAAAAACAAAGGGGAAAGCTAATCAGCTACAATATTAATTAAAGATAAAGGAAAATATTACTCCAAACTCCAGCAATGGAAACTTATTTCATCTATGTTGTACGCAACAAAATCAACTCACCCCGTACACCTGCCTATCTCGACGTTCAATCAAGAAAAGAAAGATCATTCTTTCGGTTCGACGAAATCATAGTTCACCTGTTTTTTCATTCTAGGATTCTTTTTTATTATAAAAACACTTGGAAAAAACCAAACGCTCGACAAACCCGATCGACACGAAAATGAAATGTCACGGTCACACTGTCAAAATACCATTTTCTAGGGACAATAAGACGCACATTCTTCACGACCGGGAGCGCAGTGACTCTGACCCGTATTAACCGGAAAAGTTATGAAAATTGGTTATGTATAAGGAAGTAACGAAAAATTCGTTACACACCACCAAACCTTAAAAAGAAAACCTGAGTTTACAAATTTTTATCCTTTCAACTAAAACAGGTATTCAAAGTAAGCGGGAAAGTACTAAAAAAAAATTTCGAAAACACTATAAATTCCCAGGCATACAAAAAAAAATAAATAGGATTTAAATGGGTTTAAAACCCAACCCTAACTTTCAACAGCCCTGTATCAACGGGCGAAAGGTTGAAAAGTATACAAACCAAACAAAATTTTGTAAATTATGGCTTTTTACAAAGTAAAGCTTAACTCGTTGCCTCCCGGCAAACTAAAATGAGTGAAGGAAAAGATACATTTGAAAAAATTCAAATGAGTAAAATGGCATTTCCAACCCTAAAACTTCAGTTCTCTGTTTACACCACAGCTAAAGAACAAAGGGGGAAAAAAATGATTGGGGGATGAATGACAACATCCAGGCCCAGAAACTGTGAAAACCGGGTCCTCCAAACAATCCAGCCAAAGTGTTCTCGTCGCTGCAAGGTATTAGGTGCTGCCCGTTGAGGAACACTCATAACCACTCGCCCCCCAGATTCCAAACAACCACCGATCCCACCAACCCAGGGGAAGGCCCATTCAGCACAAACCTGGTGAAAAAAATAATACCAATACAAATATAACCAATTTTGGTTTTAACAGCTGTCCCACAACTGGATTTAACCAGCGTCACCAAACTAAAAATGAACTTATGGTTCACGATACAAAAATCCAAAAAGGGACGGAAATGTTCCGTTTTGCCACTGCAAAACAAGTCTTCAGCCAAAACAGACCAGCCAAAAAGGTCGGCAGATAGTTGCATCCAGGTCACCTTTAAGACCTAAAGTCATGATCACCCGTAGATCAATAACCAAAACCCCCCAATACCTTCCCTTCAAAGACCCTTTGAAAAAAAAAAAAAATTCAACAGCCGGGCAACATGCACCACCTAAAAAAAAAGCGAGTCCCTTCAAAATTTTGAATTTGCGCTAATTTAACTATAAATTAGCCAAGGAAAACAGAAGATAAGATAAAGAAATAAGATAAGTGGGATAATAAAAAAGATAAGATAAATAAGATAAGATAAGATAAATAAGATAAGATAAATAAGATAAGATAGATAAGATCATATGAGAGATTCAAACTCAACCAACGAATGGGAATTAACACCCTAACTCGATATTACAGTAACCACAATATGTTGCCAAAATTGTGAAACATCAAAACTCATTACCTAAAAAGAAGGTATTATCAAGAAATTTTATGTTCCACTGGGAAGTTATTGAACAATCTCAAACGAAGTGAAATACATCACTTCCAGTTAAAGATACAAATGTCTAATACGGAAGATACGAAACGATATTATTAGACAATCTCAACGAAATGAAATACATCATCTCCAGTCGAAGATCCAATTGTCTAATACGGCAACGATACGATAAGACATTATTAGGATATCTCCAACGAAATAAAATACATCATTTCCACAGTCAGAGATCCAATTGTCTAATACGGCAACGATACGATAAGACATTATTAGGCTATCTCAAACGAAATAAAATACATCATTTCCAGTTTAAGATCCGATTTTCTAATAATGCCACGGGAAGATAAGAAACGAAAAGGAAATGACAAGTGAAATACATTGATGCAGTCTGTAACCAGATTTCATGAAAGACAAAGTAATTTTGTATAAATTCAAATTGAAAAAACTACAAAAAACAGCAAAAATGATTCAAAATCAATCTCTCACATAAGGTGTTGACAAGGTTCCTTTTGGAAGTACAGAGTTTCCATCAGGAATTACCAAAAGATAAACACTTCCTCAAAGTACAACCTTAGTCGACCCTTTTTGCTACGTTCTACATCAACATATACACTTTTTTTCCTCAGAAGTTTACTTTGACAACTGAACGATGAGTTACTGCGAATATTAGGAAAAAAGGTAAGGTAATAAGGTGTATAGATATATCTCTCAAACAACCAAAGGATACTCAACTAAATAGTAGACGAGTACTAAACCGAAAAGATATAGAAAAATTCTTAAGCCCCTCTCACAGAGTCCTAAGAATAGAAATCACAAGTTGGAATGTATTCTGTTAGTGGCCAGTTTTGAGACTTTTACTCAACATCTGGTGAATGCCATGGTGAGAGCAGTCATAGGCCCCTCTCACAGAGCCCTAAGAATATAAATCACAGGTTGAAAGATTTTCTTGTTAGTGGCCAGTTTTGAGACTTCTACTCAACATCTGGTAAATGCCATGGTGAGAGCAGTCTTAGGCCCCTCTCACAGAGCCCTAAGAATATAAATCACAGGTTGAAAGATTTTCTTAAAAGTGGCCAGTTTTGAGACTTTTACTCAACATCTGGTAAATGCCATGGTGAGAGCATTCTAAAGGCCCCTCTCACAGAGCCCTAAGAATAGAAATTACAAGTTGGAATGTATTCTAAAAGTGGCCAGTTTTGAGACTTTTACTCAACATCTGGTATATGCCATGGTGAGAGAATTCTCAGGCCCCTCTCACAGAGCCCTAATAAAGCCACGGGAAGATACATTCTTCACGTTGGGCGCCAATTGTGCAACACCCCTTACTTTTGAACCCCAGATTTTAAATTATATGATTCAAATTTAACAAGGTGAAATCACTTTGCCGATAGGCTGCTCAGATGGATACGGTTAGGCCGTGAGTAAGGTTCAATTAATGACTTTTTCCTAGTTAATCAAATTTGTCCACTAAAAAAATTATACATTAATTAACTTGACTAGTTCAAGAGTTGGGCGCCAGACTTGCTAAAGACAAAAGTCAAAGATAAATAAAATTAAATAAATGTTACCTAGCTTGTATGGGAAGGCAAATAAATATGCAATAAATCAACTTAACAAATTTATTCCAGTTGGAATTCTGAACAAGATAAATTTTTTTTTTTTTTACCAAATACTAGAAAAGTATTTAACTTCTCTTAAAAAAAAAATGGAAAAAATTACATAAAAAAGGAACCAGTAATTTTGACTCTGATCAAAATTCGAACATTTACACCTATGATTCCTCCAGTGGTTGGTCACGAATATACCTTCGGAGATCTTGAGCGAGATAGAGGAAGGCTAGTTTCTTGAAGCTGGTCCCAGCGGTTCTAGGAGGAACTTGGTTTCAGCGGTTACGATTAAGATGGTCGTGGGTGGTTCTATAGTTGGTTTTAGACCCCCTTATCGGCGTGAATTGAGTTGATCTTCACGGACCAGTGCTGATATTGATGTGCTGTAAGACCTCCCAGGCTACTAGTCCTTCCGTCTCCGTAGATGGGTTCCCTCCGTGGTATATATCATGCGAAGAAGATGATAGGAATCAAAATATGTACAAAAAGGGGAGAACAAGGATATCCTTTGAACCTCAAGTTTTATGTTTCAAATTTTAATCGAGAGTCAAAAGATAGATGCAAATGATAGCATACAATAAAAATCTCAATCTATATAAAGACGAGAAGGTTACAGTGAAAGAACAAAGATAATGAATAGCAATTCAATCTGCTATTCTGGAGTTAAATTATAAGTTAATTTTAAAATTTAAAAAATATTAAAATGAACAAAATTTAAAACCAAACAAAAAAAACCTCCCAAAAGTTAGTTCAAATTCAGTTAAGTTTTGAAACAAGTAAGTTTTGAAAAGGTGATTCTTGTACCAGAAGGGTAAAAAAAGAATGAAAGGAAAGGTATTCCCAAAAGAAATATAAAAATTTCCTTGAAATTTTACCAGAGAAAAAATATAGTATTTCAAAGCAAAATACTATAAAATTGCCAGAGAAAAAAATCTACTATTTTAAAGCAAAATATTTAAAGGTTGCCAGTACAAAGATATATTATTTTAAAGCAAGTGCCAAAGGAAAATATAGCGTTATAACCAAAATACCTAGTAGGCTACATAAAAAAAATAGGGTTTCGAACAACGATAATAGTCAGGTAAAAGTATACTCTTCAGCCAAGATAAGAAGAGAGACACACGTCTTTCAGTGAGCACGACTCTCTTAGATAAAGATACAGTGAAAAAATTCTTTTATTGAGAATTTCCCAAAGATAAACCGAAGGGGAGACCACATCGTCTTTCAGCGGGCAACAACTCTCTTAGGAAAAGATAATGTTAAATAATTCTTTTGATTGAAGAATTTTTAAAGATAACTGCAGAGGGAGACCTCAGTCTTTCAGTGGGCACAACTCTCTTAGATAAAGATAATTTTGAAATAGGGGCAATTCCCTTTTCAAATCGATAAACAGGTAATTCTCAAAAAATTTTGTGAATCTCCTGCTCTTGCGACAAGGTAGTACTGAAGTGAATTGACTCTGCAACGATCAAAAAATCAAATAAGCTACACTGGGAATTGAATGGAGTAATAGATATAAGAAATTTATTAAACGGAAATCAACTTTACGCTTGAGGCATATGAATCGAGTGTTCTGAGACCTAGGCCAGAGGTTAAACTCTCTCGATCAGCAATTCTTTCTCAAGAGAAAAGAAAAATTACTCTCATAAACATATGTTATGAAATAAAGAAAATTGCTTACCGAGAGCCGTCCTATTAGTCCTCCAAACAATCAAATACGCCCTTCGCTTCCAATTGGAATCCTTGGAACAATCTACTGGATGGGGGAGTAAGCTCTAGTCCATTCGAGATTACCAATTACTTGGTACCTAAAAAAGGGCAAAGCGTAGAACTGATTTCCAATGAAAAAAATCAGTTCCCAATATTCGGAAACAGATGTTAGTTAGCCACAATATGTATATGAATGATTTGTCAAAATGGCCGAAATATCTATCTTTAACCTTCAAAATTACCATGCAATATTTCCAAAATTCTAATATTACAAGCATAAGAAAAACAAGAGAATGCTAATCGGCTACAATATTAATTAAAGATAAAGAGAATAATATTACTCCAAACTCCAGCAATGAAACTTATTTCATCTATAGATTGTACGCAACAAAATCAACTCACCCCGTACACCTGCCTATCTCGACGTTCAAATCAAGAAAGAGAAAGATCATTCTTTCGGTTCGACGAAATCATAGTTCACCTGTTTTTTCATTCTAGGATTCTTTTTTATTATAAAAACACTTGGAAAAAACCAAACGCTCGACAAACCCGATCGACACGAAAATGAAATGTCACGGTCACACTGTCAAAATACCATTTTCTAGGGACAATAATGATCGCACATTCTTCACGACCTGAGCGCAGTGACTACTGACCCGTATTAACCGGAAAAGTTATGAGAAATTGGTTATGTATAAGGAAGTAACGAAAAATTCGTTACAAGATAAATTGGGCAATAAATTGGAGGAATTTTGCGGGAAAGAAAGCGGGTGGGCATTACAAAAAATCGTAAATTTAGAAGTAAATATCAATCAATCAGGTTTGGGTAAAGGGGGTTCATCTTTCATCGAACTTCCACAAGCCATTGCTAGAAAACAGGCTTGTATTAACGTGCGAAATACCGACGACAACGAATGTTTCGGATGGGCGATCGTGTCAGCTTTGTATCCTGTACCACACGGACATCATCCAGATAGAACATCAAAATACCCTCATTGGTCGACCGTACTGAATATGGAGGGGTTAAATTTCCCATAACTCTCAGTCAAATATCAAAATTCGAAAAACTTAACAGCATTTCGGTGAACGTATATATTTTGGAATTGGTTAAATCATCAGCGAAAAACGATGACGACGCACATACATTTTTCACAACTGTACCAACGAGACTTACAAAAGAAAAATTGGCTCGACATGTCAACCTACTCATGATTCAAAATAAATACTCTGTAAAATTAAATGATTACGAGGCACCGCCGGAAATTGACGAAGACGACGAACAGACAGACCTTGAATTCCACTACTGCTGGATTAAAGACCTTTCCCGATTGGTTTGGTCTCAAATCAGTAAACATAAGGCAAAACATTACATTTGCATAGATGTTTAAAATTATTTTTGGAGTCAGGAGAAATTAGACAATCATACTGTTGATTGTAAAAAGAGCTAATCACTACAAAATTTCTTTTCCGAAATATGACCATGTCGAGTTCAAGGACTTTGTTCATAAAGAAATGGTTCCATTTGTGATATATGCTGATTTCGAATCGATTTTGGAACCGTTCACTGATGATGAAACCAAGTCCAAAACGGCTAAATACCAAAAACATATTCCCTATAGCGCAGGCTTATATTTCAAATGTTATTATGATGACACTTTGTCATATTACGATAGCCATCGAGGTTTGGATTCGATGGAATGGTTTGCGGAACAATTGAAATCCATAGCCCAATTCGTTGAGGGAAAAATTTTGAAAATCGTCCCCATGTCTGTCAATCCCATTCGTACAGATTCCATATGCCATATTTGCGAGAAACCTATTGAAAAAAACCAAAAAATTGTAGCCGACCATAATCATTTCACAGGTGCATTTAGAGGTTGGGCCCATAATGCCCCATGCAACCTCAACTACCAAAAATCCTTTGTGGTTCCTATTGTTTTCCATAATCTTAGCGGCTACGACAGCCATTTCATTATTCGAGATATCGCGAGACGAGGCAGGGTGAGTCTTCTTCCAATAAACAAAGGAAAACATATAGCCTTACACACAAATACGACGAACAGACAGACATTAAATTCCGTTTCATTGATTCTTTTCGAATCATGGGCGCTAGCCCGGACGAGTTAGTGAGCACGCTCAGAATGGAAGAACTCTGTAATACAAAGCGCGAATTTCAAAATTTAAACGATCAACAATTTTCACTAATCACGCGCAAAGGGGTATTCCCCTACGACTTTGTGGATTCCATGGAGAAACTCGAGATTACAGCGTTGCCAGATATCGATAAATTCCACAATCAGCTGAACGATTGCGATATCTCCGAGCATGAATACCAACATGCCCAGAAGGTGTGGCAATCGTTCGATTTGGCAACACTGGGCGACTACTCTGACTTATACATGAAAACCGATATTCTTTTGTTATGTGATGTCTTTGAAAATTTCCGCAAATTGGGTCACGACACTTATGGACTCGACCCCGCTTGGTACTATACCATGCCTGGCTATTCATGGTCATGCATGTTAAAGTATACAAAGTGTAAGCTGGAGATTATCAAAGATGTCGACATGCTTTTGTTTGTAGAAAAAGGGATTCGGGGCGGTATAAGTCAGTGTTGTAACCGATTCTCCCAAGCGAATAATAAATATATGGGGGAGAGGTATGATCCTCAACAACCCTCCAAATATTTATTATACTTGGACGTGAATAACCTCTATGGATGGGCTATGAGGGAGTATCTACCTTCTGGAGGGTTCAAATGGGTCGAAAATTTCGATAATTTGAACGTTCTGGAGGTGTCGGATACTTCTGATACAGGCTACATCTTCGAAGTTGATTTGGAATACCCCGAAGGAATACACGACGAACATAAAGATTTTCCACTTTGTGCAGAACATCGAACTCCTCCAGGTTCAAAATTACCAAAATTATTGACCACCCTGTACAACAAAGAAAAGTATGTCGTACATTATCGAATACTGAAACAAGCTTTGGAAAACGGTCTTCTTCTCAAAAAAGTTCACAGGGTGTTGCAGTTCAAACAATCGGCATGGCTGCAACCCTACATTGAATTAAACACAAAATTACGCGCCCAAGCTACAACCACTTTTGGAAAAAACAACTATAAATTAGCTATAAACAGTATTTTCGGAAAGACCATGGAAAACATTAGGAAGCACAGAGTGGTGAAAATGGTCAATAAATGGGAGGGTAGGTATGGGGCGAAAAATCTAATAAGTAACCCGAAATTCCACAACCGAACCATCTTCGATGAAAACTTGATGGCTATCGAAATGAACAAATCGGAACTGCTATTCAATAAACCCCTCTATATCGGTATGGCTATTTTAGATATTTCCAAAATTTGCGTTTACGATTTTCACTATAAATTCATGTTGAAAAAATTCGAGACCAATCAGTGTAAGTTGATGTACACGGATACGGATTCTCTCATATACGAAATTAAATGTGATGATGTGTATAGAGATTTAATCGGGGAGAACTTGGAAAAAATTCGATACGAGCGACTACCCATGCGAAAACTCGTACGGTATTCCGCAGGTAAACAAGAAAATTCCAGGTTTGATGAAAGATGAAGCGAACGGGTGCATCATGACAGATTTCGTCGGACTCCGTTCAAAATTATACACCTATAAAATTCAGGGTGGAAAATGTGTTAAAAAATCCAAAGGGAGTCCGATATAATGTTGTGGAAAATAAAATTTCCTTTGAAGACTATGTCGATTGTCTTAGGGATCAGAGGGAAAAATCGACTAGTCAACGATGCATCCGTTCATATGCCCATAATGTTTTAGTGTTGAACAAAACAAAATCGCTCTAAGTCCATTCGACGATAAAGAACACTCATCCCGGATCGAACGATACACTTCCTTGGGGCCATTATAGCATAATGAATGAATAGCCAACCTCCACCCCCAACCAACTTGTATTTAATAATCTTTCTCTCAAATCAGTTAGAACCTAAAATGAATGCTTTTTTTCTCCATCACTCTCTCTCTCACATAGCCATTGTATATATCGAATCAGCCAATATATTATTATATCCATTATACTCAAAATATATATGTATCAATAAAATAAGTGTATAAAGACTTTGATTTTTATTTATTATACAGAACCTAGAATAAAATGATGACAGCTCTGTGTCATCACTTCATTCAATGGTTTCCTGAATAGAGAGACCAGTCCAGACAAGTTCAGACAAGTTTAAACTTGTCTAAACCTGTCTGAACAAGTCGAAGAAACGATGACGTCATTCAGTCTCACCCTCGAACATCAGCGTTCTTTGTGAGTGACATAACCTCACTTTTAGAGAAACCATATCAATCTGTCTCAGACCTACGTGGTAGTCTACCGATGTTGATAAACACCCCAGGCAAGGCCCCATATAACGGACATCTTGAAATTCCTAACCTACAGCCGCCATGTTTTTTTCCAATGATAGGCGGCCATGTTCTTTTCTCTTAGCGGCAGCCATGTTTTTTCCTATATATGGTTGGGCCCCAAAACGATCCCCCGTTCCCAGCTGTCTCATACCTCAGTGCCCCAAACCAGTGGCGGTGCCATGTGGCGGGAGTAACCGGAGAGCCAGATGGGGATACGGGGCCAGATGGAAGTGGCCCCGTATCCCCATAGCTATACTACTTCTCAACGATAAATGTGACAGTATATATTTAACTGTAATGAAAATTTCAATAGAATGAAAGAAATCATATCGAGATAACATCAAACCAAAGGATTGTAAGGTATTTTAATCAATTTTGAAACGTTTTTCAGTCCAGTATCCCAAAGCTGTCATAGTAAGGAAGAAGGTGCTCCATATGTCTCCTGTATCTTTCGTTGTTGTAAGCATGATAACGAAATCCATCCAGGCTATCATCTTTGACAATATTTTCGAATGAAGCATCTGTTCTGCCTTTTGATGCCTTCACGAACGCCAAAACAGTTGAAGCAGCCATCACACCTAAAACAATTATATTTCAGTTCAAAAAACTTTCGGTTGCCAAGATCCTAATATTTCATTCGGTTTGATTTTGTAACTGTTATCTATAGCCTTCGCTCGTCGCAATACAGAAATCGGTAATAGATATAATATATTCGATTTTTGATTACTATTATTAGAATTTTTTGGTGTTACTAAGAACGTTCTGCAACATTACCAACAAAACAACATTAAGAAAAAGTGAAATGCATCACAAAAAATTCAAATATTGGTAAGATCTATTAGAGATGAGACAAGCGAAGTTACGTCTGGGATCTCAAAACCAGAAAAGATCTAGTTTTTGCAAATTATATAATTTGTTGTATTTCACTAATTAAATATTTCTGAAAGTTAATAATATAAACAAACCATAAAAAGCTCTATTGTTGTAATCCCTTTTGAATTGTTCTCTAGTTGGTACCCTCTCAAGAGAATACTGAAGTTTCGCCAAATTTGCTAATAATTGGGCATAATAGTGATCCAAAATTATTTCTATGTGGTCTAATTTAACTTCAATATTGGTACTAGTTGCAATGAAGTAGTGGAGATCAATAGCGGGACTTGTGAAAAGGACCATTTGAAAATCCACCTGAAATAAAAATTACAAAATCATCTGTTTAAGTCTATTCGGGACCAATCTGTACATATAAAATTACAAAGGAGAAATATAGCATCTGTGAATAAATGTAATTAAATGAAAATTGTGGCATTGCAGACAAATTTTAAAAGTAAAGAAAAATAACCATCCTCGAGCAAGAATGGAACCTGCGACCTTTGGATTTCTAGTCGATACTCTAACCATCTGAGCTATCGAGGCCACAGATTCCACTGCATTTCGAGGATTTAATGTTAGTTGTTGTGGGAATGGATTAGGAAGGTAAGTAAGGGATCTCATGTACTATCAGTGGCCATCAAGACCAATTTTACCTTTCCCTAACATCGCCGTAGATTGACGGCTTCAGTAAAGGGTCAGGTGTTGATCTCCGACCACTGAACAAAGTTGCCAAATATAAATACAAAGGAGAAATATAGCGTCTGTGAATATATATATATATATATATATATATATATATATTTATATATATATATATATAAAATAAAGAAAATTGTGGCATTGCAAACAAATTTTAAATTAAAGAAAAAAAAACATCCTCGAGCAAGAATCGAACCTGCGACCTCGGGATTTCTAGTCCATACTCTAACCATCTGAGAAAAGCGAAACCCTCGAAATGCAGTGGAATCTGTGACCTCGATAGCTCAGATGGTTATAGTATGGACTAGAAATCCAGAGGTCGTAGGTTCGATTTCTGCTCGGTGATGTATTTTTTTTTCTTTAATTTAAAAATTAGCCTGCAATGCCACAATTTTCATTTACTTATATAAAATTACATGTCCTGAATAACTGACTGACTGATTCATCAACGCCCAGACCAAACCGCTGGATCTAAAAAGTAAAAAGAATGTTTTTTTTTATATTCAATCCCTAAAGCTATGAAAAGGGGGGTGAAAATTTGTATGGAAGTACCTTTAGTTTGGGAGTTGGAGTCATGGAAATTGGTATTTGGGCTCTTCTCTTCAAATAAAGAAACACGTATTTCAGGGTTTTTAAAAATTCAGCGCTAAACGGGGTAAAAGGGGGGTTGAAGTACACTTAGTTCACAAGTTAGGGCCATAAAAACTGGGTTTGGTTAAAAAATTTTAAAATTCCCCAAGGGGGGAATTTTGGGGGGGATCCTTCCGTTAGTTTTGAAATTAGAATCATGGAAATTGGTATTTGGGCTTTCTCTCCAAATAAAAGACAGTGTAGTCCAGGGATTTTGAGAATTCAACCCTAAATAGGGTAAAAGGGGGTTGAAAGTTTGTATAGGAATACCATTAGTTTTTAAGTTAGCGTCGTGAAAATTGGGGTTTCGGTTATCTGTTACAAATAAAGGAATCATGTGTAACATTTTTTTAAAGTTCCACCCCTAAAAGGGCAAAAACGTTGATATGGAAAATCTTATTTCATGGTCATATTTACGATCAAGCAATTTGTGTTTCGAAAATAACTCCTGCAACTACTCAAACTAGGCTTTCGTTGTATAATCAATTAATGAGAAACCAGTTTGTAGAATTTTTCTCACAATTCTACCAGCACTAATATGGATTCTTTCAATCAACTCAGTTGAGGAACTGGTAGTGTTAACATGGTGCCATTTATTAAAATTGTTTTTATGGGTACTTCGAGAATGCTTGCAATCACATTTGAAAAAATATATAAATAAGTATGACCTTCCCCAAATCCACGCGAGGAAAAGCTAGTATATAGTGTAACGAACCTAGGCCGGACCTGTCGCCTCACCTGTTGCCATCGACAGCGATGAGATCATCCCCGGAGATATTCGAGAACCATCCAGTCCCTCTTCCGCGTAATGCAACGGTCAATATTGGAAACAATTGGAACATGCCGTCGCCAACTGGAAGAATTCGAAACATCGAGAATGCTGTATCGGAGATAAATAGACCGCCCTCAAGAGGGAGTCAACAGTCTGAACGAGCCCATACGATCGAGCTATACAGTGAAGTAGTAATATAAATTAAGTTGTAGATTAAGTGTGAAATAAATTAGTTAAACCAAGTTAAGTTTATTTACGTTACAATTGGTGTCGGAAGTGAGATTTTGAAAATAAACAAGTGATCGTGGAGTGGATAGTCAGAAAAATAAATTGATAGACCTTTTTGTACGCCCAAAATAGACAGTGGCCCGGTTTTCGCGAAGTGGACAATTGTGCGTGGGAATATAAACTGATACAATGTTCGCGTGAAACAGAAAATAGACAGTGGCCCGGTTTTCGCGAAGTGGACAATTGTGCGTGGGAATATAAACTGATACACTGTTCGCGTGAAACAGAAAATAGACAGTGGCCCGGTTTTCGCGAAGTGGACAATTGTGCGTGGGAATATAAACTGATACACTCTTCGCGTGAAACAGACAATAGACTGGTGGCCCGTGGAAAAGAATTCGCGAAGTGAATTTTTAACAAACTGATAAACTTTTTCGTGTGTAACAGACTGATACCTCGTCAAAGACAAAATGTGTTCAAGAAAAGTGCGCCTTGTGGACTTGAAGGTAGCGGAATTGAAACAGGAATTGGAGGAAAGGGAACTGGAAACAACGGGTAAAAAGCAAGTACTCCAGGAAAGACTTGCAGAAGGACTTATACAAGAAGGTGAGGACCCCGAAACATTTTTATTCGAAGTTCCCGGAGGTGATTTGAGTTTGGTAATGAATAAACTCGAAGAAACTACTAAATCCGTGAAAGAAGAACTGCAACAAAATTCGAGGACTTTGGAAGAAAATTCTAGAAATCTGGAAGAGAAACTTCTAGAAAATTCAAGAAGCCTGGAAGAAAATGCAAGAAGCCTGGAAGAGAAGTTCCTGGAAAACACAGAAGGCCTAAAAAAAGAATTGTGTGGTGTGGCTAATTTTCTAGAAGAAAGAATGGGAACCGTTGAGACAGAGATAGATAAAATTAGGGAGCAAATGAACACGGAGGTAGATAAAATGAAGGAAACGATCAGTAAGCTGGAAAAACGAATTAATAGTGCGCCCTCCACAGAGATGGTTAACGAAAATGCAATGCTGGACTTGAGTTTGAACTTGGATAAAGTTCAAGAGGGTATAAAAGATGTCAAGGTCATTTCTGAAATAGGGAAGCTTTCCATGAAGCCGCCTCAATTTGACGGAAAAACTCCATGGGAAAATTACCGCCGACAGTTTGAAGCAGCGGCCAAAGCAAATGGATGGAATGCAGGGGAAAGAGCTGTAGCACTAACACTTGCATTACGTGGAGAAGCGACGAATATTCTACAAACTCTTACCGCCCAAGAACAGGAGGACTATGATCAGCTGATTAAACATCTAGAATTACGATATGGCCACGCCCATTTGGAACACGTATACCACTCCCAGCTGAAAAATCGCTGCCAAAAATCGGGCGAATCCTTACAAGAATTCGAAACTGAAATTGCACGCTTGGTTCGTCTCGCATATCCAGCCATACCGGAAAATGTAATGGAGCGATTAGCGGTTCAGGCATTCTTGGATGGACTCCGTGACCAAGAAACCAGACAAGCGTTGATATTAGCTCGTCCAACACATCTCGTAGACGCACTGGCACGAGCTTTGGAATTTGAGGCAGCAAAACAATGCTGCAAAAGCCAAAGTAAAGTTCAAACGATTGAGGAAGACTCACAGGAGCCTGCTAACTTGGAAGCTGCCATAAGAAAAGTGATGAAGGAAGTGTTGCCTGAGAAAAGACATATAAGATGCCGGAATTGTCGCAAAATTGGACATGTGCGTAGCAAATGTCCAACATTCATCGACTCGATGCAGGAAAACTAAGAAAGGTCGATGAGAAGGGGCAATCGTCGGCATGTGTCCGGCAAGCCCCGGTTAACAACGCATATGTCGCTATGCTTCAACGACAGAACAAGGGTGTCTTCGTAGACGGTCTCATCAATAACGAGCCTTGCACCATGCTGCTAGATACAGGTGCGAGTAGGACAATTCACGGGCCTTCCTTTGCCAGAACACCGGAACGGATTGAACCGACAACTTGGAAGCTACGCACAGCAACAGGGAGCCAGCTACTGATATGGCGAGCTACCGATTGAAATAATTTTGGGCAACACTAAAGTGAAACATCAGGCACTTGTAGCGGACATCGAAGACGATGCAATCATCGGAATGGACATCATGAATTCCAGAGGGTTTGAATTGGATTTCAAAGACGGCGTCCTACGTGTCAACGGAGAAGAGCTGGTACTTCATGGGAGAAGTGAAGAGTTGATCCGTGTGCTGTTGGCTGAAGATGTAAGCGTACCTGAGAGGGCTGAAACCATTCTGGAGCTCGCCTGGACGGGAGTGCGAGCAGTGGAGACGTGGTGATGTTCGAGCCCAAACTTCATGATGAGAAAATTGGACGAGGGATTGCACTAGGGAAGACCTTGTTGCGTGCTGACAAATTTGTGCCGGTAAGGGTCATGAATGTCAATTATTTCCCAGTGACCTTGAAGAAAGGAACAATTTTGGGGCACTGCTCGTCAGTTTCATCCGTGATCCGGGGCGTACGAGGTACGACTAGCCAACCCAACAACTTGCCCACAGAACTAGAGAAATTAGTTGCCATCTCTTCCAAAGACATAAACCAGCTCAACAGCCCAAACTAAGAGATTTAGTCAAAAGTACCAAGACATCTTCGATACCGGACAAGGAAAAGGGGTCGAACTAATGTGGTCCAGCACAAGATTGATACTGGGGTGCCCGACCGATCCGGCAATCAGCAAGAAGACTTCCTCTTGCCAAGAAGGCAGAGGCTGACAAAATAGTCAGCGAGATGGGAAAAGAAGGAGTTATCGAACCGTCTGACAGTCCCTGGTCCTCTCCAGTCGTACTGGTGAAGAAAAGGATGGATCGACACGCTTTTGTGTAGACTATCGCCAACTTAATAATGTCACGAAGAAGGACAGTTACCCTCTCCCGAGAATAGATGACACCCTAGACACGTTGGCTGGTTCCACGATTTTCTCGACCCTTGATCTGAAGAGTGGATACTGGCAAGTAGAACTCGCTCAGGAAGATCGAGAAAGACTGCTTTTACCATCGGCTCAGGATTGTGGCAGTTCACCGTTATGCCATTCGGGCTCTGTAATGCTCCCGCCACATTCGAAAGATTGATGGAGACAGTGCTGAAGGGACTCTCATGGAACACGTGTCTAGTGTATCTCGACGACATAATTGTGGTCGGCAGATCGTTCGAGGACCACGTGAAAACTTGGAGGAAGTATTCCTGCGACTGAGGAACCCCGGGATTGAAGCTGAGCCCTAAGAAATGCCATCTGTTCCAAAAAGAAGTACGATACCTCGGCCACGTTGTCTCTGGGGAAGGAGTAGCAGTGGATGACCAGAAGATCAAAGCTGTTAAGGATTGGCCCATCCCAAAAGACATTCACCAACTTCGAAGTTTCCTTGGTTTACTATCGCCGATATGTGCTGGGATTCGCCAACATCGCTAAACCACTGACCAGGCTCACGGAAGGCCAAACAAAGTTCCAGTGGTCCGAAGAATGTCAAGATTCATTCAGGAAGCTGAAAGGAGCTTTGATCAACGCACCTATACTGAGCTATCCCCTACCCAAAGGGAAATTCATTTTGGATACGGACGCCAGCAACGTGGGACTTGGAGCTGTCCTATCTCAGATCCAGGAGGGACAGGAGAAGGTCATTGGTTATTTCAGCAAGACGCTTAGCAAACCAGAGCGCAATTACTGTGTCACCAGGCGAGAGCTGTTAGCTGTTGTAAAGGAGTGGAACACTTCTACAAGTACGTGTATGGAAGAAGATTCCTGTTGAGAACTGACCATGCAGCTCTCAAATGGCTCTTACAGTTCAAAAATCCTGAGGGTCAAGTAGCACGTTGGATCGAGAGACTCCAAGAATTCGATTTCGAGATCGAACATCGAGCCGGAACTAGCCATAAGAATGCAGATGCCTTGTCGCGAAGACCATGTCCAGATGATTGCTCACATTGCCGACGAGCAGAAGAGAAAGAAGCAACACTTTGTAGAACCGCGGCAATGGATGACAACTGGAATGACAGCAAGATCCAGAAAGACCAAGAGAGAGACCCCGACCTTGGCTTAGTCGTCAGCTGGAAGAAGGGCAATCGAAGACCATCATGGCAGGAAGTCGCAGGTTACTCGCCGGCTGTTAAGTCCTATTGGGCACAATGGAACTCTCTTATTCTGGACAATGGGATCCTGAAACGTGTGCTGGAGGCCGATATTGGTGGGGAAGACAGACGCCAAATAATTGTTCCCAGGAACAGAAGAGAGGAAGTGCTGCGGGAAATCCATGATGGAGTCGCCGGAGGACATCTGGGAGTGACGAAGACCCTGCAGAAAGTGAGGCAACGGTTTTACTGGGCCAATTGTCAAGCTGACGTCCAGGACTGGTGCAGGAAGTGCGCTGTATGCGCTGCTAGCAATGGACCTCGAATACGACCCAAGGCCCCGATGCGTCAGTACAACGTAGGCAGCCCGTTCGAGAGAATCGCCATTGACATCGCCGGCCCGTTTCCCGTATCCGACCACGGGAATAAATACATCCTTGTGGCAATGGACTACTTCAGTAAGTGGGCGGAAGCCTATGCCCTGCCCAACCAGGAAGCCATCACCGTCGCCGACGTCTTGGTGAAAGAGTGGATATGTCGATTCGGTATTCCAATGGAGCTGCACTCGGATCAAGGCAGAAATTTCGAATCCAACCTTTTCCAAGAAATATGTCTACTGCTGAACATCCGCAAGACAAGAACCACGGCCCTACATCCGCAGTCCGATGGAATGGTGGAACGGATGAACAGGACGATCAACCGCCACTTGTCCAAGGTTGTCTCTGACCATCAAAGAGACTGGGACCAGTATCTTCATTTGTTCCTGATGGCCTATCGATCCGCAGTACACGAGTCAACCGGTCAAACTCCTGCTAGTATTATAATGGGCCGAGAACTGCGCCTGCCTTGTGACCTGAAGTTTGGGATACCGCCAGGACAAGACACTGCAGGAGAGGACTACGTCAGCAAACTTCGGCAGAGAATGGACGACATCCACGAACGAGTCCGGTTGAACATCCAGAGTGCCAGCGATAAAATGAAGAAGACCTATGACATCAAGGCCGACGCTGGAGGATTTAAGGTTGATGACCTGGTTTGGCTGTACAACCCCAAACGTCGTCGTGGACTATCACCAAAGTTGCGGAACTCGTGGGAAGGCCCGTATAAGATCGTGAAAAGGATAAACGACCTTGTGTACCGAATCCATAAGCCACCCCGAGGGAAACCAAGGGTCGTCCATTTCAACAGGTTGCCCCTTACGCTGGAAACCATGACCAAGTTCGCACCCTCAAGCCACCGGAGGATGATATGACGTTCGAGAAGTTTATGTCCTTGTATTCAAACGGGCAGAAAGTTCTACATGGGGTTACTAGAGGAGTCACGAGACCTTTCGAGGTGCCTGCTGACTACGCACTAGCGCACTGTGTGGCAGAAGATCTTCGAATGTCCAGGGGCATCGCCGTAGTGTTCTACAAGAAATATGGTCAACTCCAAACACTGCGGGAGCAGAATCCAGAAGTTGGTGGGTGCTACAGTTGAAGAAAGGCCAGAGAAACATCTACTACCTAGTCACCAAGAGGCATTCCCAAGATAAACCGTCTTATGAAGATGTCTGGAAGAGTCTCACCAAACTAAGAGATACTATGGTGGACCAGAATCTGGTGGATCTAGCAATTCCAAAATTATCCTGTGGTATTGATGGGTTGGACTGGAGAGTCATAAGAAGTATGCTGGAGGCGATATTCAGATCCAGCGGCGTCAAGATTTTGGTTTGCTGTAACCCTATTCCACGACCGATCATGAAGACCGTGGAGTGTTACTTCCATCGAACTTCACGGTGCAGATATGGGGAGTCATGCAGATATCGTCACACTCCAAGGATGAAATTTCGGGACGAAATGTCTTTAAGAAGGGGGCAATGTAACGAACCTAGGCCGGACCTGTCGCCTCACGTGTTGCCATCGACAGCGATGAGATCATCCCCGGAGATATTCGAGAACCATCCAGTCCCTCTTCCGCGTAATGCAACGGTCAATATTGGAAACAATTGGAACATGCCGTCGCCAACTGGAAGAATTCGAAACATCGAGAATGCTGTATCGGAGATAAATAGACCGCCCTCAAGAGGGAGTCAACAGTCTGAACGAGCCCATACGATCGAGCTATACAGTGAAGTAGTAATATAAATTAAGTTGTAGATTAAGTGTGAAATAAATTAGTTAAACCAAGTTAAGTTTATTTACGTTACAATAGAATAGATATTCAGTTTTAGATAAGACTTTTTATAATTCTGAAATCTAAGGAAGTGTGTCTCTTCAGTATTTAAATAGAGAGAATTAGCCGAGAACCACATATACAACTTCTAGAAGATGTCCGAACACTGTTTTTGTAGTGATTTTTTAGAATACAATCACTGATGTGTATCATCAGCGTATATGGTAAGGGGAATATCGCATATTGACACGTTCAAGTCATTGATATATAAAATGAATAGTACCGGTCCCAACACTGAACCCTGTGGTACTCCAAATGTCAATTGCTGAAAATTTTATATCACGTTTGATGTTATTACTTATATGTGTCATACTGACATACTGCTGGCGATTCCTCAAAAAAGTTTCTATCCATTTGTTTGCTGTGTTTGTTATTCCATAAGTATGTAGTTTCATCAGCAATTTGTCATGGTCTACACAGTCGAATGCCCTGCTGAGGTCACAGAAAATCCCAACAGGGCATTCACCAGCTTCAAGTAGCTTGATAATTAATAAAAAAGTAAAATGAATGGTGCGCCTGAGTTTCCTACACATGAAGTGCATTTCAATCACCACTATGTCGCGGAGATCCTGCGCTATAACTTCTAAATAAAATTTTGAAAGAACGTCGATTTTTCCGGTTTTTCTCAATTACTAATAATCCAATCTAATTTTTTTCGCATATGGATTCTCTACAATTTATCCATTGAGAGCATTGATATGGCTTCATTAGTTTTCATGTTACAAGCGAAAAACGAAAAAAACACGATTTTTGCTCTTAAATGTTTATAACAAATTAAGCAATGAGAGTTGCGGGTAGGAAACATAACAGGATATAACTACGGATCTTCTTTCGTATGATGGCACATTCGGTTTCTTGGTATTATTTTCGTCAAGTAAGTTATATAAACTTGTTGAGTAGACTTCTGTAACATCACCTATATAATAAAGTACAATGCAAAGCAAGTGACAAAAAACTCATTTATTATTATTATGAAGTGAAAATGAACCTATGGAATGATCACTCACAAATCTCAGATCTTTCACTTTGCCATCGATAGCATAGGAGAACATCATGTTGTTGACCCACAAATCCCCATGGTTGAGAACATGGAATCCACCAAGTTTTCTCTTCTGAGATAAAAATCCTCTCCTGAGGGCCTCTTCACCAAGAGCTTGTAGTTTGTAACCATACTTTTCGAAACCTGTGAAATATAATGCAAACAGATCGGAAACAGAAAAATATGTTTGTCGAAATTATTTTATCACCACAAAAAGGAATTTGCAATAAACCTAGAATAGTATATCATGTAAAATGATCAGAATAATATCACCACTGAATCGTCGGCTAGTTCCGTAACTCAAGAAAATCATCAGAATATTGTCACCGCTGAACCGTCGACAAGTTCTGTTGAATCGAACCGTGAGTTTTGAGCAGTTATTATTGAATACAATTATAGGCCAGTAGAGATAGACATGATTTTCCCAAAATTTGATAATAATTACAAAAGTTTTAAAACTTCAGTAGAGTGAAAAGTACTTTCGAATGATATTAATTCTGATTTTGCCAGCCTTTTTTTCTGAACGGAAGATACTGAAAATCAGGATTTAATGAATTTTCACATTATTAGCGCGAAAATATTTGCAAAAGTTCTGCAAACTTTCGAAGTTTTGAAAAATAGCAATTTACATCCTCCAATAAGTTTGCAACCATTCAAACAAAACGGAAATGTTTGATTTATCGAAAAAAAATTGTTGTTAATCCCAATTTTTTTATGAAAATTCCAAAAGTTCTGCAAACTCGAGAAAATAACAAAATTAATATTCTTTGACAAGACTTTCAATTTGCAACCTCTTGCGTCGAACGGAAAATGTATTTTTTTATTAAATTGTTTTTTTTTTATTTAAGTAAGTATCGGAATTATTACAAAAGTTTCAAATAATGTTTGCAAGTGAATATGTCCTGCCGTACAATGTTTGCATTGATTTGCAACTTCGTCTACAACACGGAAATGAGGGTAAATTATAAGAAAAATATTTTCGTTTTTGTAAAAAAAAGGAAAAGTTCTGCAAATCGGGCAAACAACTCATTTTACCAATTGGTGGCAGTATAATAATTTGCAAACTATGTAACAATGCGGAACATTAGAAATTAAAAAAATATTAATTTTTGCAACACTTGTGAATAAAAAAGATTTTTATATACCTAATAAATTAAATTCATTGTGTTACTAATCTTCTATCGACCAAGAAGAACTATCGACCAAGAAGAAGCTCGTCAACGGTACGTGACGTGAAATCATTCAATGTATAAGCTAACGTTTTCAATATGAATTCATAACATCATATTACAATTAGGAATTTGCATAAAAAATCCTCTGAGTACGTTTGATGGAGGATCGTGAATCTCTCGACACGTTTTCATAATTTTCTTAGTCATACAGTTGTACATTAGTACGATTAACTTACAACTGTGTTACGTCACAGTGTTTTTCCCTCTTTATTTAAAAAAAAAATATTGATCAAGAAAATGATTTTTATTTGTTGATTACATTTCAGTTCTCCATTCGGATTCGATGGAATTTTTCATGCGAAACGACAATTGGAGTAAGAAAGTCGAGTGGAAAGGTAATTTATAATTTTATTTAATTCAAGAGATACATACCTGTTAAAATTGAATTTGAGATGTAATATCGATCTCACAAATTTTCATTTTTCAGCAACGTTTCTGTTTGATGATGAGAATCATGTACTTGCGAGATTAACAATCGATAACGTTTTGATATCCTTACTTCCATAGAGCATCGATTATTCATTTTAAAATCGCTTCGCTTGCTATAAAGTCATTTTAAATTAAGAATGATTACATGCCGTTTCTAATGCGATAAAAAATCAATGTCTTCCAATAGTTTTTTTGCTGAATATGCACAAAAATAGTTTAACGGTAGAAATAAAGTTTTATACTCTTTCGATTGTTGAATTCGAAAATGTTAGATTAAATTTATTTCGCTGATTAGTCAAAAACAATCATTGCTTCTAAGATTAATAATTAGTTTCAAATTTTGTAGTGGTTAACTACGTAACCGTATCATTTTTCGCATGCAATATCAATCAACCAGTACAAAATATAACAGATATACACGATGGATAATAAAGTATTTATCTAGACGTCTCTAGACCGGCATACTTAATATAGGTATATTTAACCTATTTGCACAATGTTTACAATTCATGGCCAAATTGTAAAAAACAAATCAATTATATAAAAAAAAATGTTCCGTTGAACAGTGACGGTTGCAAATCTCTTTGTCACGTAAAATATTAGTCGTAATTATAACTGCAATTTGCAGAATGTTTGCAATTATTTCAGCAGTGGTAAAAATGAATAAAAATAATATTAGTGAATAAATGTGTACCGTTTTTCGAATAAGATTGCAAAGTTACATATCCATTGAGACCGATATTATCTTTATTAAGCAGACCCAAAGAGATGAACAACAACAAGAGGCATTAACGAGACTTTCAAAAGGGACAGAAGAGAAACAAAGACGTAATAATAAGAAGAGAAAACATAATCCCAAGAGGCTCAATAAGACAAAAACACCAAAACGAAAATGTAGTTCTCGAGCTCCGAAGAAGGAATGGAAAAACCAGTATTTATGAAATCAGACGCTGATATGGACTCTGAGGTGTTTGAGGAGCATGAGATTGATGAAGAGGTTATAGCAGAATATGGTTCTAAAAAAATCCATCAAACATTTTGTTGGGTAGATTGAGAGTAAAAATGGAGAAGAATTAATGGCTAGTTAGCTTCCTTGAAATATACCCACAATACTTTCACTTGGGCAGAAATAGAAGATGGTGCCCTGTGATAGATGAGGACATCGTGAGACTTTTACCAGAACCACTTAATGGTAGAAGAGATGTTTTTAGGTAGATTTATCGACTTTTCATTTATAATCTTCGAAAGTATGCAACTTTTTTGGGAATAAAGATATTCCAGATATCGAAAAACCTAGTGATTCAAGCAAGTGATACTACACTTCCCCCAAATCGATGGGGACATTGTTTTGAACAAATATCAATATTTTTTGTCATATGAGAGAATCGGGAAGTCACATGTCAAGGCATATTTGAAAAAATAATCGCCTCACACGTGGTAAATACATAGCTGAAAATACTCATCGAAAATTAGTTTACCCGAGTGTACCTCATATCTCACAATTCATTTACGGTTAGGTCATATGAAAATAGAGCGGAAATGAGCAGATTCTCGGGTAGTCGTAGAAATAATAACTATTCTCCTCTATTTCATACCTGGCCACCTGGAACACGCATCTATGAGTCCTGAATACCCTGCTTTGATCCAATCAAGTACTGTTTTGTCTTCTGTATGGTATAAGCCTTCCCCATAATGCCTCACCAAAGATGGGTCCTAGTGAAACAACAGACGACAGACATTCAATTTGAAAATGTGATTTCGAGAAACATTTAGGAAGATGTTATAAAATATCTCGTCTTGCTCCATATATTGGTACTCAATATCATTCATTATTGTCAAGTGGTACTTTAAAAAATTATTTAGGTGTGAGACAACGTTTTAGTCGTTAGATGCGTATTATAATATCAATATTTACTTAGCCGACATGTACGTCCTGACTTGAACATTTTGCCGCGAACGAGAAGAACAAACAAGGCGAAAGAACCAAATTCCGGATATTCTCTAGTGTTTCCAAAAAGAGATATAGATTTTTTGACGACCCCAACATCCATGAGAACTCGGGAGTGCCGGCCTAACGTCACCTCCGAAGGATGGCATACCCCTCGCTATATCCCATGATCACTGATACAGTACCCGCGAGCTGTGATATACGCGAGTTTTTCCTGGCAGGCCGTCGCCCATCCAAGAAATTACCAGGATCGGTATTTCTTGACTTCAAATATCGATAGATTTTCGTAAATTTCACAAGCTGGGCCGTGCTCCACATATAGATGTATACAGGGTGAAAACTAACTTGTTCCACTCCCCTGAGTGACGGGTGTACAATGCAATTTCATAACAAAAAATTCGTAAAAAAATTAAAAGGTTTTTTTTTGTCAAATTCAACCATATTTTGCGTTGCCGTAAAAAACCACTGGTAATTGCCAGATGCAATTAACATTCAAAGATGTGGAATTTTAAACTGCATTATTATTTGAGACATGTGGAAGGAGAGTCTTGAGAATCCTTATCAATAGTCGATGCAGACTACCGGTAATACGTATTGAAATAACGTCTATTTTGCATCAGTGTAATTAAACGAACCTCATTATATCCAAACTGGTACATGAAGTCAGAACTAGTCGATAAAGTGTTCGAAAAACGAAGATTTTTCAAAAATAATATAATGAAGTACAAGCCTCATAGAGTGAAAAGAAGTTAATAATTATAAAAGTAGCCGCTCAATGATCGACATTAAGTAGCCAATATTATGCAAGGTGCACCCTAATTGTTACAAATCACAACTGATTTCCTAAATGGAACATGACCTGTGTAAATTGTTTTCGGTAAGCAATTCCGTGATTCAGAAGTTATTTCACCTTTTCGTACATGATCACTGAAGCAGCGTGCAACTTTGCCATTTTTTCTACAACTCTGAAGCAGGCATCTAGATCAAAACCGATATGTCTCGGCAGCATATTGAACCCAATAGTAGTCAAATCTTCCAGGACTATGATGGCATGTGGCTCGACTGTAGTATAGTAACACTTCGAAGATAATGTATAACTTTCTCCTGAAAAAAATGCACACATCGTGAGGTCAAAAAAATTTGAAGATTTTTGGAATTTGCGGAAGGGAGTTTAAACAGAACAACAAAACTGATGCATTCAGTTTTTCATTATTCATCAAATTGTTTTCACGAAGAATAGTTATTTAATCAACTAGTGTATTAATGGTGGCGATTGATGATCGAGATATTTTAACACGAGAGCGAAGCGAGCGCGTTAATGTTCGAGATCATTAATCGCCATTTTAATATACGAGTTGATTACAAAAAATTTCGGTCGACCTCGTTCCTGGGATCATCGTGAAATTTTCGATATCTATTTGCTTCAACTAGGAGAAAATTTACAATAGTTGCATTTGAAAATACATAAATTTGACTGCGCGAAGGTAATATGATTTGTAACTTGAATAATATTTGAATTCGTGTATGTTTAGTTGCCTGTAATGCATTAATAGGGAAATCGACCAATAATAGGTTATTAATGGTCGATTTCGGTGTATGTTTGGCTGCATATATCACAATCATGCATTAATAGAGAAGTTGAACGTCAATAGGGGTCATTAACCATCGATTTCGAGTACATTAAATAGACTCGTTAATACGAGGTCGCCGGAAAAGTTATTTTTCTCCTTTCAATGTGGAAAGAAATAAATAAACATAAAAAAAGTGGATAAATTCACAAAACACAAACTCACAATCTTCTCAAGTAATGATAAAAATTGGGGAGCGGGATTTTCTAGCATATTAGACATAATAAATAGATTTTCTGGATAAGTTTCTGCTACTGACCTACCTAAAATATCATAGATCGCGGGAAGAGTTCTCCCAAACATTTCGGCTTCCTTCTCGAAGATTTTGAGATTTTTCGCAATATCTTGCTTCACCCCTCCATCTTCATTTCCACATTTCACTATCAAAGATATAGTCGGATTTTCATCACTGAAACGAAAAATACCAAAATATAGATTGGGGAAAAAATAAGTCGTCCAAGCTAGCGTGATATATCACCATTTTGCCGATTGCGTACAAAACACATTCGGAGATGAGAGATGTACGAAAAATATTTTAGACGTTCTTTTGTCTTATGTTTAATTTATTTCAAATAAGCAGTTAATTATCACTTATTGAAGGGTTCCATGCAAATTGCAACATGGAATTCACTGGAAAATCGTTTATAGGTATAGTTTTCCCAATATCAATTGCAGAAGCATAAAAAAGTCTTGCGGCGAAATCGTGTGAGCAGCAGTGGCGGAGATAACTGATTTTATTTAGATATTTTAAGATTTTAAAAATACTTCATAAATAATGAAAAATGAAAAAAAATTAAAGACAAGCTTTTATTTATACAAATACATTAAGAAAAAATAATAATTTCTTTCATTGTTTTATGTAGGTTATTATTATATCCTAAAACGTATTTCGATCGGCACACACCAAGACCATAGACGCTACTGGTTTTTAATCTTTCAGAGCCAGCATTAGGTCCGACTTCATTGGTCCAGACGAATCGGTTGTACAACTGACAGCCCTCACTCGAGTCCACGTTGACTATCGGCTCTTTTGATCTACCGTTTGCCGACGGAAAACGTTTACTAGTAGTATAGATTATTTTTCGTTCCGTTTCTTCGCATATACGCTCGTGTTAGCGAAGTGAGTTTTCATTTGCTCCCTATAGAAACAGCTTCTGCAATTGATATTGGATGGACTATACCAAGAGTTAGTAACAGAAAAGTATTCATGTTGAAAAGGGATACATTATCAATTAAATATTGAATCGAAATATTTCTCTGTGAATTGAAAAATCCACAATAAGAATGTTTTTTTTTTGTAGCTCAATGTCCAGCATGGCTTTGTTTTCTGTTAGATATTCACAAAAAATAACTAAACATGAATACCCCCTAGAGGTTATGTGCCGAGGGGGGTGTCCAGGTTTATCGTTGATTTTTCAATTCACAGAAAAATATTTCTGTTCAATTTTCAACTGAGAATGATTACATGAATATCCCACAAGAGGTTATCTTGAACGATGGAAAATAGTGACAAAAGTTTCTATATCAGTCGCAGATGATTCCACATATGATTTTATGAACATCCTATTTTCAGGGCATTCGACTGTGTCAATCACACCAAACTCCTGTCAACTCTCGAGAATTATGGTGTTAGAGGGGTCTCCTTGAATTGGATCTCTTCTTTCTTGAAAAATTGGGAACAATATGTCTCCTTAAAGTATTGTAACATTGTAACAACGAAAGAACATCAGAGATTGACTCAGAGTCAGTTTCTATCAATATGGGTGTCCCACAAGTATCTATTTTGGGTCCCATTTCATTTATATTATACGTGAACCAAATCGAAACTGTTCTGGGAGAAATAAACCACACTGCCTATGCAGATGATTTCTCTTTGATTGTATCAGCTTCTGGCTCCCATTCCATGGTTGAGGAATGTAGCAATTCAATTGCCTTAGCATCCGAATATTTCAATAACAATGATCTATTTTTCAATGCCATTAAAACCCAAATTATTTAATTTCACCATCGCCAGAACATCATTCCTCGACTACAGTTTGATTTTAAAGATTACACCTTCGAGAACAGCTATGATCCTATAAAATTTTTAGGTGTTCATTTCGATCAGTTTCTGGACTGGAAAGCTCACTGTAAACAACTGATTTCAAAATTGAACTCCTTGATATACCTCTTTGTGAATCTACGTTTTGTACTGGAAATAGATCAATTGCTAAGTTTGTACCATGCTCAGGTGGACTCTAGACTGAGGTACGGCGTGAGTCTCTGGGACCTCTCTTCAATGTCTAAAAATGTGTTTATTGCTCAGAAACGTATTGTTCGAAGTATAGCTAGGGTGGCAAACACGTTCTCATGTAGAGCAATATTTATCCAATACCATATTCTGCCATTGCCTTGTATTCTCATATATGAAATATGTGTATATGTATTCCAGAACAAAAACAATTTTTTACTGAATGCCAATATTCATAATTTGAACACAAGGAACCGAGAATTGTTACATGTTCCATACGCAAGATTCAAAATAACTTCCGACTCCCCAAACTATCTTGGCCCTAACATGTTCAATCATTTACCAGATTTGATCAAAAACAGTAATAATATACCTGTGTTCAAAAGTAGACTTAGATCCTTTTTACAAGAAAAATGTTTTTATAGTGTGGGATAATTTTTCTCTTGATACTTTTGTCTCCATCAACTTGACTATTCCTATATAATTTTGTAAATTATCTTATGGAAAATAAATGATTATTATTATTATTATTATTAAACAAATCGATCTATCATACCCCATGACAGGTTTTAATCAAAAACACACTAATTTCAAAGTGTCTCTCCAAAAGAAATGTTTCTAACTTTTTTCCATCTTTGCAAAGTGGGATTACTTCTAGAAAATGTGTTTCCCAATTCTTTCGGTCTTCCTGATGATCCTGGAAGCGTGAAATAGATTTTCGTCGCCAAAAATATATTGAAGACCTAGTGAATGCGATGCCACTCTTGCATCAATGTTACAAATGGTTATATTGGTTGCCAATTTCACATTCTTTCTTCTATGCATTCTTAATTAAGACTGGAATAGAAAATCAGATAACTAGCGCGGATATATTTAACTCTTTCTTCACAGGTATCGCAGACACAATGTTGCAAAATCTTCCTCAAACACATACTGAGGCCTGTACGTAGCTCTGGGAAACGGTGAACAAAAATGTAATAGAAGTACTAAACATCCTACTATCAATGTCGTTGAAAATTGGTGTAGAATTGGTGCAACATATACACAAGAATCTAGATCAAGATAAGTACATTGTAGGATTATTCTTCGACTTATCCAGAGCTTTTGATACTATCAACCCCAACATTTTTTTCGGTTATATGATCATTTTGAAAAGGATGTATATATTGAAATTTCTAGGAACTGAGCAAGGCAGTGAAATATTTTGATCAAAATGACCATTTGCAAAAATATCTGTTTTGATTAAGCATGAGAGTTCTGACATGCGCCTCACTTTTCCTTCCTAATTCCTTATTAATGTTGTTCCATGTAGTTTTAGTTTTATTATTCTCATTTTGGATTATGTTGTTGGAATAATCGATTTTTGTTTGCTTTATATTATTTTTATGTTCCTTCAATCTATTTTTGTATATCTAAATTTGCATAGAAACACCAGGAGACAGATTTAAAAAAATACGAAAAACTTTTACTAATTATGAGATTACTTAACTCTACTCTACTATAATTTTTTTCTTAGATCCATTCTCGCAATGTTTATTATTCGTCTGGAAAGTCATAATATGTGACAGATAGTCAGCAATATTTGGTTGTACCAATTTGCATCTATAAATTTTATTTGATAGGGTAGTTGTCATATAATCAATAGGTACATGTTCGACTTGTGTGTGTCCATTTACATTAGTAAAAATTCTGATGGGGCCTAAATAGTTTACGTTCATTTCAAAAAATCTATAAGTAGCTTAGTTTTATTATCTTCAGGATCCAAATAATTGATATCGAAATCTCCACAGAAAATAGTAAAATCTGATTTGTTTTCTGCTATTTCTAGGGCTCGAAATAAACAATCATAGAATATTTGCGTATCGCTTTTTGGTGTGATGTACGCAGTTTTGATGGTCACTTTGACTTGATTTGTTCTGAAGGAAATTACATAAATTTCTACTTGGCATTCAACAGATAGTTTTTTAATAGATTCAATTTTACTAAAATGTACAATAGATTGTGGCAACTTTGTATCCCCCTAAATGAATTATGGTTATTTTTTGTTATCAAAAGTGTTCTGATATGCATAGAAAGTCCAAATTATGGTCTTTGACAAAAAGTTCTACATAACTAAGATTGTTGATTATGACATACACGTAAAAAGCCAATACTTTTAGTTAGATTTTCATTTTGTGTCGACTAAATAAAAAATTGTTTTCCTACAGGATTTTGCGCCTTGTTGAGTGGTTGCTCTATTTGTTTCACTGAACATATATTTATTGTAACTGTAATTGTCGCACTTGGCATTGGTATTTTTCAATATGGTGGAGAAGTGCTTTTGTTAGATACCACTTTTCGAACTGCATCATTGATATAATTTCGTTTTTTAATGAAGAATTATACTTAAACATAGTTGGTTGTTGAAGGTTACTGGTATACAAAGCCTTATAAAAAGCTAAGTTGTCCATGTATATGCCACTGTTTTTTTCTATTCTGATCATATCAGTATGGTATGGTAACCACCACTGGATTCGTGTGCCCCAGTTTCTCAATGTACTCTTCTATGAGTATATGTGGGATTTTAGTCCAGATGACGTCACCACTTACTGAAAGATAAAATTGAAGATTGACAAGTTGTGAACTTTTGTTTCAAATTTTTTTAGCCGGCAGAAAAAAGCTTCACTAAAGTCCTTATATGCTAAGAAATTATCGATGGACAGGTGTTTTAAAATGAAATTCTGCATACTACGGTGATATGTAACTTGAACAAACTCACTTTTCATTCAACCGATACGTTAGGGTTGTTCTGAACAGATCACTGGTATAGTTTTCTCCAGGTGGGACTGCATCCTTAGATGTGAATGAAATTATTTCGACATTCTCGGTTTTGTGAAAGCACTTCAGAGCTTTTTCAAATAATTCCTTCGATATCCAAGCTGGCACTATCATTTTCAAGCAGAATCCTTAAAAAAGTTCATAGGACAATACAAATATAAAAAAACGCATTGTGGTCATGTGGACAGCAAATTCCAAAACCAATAATTGTTACAAAAATGGATTCTTACCTTCGAATTTCACTATAACTGAAGTCATGTGGAAAAGTTAGGAGATGGATTGTATATTTATATAAAAAATCGTATTGCGTGACTACAGATTGATCTTTTTTCCAATTGAAATTGTTGAACTATTATACATTATATCTGTCCCACAGGTATTTATTAAAAATGTAATTGTTGTTATTTGGAATTGGGAAGAAAAATGCATTTTGTAATTTGCCTGTCAACTGTTTTGCATAGTAATGATATATTTTGACGGCAGCAATCATTCGTAATTTTCCAGTAACGACCGACATAGAATCAATTACATTCCGATTGGCAGAACCTGCAATTTGATAGGAAAATATGAAGTTTTTGCTATTTACTATGGTGAGAAATATTATATACTTTTTTTTTTGAGGTGGAGAAAATCTTTTATGGACAACTTGCTGTAGCAAGGTAGTGTGGGACCCACTGGGCTCCGTGCTACCCACTAAAAACTCCATCCAGTAGGCTCATCTGTTTCCTGGGATGTCATTCCAGTGTTGTTTGTGTTTTTCCTGGATTCAGTCTTCTACAGACGCTCGTCCCACACAGCACATGTACGTACAATGGATGAACAATGGACGTTGAATATGGAAGTTAAAGACATTCACTGGATGTCCAGAATTAGTCCAATGTACATTCAATGGACGTCCAATGGACGGCCAGGACACCACCTTGGACGTACAATTAAAGCCCAGATAACGTCCAATGGATGAACATTGTGCGAATTTTGGGCATCCATTGTATGTCCATATTTGGTAAAATGGATGCCCAGAACATATCCAAATAACAACCACTGTGGTTGTCCAATGTACATCCATTGTATATCCAAAATGAATCCAGAGGATACAGATTATACAAGGTGTCTTGTAAATAATGGGCAATACTTTGGAAACTTATTGTAAAGGTAAAACTAACACAAGTTCTCATACATACGTTGGTGTGCCCCTTTTAGACATTATTTCTACTAGAATAGAGAATCACAAAGACTTCTCGATGAAGTTATCACAAAAATCTCGGTGATACAATATTCGAAAGGGAATAAGTACCAAGTGTTATTTTTTACCTATTCCATATGTTAGCGAATGTATTGCCCAATATTTCAACACCCTGTATAAATTACATTTCATATCAGAAAGTTGACATTTGATTTGATTTTGGGTTCTAACACAAAATTCCTTAGTGTTCTGGATCTTAATTAAAATGTTTACGAGCATGACATATCAGGATAAATATTCTTTAATAAGTAATTTTTTGTATAATCAATAATCTTGGAAATATACATTTTTTAATTCAAAATTATAATTTATATTCCAAAAACTAACACATTCACAAAAAAATTGTAACAGAAGTTGTTTATCTTGAACTTATCAAACTTATGAACAATTTATTCTATACAATTCCATAAATAGATTTTAATGTGTCTTCACATATTTCAAACGTTGAAATCCAACTAAAAATTTATAAAACCAAAATAGAGCTACTAGAACTCTCTAGTTTCATTCTTTTATATCTTGCACTTGCCAAAATTGACGACACTTTCAAAAATTAACTGTTTACACATCATCCACCAAAGGAATTCATTAAATAACAACATAAATGTAAGTAAATACTCGAAAAAATTTATGTATAATAAAACAAAAGAATAACAACACTGGTCAAAAGTATAAATAAATAAAAATTCTGAGAACGATTCATTTCCTTTCATTTGCTCTCTCTAACCATTTCATATTTGCCTCCTTTATTTCTTTTTTGTTCGTTTTTTCATCTGCCTGTTCTGCATATATTTAATAATAATCAACAATATATCTTTTGTTCCACACTGATCAGGAAGTCGCCCATTTTCAGATCCTTGAATGATTGTTCCATTTTCGACGTGGTAACTATATTGAGATACGAGACCGTTGCTTATAAGTCGGGATGAACCCCTTTTCATTAACTCATATGTGTTCCCTCCTCCAGTTTTTGACATCTAATTTGACTGAAAAATGAATAATCAACATAAAGGAATAAAACTTTGCTTCAAAAAGTACGTACAGGAAAAATTAGCCAAGTTTGAGTTTGTTATAATTGATCATTACTCAAGACTACTTATTATACACCTTCATTTATTTCACTATTGACAGGAGGCACTTGAGAGGGATTCAATGCTGTTTTTATTGTAGACTTGAATGGAGGTAATTTGCCATTTGCTTCAGTATTGCCAGGAGACACATGAGAGGGACTCAATCCTTTTTTCATTGTAGGCTTGAATGGGGGACGTAGAGGTAATTTTCATTTGCTTCATCGGCCTCACTTTCTTCTGAAGAAAATACACCCTTCTTCTTTCTATATTTTCCAGACTAAGGATCATCATCATTCAGATCACTGCTGTATTCAGCCACTTTTGTTTTATTTCTTGCTTCCAAGATATCTGTAAATAGGTTGCATTTCTGTTGAAACCTGCAACACACTCATTTTCATCTGAATTAGATTCACCACCATGAATCAGTCGCACTATCTTATAATATTTATTCGAAAGTTTTCTAGAACCCATATTATTCAGTAATGAAAAGTATACTTATTTATTACCATCGATGAACAAACGAAACGGAGTCATAAATGGAGAGCAAAGACGCGGAAGTATTAACCTCACATTTCTCAACAACACTAAAGGCACGTTCCACTAAACGTTCGCGGCGCTCGCAACGACCCAAAAAAATTTCCGCGAATTTCAAAAATATTTCATAGGCGGCAAGAAAAAATAGCAACCGGAAAAATAACGTTTTTTGATCCCGAAAAGAATACAGTGGTTAAAGTATTGTTGAATTAAGAAGATGCGTGACGTACCCATAATGATAATCAATTAATACGTGACAATTTATTTGTTCATATATCGTTTATTATAAAAGAAATTAATGATTGTATTTGAATGGGACGTATAATGGATGTTAATTGTTGAATGTACAATGAATATCCAGAAATATACATCAACCAGCCCAATAAAATATTCCATCACGGTTGAAATTTTTGATTGAAGATACTTACGAATTTCAGTTTCGTTTGAAATAAAAATAAGATTCTTAGGGATCAAACTGAAATTCATATAAATATTTTTGGACATTGAATGAATGTACAATGGACGAACGTTTTTAACATCCAATGGACGGCCATGTTCACATATACAATGAACATCCATTCAAATTTAGGACCTCTTGCATAAGATCCCTAACCGTGGTGTTGAATTTCCCCTATTCTAAGACAACAATGTCGTCAGCGTACCGAAGGGTTTTCTTTCAGGGACCCCAGTAGTCCGTCATGACCGGATTCCACAGGACTAGAGAAGGAACTCCCCCCTGTGGGCATCCTCTGGCCGCCCTGGCCACTACAGTGTCCTCCATTAGGGTTGTATGTATCATCTTGTTTCTTAGCATTGAGTCTATCCAGGCCACGCAAGGTTCCTCGATTCCACTCCGTCTGTGAGATTGAATCTAAAGAGGTGTTATTAAAAGCTCCTTCTATGGCTAGAAAGGCCGCTATTAGTAGCTTTTTGTATTCCAGCGAGTTTTCCACTTTTTCTGCCAGTTTGTGGAGTGTTTCTGTTGAGCAGGCGGTTCTGTATGCATATTGTTCTCGATGCAGTGGTCTTTCTACCAGTGCACCGTCCTAAGCACCAGCTTCTCCAGGGTCTTCAGTCCAAAGGACATGAGACTTATCGGTCTCAGGGACTTCGCCGTTTCCTGTCCCAGATTTTGATATGTGTCCAACAGCCAGGCTGCCTCTTAGTATTTCACAGAGCCTTCTGTACAGAGTAGTTCTGTTCTCTTCTGCCTCAGTTCTGGGTAAATCCCGTCCGGTCCCGGTGATTTGAATGGTTCGAATGAGTTTATTGCCCACTGTACTTTGTCATAGGTTACCACATTTTTCTCTAATGTCCAACTTCCCCTGGAACCCCTTTTCAGAGCCTCCGGCTCATTCTCATTAGCACGAATTATTTGAGCCCCAGGAAAGTGAACTCCCAAAGAGTTCTTTTATGGTTTCTTCTCCAGTGTTGTACTATCCTTGTTCACTTTTAAGGGAGTCATCCCACCTTCCGGTTTATATTATATCTTAAGAATACTGTTAGGAAACTGGAGTTCGTTTATTGAAATACTCGAATAAATTTATGTCCGTTCATTACACTTCGAAAACACAACACAATAAATGCACCCTGACAATAAAATACCTAATAACAGTTTGCTACTAAAATGTACCGCGTACCGCACTGTACTAAATCAAAACTCACTGTGAACTCGCTAATATGAATAACTACTAGTTTATCTATACAACAATAAACAACTGCCCGTCAAGCGGTGAGCGGCTGTTTTTATAGTCAAAAGACCCACTCTATCATTCCCGAGAATTCAAGTGTGAATTGGCGGTAGTTCGGTCGGAATGAGTAAATGGAACATGTGGAATACATTTTGGGCAATTTAGAAGATGTGAATGAACAAATAAGAAAAAGAAATTTGTCAATTAATGTAATTACAAATTTCCTGAACAAACAAAAATTCATTGATGATAACTTTTGGTATAATGGAGAAAACTTGATAACTATCTCCAAAAAAACCACTACATTTCCCAAGATAATAAAAACAAGAGCTGATAAAGGAAATGTAACTATAACAATGAAAAAGAACGATTATTTTAACAAAGCCAATTCTATATTACATGATGACTCGACTTACATCATACTTAATAAAGACCCAACGAAACAAATTCAAGAAAAAAATAAACTCATAAAGAATTTGATAAAAGAGAAATACTTGGACAAAAAATAAGCAAGGACCTAATAAGCACTAACGGTGTTTTTCCGAACCTAAATTTTTGGCCAAAGATACACAAAGAAAATGCACCATTACGTCCAATTGTTTGTTTCATTGGCTCACCCATTTATAAACTAAGCAAATTTTTTGCATATTTTCTCAAACACGTATTTATTAAGGATGGCTATTACGTAAAAAATTCTTTAGATTTGGTCGAACAATTGAAAAATGTTATACCAGATGACTTCATTTTGATATCATTGGATGTAGTATCCATTTTTAATACCAATATATCTAGTAATCAGACACATTAGGCTACGGTTATAGTCAAGGCCGTACCCAGGGGGGCTTAAACCCCCCGAAATCTGTAAAATATATCTAGAATAAGGTGAAATAATCAGGTAGTTTTATGTACACTAATTCACATTTGTCAATTTTGTAAGTGGTACTTTCCATACTGTACAAACTGATTCCATCTGTCTGTTTAATGATGTGTAATAAAATTTGGTAAAATGTACATAGCATTATTTACTTTAGAACCAAACCCCCCCCCCGAAATTTTTCTCTGTACGGCCTTGGTTATAGTGGATGCGGGTTCTGACGAATAACACATAACACATCAGAGTTGTTGTTCAGATGTCGGTGGTTATAGTGCATGCGCAGGGCCGATCCTAGCAGGTGTGCAGCGCGTGCACCGCACGCGGGCGGCCAAACTAAGGGGCGGCCGCAGGCCGCATTCAGTTATTCTATAAAAAAAAAAACAAGGGCCATATTTTTGACACGACTAAGTATGGTTCCTGTGTGTGGCGTGGCGGCTTATTTATGTACGTATAGTCTTTACGATGTCAGTTGGAACGGCGAAAAAAATTTTAAAGGAGGTACTTACCAGCGGCGAAACCTTTGTAAAAAACGTGCTGCTGCTCGCCGGGCGGCTTTTTTTCAAAGGTTTCGCCGCTAAGGCCTCCTTTGAATTTTTTTTCGCCGTGCCAACTTACTTGGAAATACTATATATATCACAGTCGGCACGCAGCTCGCAGGTCAATGGTCAAAAGAAACTTTATTTTGGCGGTTTTCTTTATAGATAAGTAATGGATTGTTTCGACAAAGTTAACGGGATGCGGCATCGGAATTTTTTTTGCTACTTCCCCACTATATATAAACCATTTTCATTTCAAAATGTTCATTTAATTTTGAATCAACATACAATAAGACTGGTCATAAACACAATCAAGTGCAAGTGTAAGTTAATATTGGAAATTAGTGACAAGGTGTTGCTGTTGAGTATCGTTTGAATATTCAAATCAGAACTGTGGTAAGTACCAAAGCTCTTAACTAGATTTATGAACGAATGAAATGTTGTACAGGGTGTTTTCTAATTAGATAAAAAAAGTGGGCATATTTTTAAACTAATTTTGTCGCGATGATTCGTTTTGAAAATAAGTACAGAATGTTTGAAAATTTAAAATTTATTTTCAATTCTTTCAAAATTCGTTAGCACAAAATATAATTTTCTTACAAAATTATAGGTTACCAACCGGGGGAGTTTATGAAAATTTTAATTTTTACCCTGATTTTGAAAGAAGGAAGTATCGTGAAAGATATAGACGGTATACAACTGTTTAATGGAATAACTTCATTCAAAGATATTTTTCCAGGTAAGAAACAGCCAATTGAGGTATTAGAAATCATAGTCAAAAATGATCTCATTTCCTGTTTTCCTAATTTTGCTCTAACAATAAGAATTTTTTTAACCTTACCTGTTTCTGTGGCTTCAGGAGAAAGAAGTTTCAGCAAATTAAAAATTATTAAAAATTACTTGAGAAATAATATGACACAAGAAAGGCTTTCAGATTTGGCCATCATCTCTATTGAATCCGAAATCTGTGAAAAAATAGATTTTACGGAAATTATTGATAAATTTGCCACTCAGAAAGCCAGAAAGGTTATTTTATAATTAGGTAATTATAATGATTAGGTACCTAGTCTGTAGACTGTAGAACAACTGATTTATATACTTTTCGTTGATATACGCACTGAGTATGTCCAAAATCGTTGTGTGTGAAATAGACGTTATACAGGTAGATGAGTTTAAGAGTTTATAACGTCAACGTTAAATATTAGTCAAAATAAGAAAAAAATCTCTGGAGGGGCGGCACATCTGGTATTTGCACGCGGGCGGCCAATACCCTAGGATCGGCCCTGTGCATGCGAATTCTGTTTTGTCAAAATATTTTCTTCAAGACCAATTAAGGGAAATACCACGCGTTATTTCAAGACCTGTTAGAGCAACCGAATACATTTTTCGAGTACTTCAGAATGTAACCAGAAACATTTCATTACAGTCTAGAAGGAATCGAAGAAAGTATTACAAAGCAATCACATTTTTGTGAATGTATTTCCGCTAAAGAAAGACTGGCATTAACATTAAGGTAAGATTGTACTTTATTTTTTTGATTATACCTACCTAATTTTAACACAGTTATTATCACTTTTAAAACAAAGTTAACAAAAGGAACAAACGCAAATAGGATTTATTCTGGCGATATTATGATAGTTCTTTTGCTTCATATCCGAAAAGTCTTTTTTCAAAAACTAAACTAATGAGTTTCTCGGCATCCATATTTTTTTATCGCAACAAAATCAAACTCGTTTGAACGATTTTGTTCTTCTGACGACTTCGTACGAAATCTGACGAACGATATGCAAGCACTTTAACCGCAGTAATAAATTTATTAAATATTTGATTGATTCGCACGAGTTCGACGTATTCGTCGGAACATCGCTTCGTCAGAAAACGCATCCAATATAACCGTAGCCTCAAAGAAAAATGGCACACCATAGAACCTCAAACCACAATTCCATTGAACATGTTTATTGAACTTTTCCAATTCTTCACAAACAACAACTTCAATGATGACTCATATAAACAGACTTTTGGTCTTGGAATGGGAAATCGCCTATCCTCTATTAGCTCTGACATTGTTATGTCGTCATACTTACAGAACAAATGTTTAAGTCAAAGTCAATGTTGCTATTATTTTTTTCAAAGATACGCGGATCATATTGTTTTATGCTTACAAAGAGAAAACATTGTCCAGATAATGACAATTTTTAATAATTATGATCCCAAGATTCAATTTACGATGGAGGAAGAAAAAATAATAGGATTGCTTTTTTGGATATTATGCTGATAAAATCAAATAATAAAATTATAACTGATTGGTATCACAAACCAACATACTCAGAAAGATTCATCAACTTCCACTCCTCACACCCTAGAACAAAAAATAATACCATCAACAATCTTAAACACAGAGCCACACTCTTAGCACATGAAATGTTC
Organism: Gonioctena quinquepunctata; assembly: GCA_018342105.1. Classification (NCBI taxonomy): domain Eukaryota; kingdom Metazoa; phylum Arthropoda; class Insecta; order Coleoptera; family Chrysomelidae; genus Gonioctena; species Gonioctena quinquepunctata. The sequence continues at coordinate 41,323 of JAFIRS010001647.1, forward strand.
AAAAACAAAAACTTCAAATTAATTGAAACCATGTTACTAAAGAACGGTTACCCCAAATCGTTGATAAAAAATTATTAAAATCAGAGAATACACAAAAAAGGAAAATAAACATCAAATATGCAAAGCTTCCGGATGTGGAAGGTTTGACACTTCAAATATATGCCACACCTGAAGACGAAAACATAAAAATTAGTAAAAAATGTGAAAACAAGGTCAAAAATAGTTTTTTTCACGAGATTAAAAACTAAAACAAAAATCCAATATCATATACAAAATACCATGGCTGATTGTGAAAAAGTATACATAGGACAGACAAGAAGATACTTCAAATATGCCACACTTCAGAAGACAAAAAACATAAAAATCAGTAAAAAATATGAGAACACGGTAAAAACTAGTTTTTTCACTAGATTAAAAACTAAAACAAATCCAATAAAAATCCTTTTTAAAAAAAAAACCAGGATAACCGAACATAAAAGAGACTGCAAAAATATACACAATCCATTTTTTTTTAAAATCCTACGAGCCTTGCAGTACACTCTAAGTCCTCCTTCCATTCTTTTGATTTCGAATCAGTCACCATCATAGGTCAACAAACAATTTTGAAGAAAAACTCCTTAACGAAATAATATAGAAATAACGAAACATGAAGAAAAATGTGATGATCGGCCATCGACAACGTCATATTTCAATCTGATAGGGAAGATCAAACATAAATTGTAAATCGTTATCTGGAGTAGGTGGTTTATTTTCACTTCTTATTTCTTGTTCTTTCGTCGATTTGTTTAAATGGGAAAAAAATTAAAAAAAGGTGGGTAGATATCAAATACGGGTGGCGATTTCCAACAGTTTGGTTTGTTTATCTTTGTGTGTATGGTGGTCGTGTTTCATTAAACCTGTATATAGGGTGATTCAAAAGTACTCTGACAAACTTCAGAAGGTGATTCCTCACAATATTCTAATATGAATTGTCCAATTAAATATATGTCCGGAAACGCTTCGTTTCCAAGATACAGGGTGTTAAATTTTTATTTTCGTTTTCTTTACTTTACTTTACTTTTCTTTACTCGTAGCGGGCGCCACCTACACGTCTTTTTCTTTTTTGAAGATTCGTTAACTTTTTTGAGCGTACTTCTAGCACATTTTTCAGTAAAAAAATCAATTCCTCTGTCATATCTACTTAAAAAACTACCCTTGTTAAAAAGTCGCTATAAGCAACCGTTTTCTAGATATTTGGACTTGAAAATTTCAAGTAGATTATTCGATAATCGATGCATGTTGAAGTTATTACCATTATTTTGCATTTTTCACAAGAATGCTTAGGAAATGAATTTGTGGTTTGAGTAAGTGACAGTTAAACGTTTTGTTGTTTTGTTGAAGTTTCTGTAAGTTTTAAAACACTAATTTTGAAAAAATGGATTATTTAAACAACAAGTACAAGAATAATTGCTGAAGCTCTCAATTCTACTCAGTCCACAGTTTGGAGAATTATACACGATCAACAATTTCATCCATGCCATATTCAAAGGGTACAACCTCTTTTGCCACGAGACATTCCCCAACGCATTACTATGTGTCAGTGGTTTTTGAGAAAATTGGCTGGAAATCCTCAATTTTTAAGATATGTACTCTTCACGGACGAGGCAAACTTCTCCCGAAATGCTATCACAAACTCTCATAACAACCATGTTTGGGCTCTGGAAAATCCGAACGCAGTTAGTGAAAGACATTATCAGTATCAATTTTCTGTAAATGTATGGGCGGCAATAATTGATAATTACTTGATAGGTCCTTTCTTTCTTCCATTCCGACTAAATGGCGCAACTTACAGAGACTTTTTAGAAAATGAATTGCCGGGACTACTTCAGAATGTACCATTAGAAATTCGTATCCGCATGTGGTCTATGCATGATGTGGCTCCGGCCCATTTTAGCATTGTAGCCTGGGAATTTTAAAATTTAAAATTCCTACTGAGGGAAAATTTATAACATTTGCCGATGACACGGTGATATTTTATGAAGATTCCTCTTGGGATAAACTCAAGGCCAAAGTTGAGAATGACTTCCCAAAAATTTTTAAATGGCTTGATAAGAAACTTCTGACTATCAATTTTAGCAAAACATTCTTCATACCCTTCACATCTTATTCTAAATATCTTCCGTCTTGCAAAAATCTTACAATCTCACACCAAAATAACTCTTTCGAAATATCGGCCGTAGACAAAATAAAATACCTTGGAGTCATCATTGACAATCATCTAAAATAGGAGCCACATATTAACAGCCTAGTGAAAAAATTAAGGTATCTGATTTATAAATTTAAATACTTCTCATCAATCTTCAGAATACAATACCTCAAAACTCTATATTATGCATTATGTGAATCACATCTAACATATGGAGTAGTAGCATGGGGTGGTGCTGCAATCACATTCATTCAAAGAATAGAAAGAATGCAGAAATTTTTATTGAAAATCATCTACAAAAAAACGAGAGATTATCCATCGAATATACTATATACAGAATAACAAATTTTAGATCCTCGCCAATTATTCTGCTATAACACCCTTATTAAACAACATCAACACAAACATACCTTAATTCCTATTAAGCATGAATACGATACGAGATACAAAAAACTTTCTTCAGTCATCCCAAAACCTGAAAAAAATATTGCACTTAGATGTCATACCTATCTGGGACCAAAACTCTATAATCTTCTAACGATTGAAATGAAAAATATAAATTCAGATAAATTATTCAAGACAAAAATGAAAAAATGGATATTCCAAATTTCTCGATCGCAATTACACGACTTCATTGATGTGAGAAAGAATTACCATTCCAATATTAAAGTAATATAATTAATAACTATAGGAACACTAGTTCATATTAGATTTGTTAGATGTTTTTACAACTCAAGAGTTTGTTAGAATTGTTTATTTTTATATACTATTTATTTTTATTAATATATTATTTATTTTTATAATTCTGTGTCTATAATTCGTTAAGGATAACCTATAAAGAGCACATAATAAGTAATATTTGGTGGAGGGTCATTATTCACAAATCGCTGATTTTTCTTAATGAACCCCCACATTATAAGTACTATGAATAGGTACAAATCTCAGGTAGAATGTGTATAACTTGACACCATTAAAGGCCATGCCTTATATGGTGTATTCCCATATTTATTTGTTCACATATCCGCACATATTTAAATGTAAAATGTAAAAATGTATTATCAAAAGTCTGTACAATGTATTGTCTATTGCTTATATATCGAGAAGATGAATAAATATTATTATTATTATTATTATTATAATTCCTCAACACTGTCTATCCAAATCGATGGATCGGTAGGGGTGGGCACCAAGGTCCCCAGATCTAAACCCGCTACATTTTTATTTTTTGGGACATTTGAAGTCACTAGTTTATAAAACTATAAGAAACACACCAATAATTTTTGAGCGGGTACAAGATTCGATGACTAGAAGACTGAATGCCTGTATCTTCGCTGAAGGTGGACACTTTGAACAATTTATTCGATTACAATTTAGTTTCCTTTATTTTATTCTACATATTCAAAATTTCTTGAAATAAAATGTTGATATTTCTTACAAATTTTATTAAAACAAATACAGATTTTGCACCCTTGATACAAAAATAACTATTTTAAACGAGTAAAAATAAATAGAATAGGTGGCGCGTCCTACAAAAAACTAAAACTACTTACTTATACGTCAAATTCATTTCCTAAGCATTCTTGTGAAAAATGCAAAATAATGGTAATAACTTCAACACGCATCGATTATCAAATAATCGACTTGAAATTTTCAAGTCCAAATATCTAGAAAATGGTTGCTTATAGCGACTTGTAACAAGGGTAGCTGTTTGTCAAAGTACTTTTGAATCACCCTGTATATGTATTTATGTATTATGTCGATTTTATTCTTTTCTGTTTTTGTGAACAAGATAAACCAACCTGAATGTGAGTAACATTGTTTATGTGTATCTCTTTTTTCCCTTTCTTCGGAGCTTTCCTCCAATGATTAATTGTCATTTTAAGCAATCTTTTTAATTTGTTTTATATATATATATATATATATATACATTGTTCAAGAACTTTATTCTAAATGTCTTGTTTTTTTATACTTCAGAGTCATGAAGATGAAACAATAAAGTTTCGAAACGTCGACCATTTAAAATTTGCTTTTCTTCTTCATTCCGTCAATTCAACCCTTGAACTCATATCAACGGTCGCTATTCTACTGTACTTATTTTCGCAACAATACATGTAATAAAATGATAAAGTGAAGTACTTCCGGGTAAGATAAGCTTTAAAACTAAGATAATCGTTATATTTGAACATACAATGTGTCTCATTTTCCATGGAAACGCCCCCGTATCTTCCGTAATGATTGAAGTAGAATTCTGAAATTTCCACGATAGTTGGGTATACCGGAGATGATTTGGAAGATTTTCTGGGGTTGACCTGAGTGACATATACTGCGCGCCAGGAGCGATTAAAATACTGATTATTAGTAGTTCAAAAACTATTGATGAACTGTTCGTGAAATGAAAGATGTTATCCATACTGAGTTTCGATAACCGTTGCTCATTTTATAACTGATAAAATCAATAAGAACTTCTATAATTTTGAATCGGTATTTCAATCGCCTATGGCGCGCAGTATATATGTCTCTCAGGTCAACCCCAGGAGAGATTTAGACTCACCTTCGGTATATCTACCAAACGTGAATTTACTCCTGTTCCAGGCAAAAGGCAGATTGTTATTGCCTCGGCCTATTTCCCAGGGGACTCGCCGTCACACCCACTACCAGAGGAAGTCCAAACCATCATTAGATGCTGTCAAAGAGGAAACAGGCATTTCATTCTGTGCTGCGACGCACCATCTCACATGGGGAAGCACAGACATAAACACACCAGGTGAGTGAGTACCTTATAGAATATTTGTCTGCGACTGATATAGATATAAAGGTAGCAAACCCACCTTTATAAATGCAATCAGAAAACGGGTTCTTGACCTAACCCTTGTTGATCCATTTATAACAAACTACAACTGGCACGTATCTGATGACTCCTCGATGTTGGATCATCAACACATAAGATTCGACTTGGAGTCATCGGAAACACGCCATATAGGATACCCAAACTGACCATCTGGGATGCTTATAAAGAGCTTCTCGAGAGGCAGTTGGAGGACCAATATATATCCATCGATTCAGCTGAGGAACTAGATACAGCCTCCAAGCAGCTTCAAAATGCTATAATGAAGGCATATGAAATCAGCTACTCAGAAAAACAAAAGGCAGTCGATAGAGACGTGCCTTGGTGGAATAAAGAGCTAACCAAACTTAGGAAAAAAGTTAGGAAAGCCAGCAGCATTAAAAGCTCTAAAGTCGCACACGTGAATCTAAGACAACTGGCTACGAACAATCAGGTTACTTTGATGTGGGTGCCAGGTCACAAGGGAATCAAAGGCAATGAAGAAGCGGACTGCATTGCCCAGTAAGGCGCGAACACTCAATTTTCTGGCCCGGAACCCTTCTGTGGTCTTTCCAAAGCCCACATCAGCGAAGAGTTTCGTCGCTTGGAAGCTGACCAAATTAAAACCCACTGGAATAAAGTTCAAGGGTAAAAACAAGCGAAAAGGCTTCTGAGCCCGTAGCCAAAGAAAGATGAACAGCGTCTCGAGTTGGACAAGAAAGACTTGAAACTGGTAAGGGGACTGCTCACTTAAAAAAAAATTGATAGATCAGACAGTGAACTGTGCCGTCACTGCGAGAACTTCGCTGAAACTGCAGAACACCTGCTTTGCGACTGCCAAGCGCTGTTTTGCAAAAGGTTTGAGTTCCTCGAAGGGGTTTCACTAACGCCCTCAGAAATCAGGAACTTAGCTACCAGGAAGGAATCTCGGAATCCCGCGTCTTGAATAGATGAAGGGTTATCGGAATACCTCCAAAAAGCCAACTTTCTTAGAGACTAAACCTACATAGCACAGCATAGATCTTACATTTGCTATTGTCTTCATAATTACTTTTAAAATATTTTTGTGTATTACTATCAAGGTAATCCCATTTTTTTACAACTACATTATGGTCCCATTGTTTTTATTACTGATATTATTGATGTTATTTCATTATATTTTAGATGTTTTTTTTTTTATTGTAAAAGATATATTTGCCTTTTTTTTATATTCATAGATATCATTCTTTACTATCTTTATCATATTATAACTTGTAAATATTGACACTTTTTTTTACATTTATTCTGCGGGACAAGCCCAGTACAGGATATTTGATAAATGTAAGTAAGTAGAGACAATCAAGACAGATGACAAGTAAAACAATTGTTTTTCACCCAGTAGAGGTTACATAACTGGTTGTACATTTCACAAGTAATATGATAAAATAGTAAAATAGAATAGTACATTAGTGCACTTATACAATAGTTAAGAGATTGACATTAAATAGGAATTATAAAATAAGGTTTCACATTATGGAAAAACTCAAAAAGAAAGTTAGAAAGTTGTATAACCATTTACGAGACAATATGTAGGATGAGCCAAGTTTTGAACTTGGGCAATGAGGTGAAAAAATCTAATTGATCATACTCATTTGCGAGTCTTTGGCTTCAGGATAGACAGGTATTGTAACCGTAGTTTGAGCGATTAAACGGGATGTAAAAAAATTGATGAAGTCTAGTGGTGCGTGAGGGTACTAGAAAATGTATCTTAGATAAAATATGGGGACATTTTAATTCGCCACTTATGATTTTGTGAAGGAATACCAAATCTGTGTTTTCTCCTATTGTTTATGTGTCATCATCCTATTGTTTTCTGTCTTGACCTGCCATAAACGTACTTGTATGTAACATGGTTAAATAAACTCTATCTCTCTATCTATCTATTTGAAATTAAAGCAATTTTTTTTTCAAATGGTTCGATTGGCCTTCTATTTTTGAGTTTAGACCACCTGAGATATGTTAACTCATCTATTACAGTTTTTGACATACAGTCAAACTATAATGAACACGCGTTTATTACGAACCATTTGAAAAGTCCCGCCAAAAACTCCTATATACACTATGCATTTTTGTTTGGGTATAATGAACAGTCGGACATAACGGTCTACAAATTGAGTCCATGAAACACATAAACTCGGTAAAAACGAACTACCGAGGAAATATTGTTCAATCAAGTGCAAAGATAATTTGGGAAATTTAACGACCGCGGTCGACCAGTGGGGTTCCCCTATTTCTCTATTAGGGATTTGTTAGATACATGGCGTAGTGCATATAATTTCTCTATGGCGTAGTGTTAGTACATGTTCAACTGCCTTGTACCAACATGCCTAATCCAAAAGCATGTAGGAAGGCTATTACATTGTCAGTAAAGCTGGAAATACTTGGAAAATTAGACAGTGGGTGAGCAAATGCACAAATTTGTTGGGATTATGGTCTCAAGAAATCAACAGTGCCGTCAATTTACGCAAAAAAATCTAACAGAATGCATGTACTACATATTTTCTTTATAGCGAACATCCTTTATAATAAACCATTTCTCAAGTCATTAAGCCGTTCGTTATAGCCAAGTTTGACTGTATGTCGATTTTCCTGAAAAAAATTACTGCCTTAGTAGTTTACGAAAAAAAATGGGCTGGATACCATTTTTTTTCAAACCGTTCAAAATTAGGGAACCAAATTTGTGGAACAGTTATCTGGAAGTCCAGACTAACTCCTGATCGATTGGTCCCATTTTGTACCATTTGTAGGCAATTTTCAAATCTTTCAAAAAATTGTCAAAAACTCATTTTTGTCAAATGACAAATTGGCCTTGTTTGGTATTTTTAGGTGAATTTTCACTGATTTTACGTGTTAATGTATGTCTTAATATATGGCAATGTTTTTTTCTTTTGTTGCCTCATTTGGAAAAATATTTTTGAATCCTTTGGTACTTCCTGGGAATCTTTATCAGCAATCAATCACGATGAATTTATTTATGAAGAGATATTGGATAATACAGGTAATATAATCATCTACAGCTATAATTTATTTTTCAAAATTGTGATTTAACAATAAAATATACAAATATCGCTTAAAAATCCTTAGCATACTTTTATTTTCACATCTGTTGTGTGGAATTTCCATTCCAAGTTTTATCATCGTCTTCACTATCATTATCACCAAGTCTATGAATATTACCCTGTCGTCGGACAACAGTTGAATCTCGCATCCTTTTTTTCTGACGATCTGATCTGAAAAAAATAATAATAAAGCTATTGAAAATCGACCAAAATCTGATTGGACTAGGGTTTATTGGGCCCACCGAGCATATGTAGTGATGTAAAGAGACCCATACTAGTATGATTCTGTGACAAAAATACTACCAGGAAACCGACTGTGCCATCATACGAAAGATGGTCCTTAGTTATATCCTGTTATGTTTCCTACTCCCAACTGTCATTGCTAAATTTGTTATAAACATTTAAAAGCATTTTTTTACCGTTTTTGACTTGTAACTTGAAAACCAATAAAGCATGATACTTTCAATGGACGTATTGTAGAGAATGTAAATGCAAAGGAAATGAGCTCTAGCACAACTCGATCGGATTATTAGTAACGGAAAAAACCGGAAAAAACAGCTTTTTTTTTTTAATGCATAATTCCGCCACTTTTTAAGATATACTAGTGATTAATATGTACTTTATGTGTGAAAAACTCAGGTGCTGTCGGATCATTAGTTTTGGCATAATTGAAATCTGAATTTTTTAATGCACTTTATTGCAGCAGACCTGGATGCATCATAGGTGGTCCGATTCCAATTCTTCAAAAAGATTCCGAGAGTAGAAGTATAGTACTACAAAATGTATATTCTCATTTTGCGTTAAAATGCTGCAAAACAGGTAAAAAATACTTGCAAACATGATCGAAAATGGGCGCGTGCGTGAAAGTGGCTGAGTAGTGGGGGTAGAGCAGCAGTCGCAAGGAAGTGTATGTATAGTAATACAAGCGCACTGCGCCCGTTATGAATCTGCTGCTCTACCCCCACTCCCGACCCGCTTTCATGCACTCGCCGGTTTTCGGTCATGTTTGCAAGTATTTCCCACCTATTTCGCAGCATTTTAACGCAAAATGAGAATAGCCATTTTGTAGTACTATACTTCAACACTCAAAATCTTTTAGAAACATTGAAATTGGACCACCGGACCACCTCTGAAGCACCCAGGTCTGCTGCAATAAAGTGCATTAAAAAAATCAAATTGCAATTATGCCAAAACTAATAATCCAACAGTGCCTGAGTTTTTCACACATAAAGTACATATCAATCACTACTTTGTCGTGGAGATCCTGATTCAAAACTTAAAAAATGGTGGTGGTATAAATTTAAAAAAAAACGCAGATTTTTTCCAGTTTTTCTCCGTTACTAATAATCTGATCGAGTTATGCTAGGGCTCATTTTCTTTGCATTTTGATTCTCTACAATTCGTCCATAGAGAGTATCAAGATTGCTCCATTAGTTTTCAAGATACATGTCAAAAACGATTAAAAAAAAGTTTTTAAATGTTTATAACAAATTTAGCAATGAAAGTTGGGAGTAGGAAACATAACAGGATATAAATACGGACCGTCTTTCTTATGATGGCACAGCCGGTTTCTTGGTAGTATTTTTATCACGAAAAAATCTCTATTGATTGGTCTATATACATATTAGAGAAAAATCCATAAATAAATGCAAAAACTCTCAATAATGATCAATTAGTTATTTCAATAGTATTACATGAATTGAAATAGCCAAATATATTGCCCCCTCACACATTTTCTGGAGGTTTTGATTTAAAAGTTGAAAAGAGATACATAAAAAAGCTGAGTTGTAATATTTGCGTAAAAAAAGATCTCATACCTAAATGTGGTCAATTCAATGCATGATTACCTGTGTTCTGTTGGTTCTCCCGAAGGCCTCTTGTTTCCTCCTGCATTGGGGTTACCACCAAACAAAAAAACTTTCAAATATCCGAAAATACTCAAGATGGGGGCAAGCAAAGACCATAGCATGGACGAAAAAGTTCCTCCTGGATTGGTCGAGACCATTCCATGACTAATCGGCAAAACCAGAATAACAGCATTTGGAATCAACTGCAGATCCATCAAAGTCTGAGAGTAATCGTTGTTGGTGAACTCTCTCCTGGGAAATGTAGTTGATAGGGTAAAATCACTAAAGGGCAACTTCAGATTAGCTTTAATGTAAGAAATGACTGTCTGTAAGGAATCAGAGTTTGCAAACACTGATGTAGTGGATGAACCATCCGGAAGTCTAAACTGGAGACGTGTTGTATTAGAATTTACAGAGGAAATAGTTGGTGCAACTGGCTTTGGTGATTCACTTGTTTGTGGAGAATTCACTTGGGATCTAGACAATCTTTCGGCTCTATCTTGTGCTATTTGTGCCAAGACACGTTCTCTAGCCAACTGGTTCTCACGTTTTTCTCTGTCACGTTCTTCTTTGAGTTGTTTCATTTCTTGATCTTCTTGCCATTTTTTCAGCTGCTGGACCCCTTGACCCTGGTTGCGACGTTCCAGTTCTTTGAGACGTTCATTCTGATTCATTATGAAAAAGTGTATGAGTTGAAGATGAATTGGTATATGGTTACATTTTAGACAGAAATTTTGAAGAGTTATGTCAGATCATGACATGTTAAATGTACAATAATTAAAGGCTTGACTGATTGAAACTACTGCAATACAGGGTCATATATACTACATTAATATATAAAAATTATTTACCTCTTTTTCTTCTTTTTCTTTTTGTATCCTCTTCATTTCTAACAATTCCTTTGCTCTTTGAACTTTATCTTCAGGAGTTGGTTCTTCCTTTTTATTTTCTTCGCTTTTTGAGTTAGAATCCTCAGAACCAGACATTTTAATTTTTTCACTCGAAGAGCTTGGTTTTTCAGTCTCAGAATTCAAGTCGGTGGTTTTTATTAGACATACACCATTTTCACACACAGTTTCATTAGACTGCTCACCACTCGATCTTTCTGAATCTAGTAAACTTGTGGTCAGACTGGAAGCTGAAATAGTAGAATAAAATTGATTCTGAGCTAGAGAATTGATGACTACTATTACCTGTACTATTCACAGATATTCCTGATTTAGATAAAATATCATCTATCTTTCCTGTGATATTATCAAGATCATCATTTCCAGTTATGATATCCAAAGGTGCACCACTTTTCCCAATGAAATAAATAGAAGGTACACTTGGTTGTTTATCTGAATTTTTGGTCAAGAAAATAAAATTTTGGAATACAAATGGTGAATTCTTAAGACCCATCCACAATAGGCCGTAGGCCCTTGTGTTGTCAGTCGGCTGCTTAGGGAGACCCATCCACAATCGATCGTCAGCGAACTGCTGTCAAAGTGGAGAAATGTTTTGCGGTGTTGCTCGAAATTTTTTAACTTAATTTTACTTGACCGGCCCTCCCATTGGTCATCGAGATATCGACGGAAATAAACGTTTTGAGGTCCCCCGAGATGACTGAGACCATTTCTGTGTCTGTCTGTAATCTTCCGCGATAACTGCCGAACCTTTGGACTAATCGAGCTGAAATTTGGTATGGAGATACAGTACCTGTCCCGAATGCGACCATTAGTTTTTGGCTGTCATCTGTCCAACGGAAGTATCACTATTAAAAAATGACATAAACTAATGCGCACGGAACTTGACTTGCAATATGTCATTTGAAAGCCCTTGAAAAACTGTATCCAGAACAGTCAAAATTATTTCTCCAACTGACATCGGTCAAAAATTTAAAAAAATAATGTCAAAGTTAAAAACTTTACCATTCAAAATCTATTCGATGGATTAGAACACAACAAAAAAATCAAATTAAGTCTGCAGTTGGATCTTTCCACTGTTTCCCAGTTTGGCTCTACGAATGTTTAATTTTTCTCCTGCGCGTTACCATCCGCTCACCCGGGCCATGACTAGGACGACCCGCGTTTGTTGCAGGACCGCTCAATTAACTGGTTTGGTCAAATGACCGGTAATTCGACTGTTGAATTGACTGATCAAATTGACTTCGTACAGCCCTTAAACTGTTTTATCAATCTTTTATATCAAAATAACCCCTGGATTTCATTTATGGACAGCTTAACAACAAGAAGAATGTACTAGGTATATTTTATGATTTAACACGTGCAATTGATATGGTCAATCACGACTTATTTTTTCGTAAGTTACACAGCGTAGGAATTCGTGGTATACCACATGATTGGATAGTATCATATTTGGCAAATCATACGCAAGTGACACTAATAAATAATAACAAATCTGGCTGTAAGAGTGTTGCGTTAGAGTGCCCCAGGGGTCTATACTGGGACCAACTCTCTTTATAATATTTTCAAATGACAACTACGATACGTGTACCACACCAAATAAAACAGTACTTTATGCTGATGATACAAATATACTCCTAGCCCATAAAAACTTGGAAAATCTTATAAACTTGGGTAATTACGCATGTGAAGAATTCAGTAAATACTGTAGCGACAATGATCTTATCTGCAATATTAAGAAAACCAATTTTCTTCTTACCCAAAAACGGTATCTCAAGCTCAGACTTAATGAACATCAACATGTGTGGTGAAACTCTAGAAAACAGTCAGGTAGCTAGATTTTTAGGAATAACTCTGGACCAAAAGCTAACGTGGGAGGCGCATATCGACAGTTTATGTCTATAAGTTGGCAGTGCAAACTACGCAATTCGAAATCTGAGAGACACTGTCTCTATAGAAGTTATAAAACTCATGTATTATGGACTTGTACAATCAAGGCTACAGTATGGATTTATTTTCTGGGGTAACTCTGCATATACTGACTGCATTTTCAAGATTCAGCAAAGAGTAATTTGCTGCATGGACAAGGCTTGTCCATTGGACTCTTGTAAACCGTTATTTAAAAAATATAACATATTAGCATTGCCGTGTCTCTACATATTACAGCTAGTTCTATTCATCTATGATAATAAACACCTATTTCCTAAAAATTCAGATATTCATAATTACGCTACACGAGGTGAAGATGCTTTATACCACCCCTACTCTCGCTTAAGTGTGAGTCAGAATTCCCCAAAATATCTGGGTATTAAATGCTTCAATAAGATCAAATCATTTATAGGGATCAATAAAACTGGAACTTATTAAGAAATTAAGTAAATGGGTTCAAGTTAGATAGTTGCTTCTACAGTATGGATGAATTTCTTGCTTTCAGTGTTTAGAATCACTTTGAAACTTTGTGTTTTTCTTCTTTAACTAGTCCAATAAGTTTTCTCATGTATTTAATGCTGTAATTGTGTATATGTTAAAAATTTTGTGATGAATAAATTATCTATCTAGCTATCTCACAAGGCCCGTGCCGGTCAAGTTCTGGGGTGTCCCAAAGCTGATTTTCAACATTTATATTGAGTTATTTCAGATCATGCAGAATGCGAAGTTCGGAAATGTCTAATTCAATTTTCTGGTCAATCATAACACACTAAAGAAAATGTTATCATTGGCTAATATAATTGAATTTGACGTTTTCACAGTTCCGATGCCTGTGCCGGTCAAGTTCTGGGGTGTGTCCCACAGCTGATTTTTAACATTTAAATTGAGTTATTTCAGATCATGCGGAATGCGAAGTTCGGAAATGTCTAATTAAATTTTCTGGTCATTCATAACACACTAAAGAAAATGTTATTATTGGCTCATATAATTGAATTTGACGTTTTCGCAGTTCCAGTCCGTAATCATGGATGATGTTCAGGTATTTGGGGCTTCTTGTCTTTTTTTAATGGTTCAATTTATGGTGCTTTGCAAATATGGTGGAAGAAGGTATTGGAGGCATCACTCGCTAGTCTGGGAACAAAGAGAATGTAATACCTTCTTCATAGACTACAAGAAGTTTTTTCGATATATGCAGATGGAGGTATGGCAATTTAACGAACTTCTTTGACTAATTGAACATAAATGAAATATTATTTTTGTATTTGGAATTCTCCATATCATATCTTTCTTATCGCCCTCTGATCCAAAACGTTCATAAATATTCGTAATTCAAATGTAATCCTGTACTCTACAACACAGCCAACGGACACAAAAGGTCCACAAAAAGATAAGGCAATTAGGGAAATTTTTCAGTAATTGGCAATACGCGATAATAATTTGTCCATGACATAATGAAATGCGCTCTGATTGGTCAGAATCGTACAGTCGGCTGTCAAAGATAGATTTTGCGACTGCCAACTACAAGCGTACAACTGCAAACGGCCAACTGCAATTGGAGATGGCTGCATAAAGATTCATGACGCCCATCTTTGACTGACCTGCCAACAACCGACTGCCAATGACCTATTGTGGATGGGCCATAACTAATAAACTATTTTTTGTTATTCCTTTTCAGAATGAGGATAAGCCAACAAATGAGAAAACAGTGCTAATACAATATCAATGATTCTTTGAAAATTAGAATAAAAACCACCATATTTCAGAAAGGATACAGATTTCGCTGAACTGATGATGAGGAGTAGACCCAGCTTCCAATTTAATTGCGACGAAACTATCTTGTTCCAGTTTCAGGCCAAGTTGACCATTTTCAATTAGAGAGGAAATTTTGTTTGATTGTTCATCATTACCTTCTATATAGACAACAAAAATGGCTCCTTTGGACTTGGAAAAGACAATTGCCTCTGCTATTCCTCCTTGATACCACTTCATATTGTTTTATTGCCTATTATAATACAAATTTCTTTGTAACAACTTTAAAAACTTCTTTTTATCAAAAAATGACGTTGCATTTGTTGACAACCCAAATATCAAGTGACAGTGACAGATTATTGACTCATGACAATAATGATTTTTAACCTAAGACTTCTTCTCTTTTGACAAAATATTTTGAAATCATTATTACCGTTAGATGACGCTATAAATCGTAACTATTTCATCATTATGAAGCTTAAACAATGTTATTATAGGCGGTAATATAACTAGTGCTATGATTATCATCGGTCATAGCAGCAAGTTGAAACCTATTAAAATAGAACGACTAGGCAGCAGGAGTTCTATTTTCATCGGTTTCAACGATGAAATAAAGACAAAATGAACTTTTCAACGTCAAACTGACAGTCTACAGTTTTCATTTGAAACAGTAAACGGGTAACATGGGGTGATAACAGGAATATCATCGATTTGATAGTTGTTTTATCACATCAGCCAATCACATTAGTCGGAAATGTACCATGTGACACGTGAATTATATTCTCGGGGTTAATCTAACTAGTGCTTTGATTGTCATCAGTTTTAATGAGTGCTATCACCGATGAATTATCATTGCACGAGTTATATTTCATGAGAGAATATATTGAACATTATCAGATATAATAAACTTTCAACGTCCAGCTGACAGTCTACAAGTTTCATTCTTTTTTTCATTCATTTATCCTTTTTTTTTTCACAAAATATGTTTCGAGCTACGAACTGTGCACATTTTTAGACACCAAATGGATTGCACCTTCGATATAAGAAATATTTAAGCGCTTTATGACCAAAAGTAATTGAATTGATATATCAAATTGGCGATTTTCCATACAACCAAAGTCAAACCATTGTCTAAAGATATCTTTAGACAATAGTCAAACAATTGCCATTGGAGAGGTTGGCAACTTGTGCGAGACTCCCCTATTCGAATGGTTTATATTTAATGCACTTAATATTTGTTTCTATAGTCATTCATCATTTCGCTGCTTCGAAACTTCAGTTACAGATGACGCCACATTGCGACAAGTAGTCGTCTTTATGACTGGTTATATTCGATTCCTCTTGTCCTCCCACGAAAATGAAAAAAACAAAGGCGCACAACAGGGTTATTAATGGTTACGATGAATCTTCTATTTCAAAATCCATTTTCGATGATGTTTGGTGTGCAATAAATGCAAAGATTTTGGACCACTGTGGCTCAATTCTTGAAATCGCGGGAAATTTTTCTCCAGAGAATTATTTCATACTTTCAAATTCTCTTGGGAAATATGAAACGTAGGAATAGTTATTCTTGGACGAGTTAGGAATGTGTTTCCAAAAGAACTATATCGAGTATGATTTCGGTAGAATTTATATTTTAACCAATCACATTCTCAGAAAACGACAGGTTTTATTGTTATCCCTATAAATTATGAATTTGAATGTGGGGGTTTATTGGTTAGAATTCTCGTACTAATACGAATTTTGAGAGAAATTTTGTGAGCGATAAACAAAAAACTTTCTCACCAGAATCTAATTTAGATAGTTATTGTGTACCTCATTGAAAATCATGGAAAATAGCAATATTTATACAAGAACTGAAAAAGTTGATATGTTATTAGTTTTTGGAGAGTGTAGGCAAAATTCAACCGATGCTGCACGTCTCTACGCACAGAGATATCCTGATCGGCGTCACCCGACCCGGCACTATTTTCCAAAACTGATTCTAAAAATGCGAAATGAGCCTGATAATGATGGGAACGATTCGTTTGTTGTGAGTGAAGAAAAAGAAATATATGTTCTGGCATACGTTCAAGTAAATATTAATACGTCACTCAGGGAGATCGCAAGAGAATGTGACATTTCGAAGTCTTCTGCAGCTAACATTTTGAAGAAACATAAATATCATTCATTTAAATATCAACTACATCAGAACCTGTACCAAAACGATAATGCAAGCTAGGAGGCTTGAGTATTGCAATTGGTTCTTTGAAAAATATTTGGAGGATGACACATTTGCATATAAAATTCTGTATACTGACGAAAGCCGTTTCACTAATTTGGGACATTTCAACAGAAATAATAAGCGATATTGGTCCGATGCAAATTTACACTTGATGGAGGAAGGAAAGTTCCGAGAACGGTTTGGTTTCAATTGTTGGGTTGGGATTTTAGGGAACAGAATTTTAGGCCCTATAATTTTGGACGGTGTCCTGACAGTGGCTAGATATCTAAGTTTCCTCACGCAGGAAATTGAGCATTTCTTGGACGAAGTTACATTAATAACTCGAGTTGGATTATTTCATCAACAAGATGGTGCTCCACCACACAACCTGAAGGCAGTTACGGAATATCTGCATGAAACATACAACGAAAACTGGATTGGAAATATGGGTTCAGTTCGGTGGCCGGCGAGGTAAAATAGGGTTGTTTTCATTATTTATTCCTTTTTAAAAAACTCTTCAGGACACCCGACCTTACGCCTCTAGTTTTTTTTTATGGGGATCTATTAAAAACGAGGTTTATGCCACACGACATGAATTAGAGGACAAAGTAAGGGCAGCTATTCATAGAATTACACCAAGACAGTTGAGAAACGTTGTAAGAGCAACAATAAGAAACGTTCGCCTTTGTCAGCAACAAGATGGAGGTCACTTTGAACATATGGAACCCTAAAGATATGTAAATAGGTAGATAGTTTCAATATAATTATTTCATTTTCAACAGGTGCTTCATTTTAGAAAAATTCTAACGTTATGGTATTTTCAGTTTTTCATCGAAAGTTTTCTTACAACCTAATAGAGTGCGGTATCAAATTAATCGTAGTAAAATGCTCTTTTTTTCTAACCATTTGAAAAAAAATTGTAATAAAAATTTTAAAATCAAACGTCACATAGATGAAACATTTTGATCGAAAACAGTAAAATTGTATTTTTACAAATATTTTAGGAGTGAAATAAGTTATTTGAACGTATCCATAGCCCTTTAAAATAAAAATTTATTTCGAAAAAATACTGTTACAAACAGTAACAAATGATACATGGTTGTATTCTAAATGTCATATGGAGACAAAAAAACGAAAACCATTTAAAAATCGAAAGTTTATGTTACTCGTAAAAAAATGCAGTTTCATGCATTAAACAGATCCTTCAAATTTCATTCCATTATCTCCGAAAACAAAAAAGTTATAGGGGCGAGCCACCTTCCGTGGACACTCGGTATATATACATCTATGGTATATATACAAAGTGGAGGCCACACAATGGATATGTTCCGTAAATCAACTTGGTTACTTCGGTTACTAGTTTTCCATTCCGTTAATATGAAATGTTCGGTTGGTTCCTGAAACAATTGTTATTTACGGAACTTGGTTGCTGAAAAACCGGTAGATGTTCTGTCACCAGAACGACCGTCGATTTTCTATGGTAACTTTGGTTTATTATTGTTTAGTTTTAGGTTATATATTTACAAAACATTTTTCATTATTGACTGTGATGGATTCGTTCACTGAGGTAGATTAATATTATTTGATACATTTTAATTTTAATGATGATTTTTTTTTCAGGATAATACATCCTTCGCTTGTGCCTACTGCGCACATGAATTAGGAACTGGCCACTCTTTATTATGAAATATGCCAAGAACTGCTGACATAAATTAAGTTTTATTTTCCAGAATATATTTATTTTAAATATTTTTTGCTTTCTAGTCGATCAATTGCTGATTGTGATAATTTTGAGTTAATTGTCCAAAAGTCTGTAACCGTATCACATATTTTGGAACTATATTGGGCTGATTTTTTGAGAATATATTGTTAAGTTGTATTGTTATCAAAAATGTATTTATTCATTTTGTGTTTTCAAAAATTTATTGTTAAGTTTTATTTTCTCCAAGAATATATTTTGCTTTCTAGTCAATGAATTGCAGACTGCTATTTTAGAGTTAATTGTCCTAAGAATCTGTGATCTTTATTTTGGTTAGTTTTCTAAACATTTGATGATTATGTTATTCAAATATATATATTTTTTCCATTGTACTTCCTTCATTACAAAAAAACATTTCCTGTCAGTTGATATCATATCATATATTAATAAGTATGTAATGGATGTAGAAATAAAACGAATATGAAATGCAACTAGAGCAATACACAAAAAACTGTAACAAATTAACAACCAAAATGAAAAACACAAAACATATGGAACGGATCACTGACATTTGACAAATGATTGGCGTTCCGTAAATAAATCCCAACCGTGGTCACCAGCAGATAACCACTGTCGAAATCGTTGTTACCAGCCCTGAAAGCATCGGTAACTATGGTTGATTAACGGAATATATCCAATGTTCAACCTAATGAAACGAAATTTGTCAAAAAAATATTTTCCGTCAATGCTTCGGATAAGTTTGAAGATGGGCCAAATCGTTCCAGTAGTTTCAAAATGGCGGCTGTTGAAAGATTGAAAAAATCTCAATCTCCCATTTTCATACCAACATCGGCAAACTTTAGGTCTTTTGATAGAGCTTCATGAGCTCCACAACTTTTATTCGGAAAGTTTTTCTCCAAGATGTACGCCCAAAAAAAAAATGTACATGATAATTCATAATTTTTGTTTACCCTATATTCTCCTTTCATTTCAGGTTCATTCGCTGGTGTCAATCAGAACTATTTGAGTTTTCCTTCTACTATTTCAACATTTTTCGATTTCAAAGTTAAACTATACAAATACATATTATGAAGAGATACTTTTAACGCACAGAGGCACAGAGCAAATACGCCTTGTATAACATCTTTTGGCCCCTGCAGACATCTCAAAAACACAAAAAAATTGAGTCCTTTCAACAACTGAAATTATTGCTTAAAATATGAACATAACGGAAAAACAGCAATATTGAACACACTACGGCTTATGGCAAATCAATGGTCACCATCTCGCTGTTTAAGAATACAGATAATAGGTGGCGGCTCCTTTGTGGCAGGTTCGAATACATGTATTCTGTGCTAAAACTGATAAACTGACAGATGCAGAATTCGTAGTGTAGCGGAATTTCGTGGTTAGTATAACGACGTCACAGTTCAACACGAATGCAACGTCATAGATTTCCTAGTGGCAACGTGCTTGGTCGTCTGGTTGGCAACACTGGTGCAGATGTTACAGCCAAAATGAGAAAATGGCGCTTGTGAGCTTGGTAGTGGCATTACGTGTAGTGATATAAACATTAAATAAATATTTCGTTTATTTAACAATGTTTCCTAATGTAGTGCTATAATTGGATGGATTGGTTTTTGTGTTGTGAAAAATGACGGCGAATATGTATCGGGTCGGAGGTTAGTACCCTTCTTGTTTTTATTCAAACCGGCTTTACACAAGGAAGTCCTCTTTCGTATGATTGCTTTCAGCTTTTATATGCCTTCTTGACTGGTCTAATCAATTGATAAATTGATATTATTATACATTTCTTTTGTTAGAGATCCCAACTAAATTCCAATAACAATTGACAATTGTTGATCTGTCAGCTCGTGTAGCTGCGAGTTCTCGAGTTCATAATACATTCCACCTGATAAAATAAACATGAAGGTTAATTTTTATCATTAGAGGTTTACATTATTATTGGAAACCCATTTTTTGTTGGTTAGTTAATTTTCGAAGGTAATGAGTAACTGTGATGCAACAATGATGTTATTTAATGCCTTTCAAGGATTTATTTCGTGTATCTGGTATATATCAATTTTACTCTCAAATCTGGAACCTATTTTTACAAGTATATAAATAGAAAGAACAATGAACCAAGTCCATTGAATCCGGTTTTAATTATCGAACTTATTGCCTTGCCTTGGAATACAGAGAAAAACAGTCATCAAGTGCAGCGCTGATAAAAACAATCTTTTTCTAGATTACGTCTACTTTGAGACGTCTTCGACGTCGCCCTACCAAATACGTCGTATCGAAGAATTAAACAAAACGGCATCGGGCAACGTTGAAGCAAAAGTAATGTGTTTTTACCGAAGAAGAGATTTGCCCAGCCAGCTGATTCAACTAGCTGATAAACACCAATGTAAGTACCTATAATATCCCCGATTGAATTTTCAGTTGGCTATGGAAGCGGCCGCGGGATCCAGACGAGTTTCAATTATTTCATTCCTCTCCTGCTTTTCACGCATTCGAAATGAGTAGGGGGGCAAAATTCTTGATTAGGCGATCGATATGCCCTGACTGTACCTGTCTTGTCACCCACCACCACGGTTTTGTTTCGCGAAATCATGCCGAAACTGTACTCGATCAGAGCGCGTCGCTATGACAACTGCGAGATGCCCGTTCTTTAGGCCAGACTGTACTTTTATAATTACACGCAAAAAGTGGACGAGCCAAAGCATTGTATTGTATTTGGTTCCAGCTTGCTCTTTTTCATACATAACTAATCAATTGCATAATACCCGGTGATGTTTCGATTTTCGCTTTCAGCGATTTTGTTTTCACTTTTTTTTTGGATTAATTCACGCAGTGATACCGACAACACAACTGACCAAATTATGTAGATTAATTTTTTTTATGAAAACATTGAACTTCAAAGTTACAGGGTGGGCACAGCTGGAAGAAAATTGCATGTGCCTATTACTCTTTTGAAATCCGATCGAGTTTTGAAATAAAAATGAGCAAAAAAATGTTTGCGCCTGGATAAATGCGAAATAAGAAGAATGGACAAGCGATAATAATTATCATATATAAATCGTTTATTTAGTCATATAACTAATATCAAGTACCTACAATGAGTAACAAGAAAAATATGATAATATAAAAATATGAAATTCGTAAAAAATATGTATATAGGTACTCACAAAGGAACATATGTAGCAAAATGAACAAACATGCAGAACATACACAACATAATAAAAAAAAAATGGTGTTACAATATGTTTGTACAGAGGTGCTTCTTCAGCCTAATTTTAAAAATATCAAGACTTCCAGAATTTTTTAAAACAATTGGCATTCTGTTGTACATGGTTACACCCTTGACAAAAATAGAATTCTGGCTATATGTTCTGGATGCTAGATACTACCCAAAATATGTACACCATAATTAAATATCTGGTAATGAACAATATTTAAAATATACCTACTTGCTGTAAAAACGCACTCACGAAATATTTGAAATTAGACCAGTGCTGAAGCCTTTGAAAATGGTAAAAAGTAAAAAAAAATAATAGTAGGATGAAACCCATTGGAAAAGGAAGAGAATATAACAAAAAAGAAAGGAAAACTAATTTACCGGCGATCTGAGGTCGAGAAGTGGAAGGGGGTGAGTTTTTAAGGGTAAAAAACGGTTTATCTCGATTTCCGGCAAAACTACAATTCCTATTGGAAAAACTTAAATGGCAAAGTTGTAGGTAATAAAAAGATCTACAACTTTTGTGTTCACCCTTTTTTTACATAACCTCAAAATTTATGTAAAAAATTCAAATAACCAAGTTTTTGGTTTTTTATTTTTAACTTCTACAACAATTTTTTTTTTCACGAAATTTGGTGAAAACCTCCTTTTTTATGTTCCAAACACACAGTAATTATTTTGATTTAAAATATTTATTTTTTCACCTTATTTTGACTTAATATCGAAAAAGCACCCTAATTTTCAATCAAAAATTCTCGCGTCAAAATATCAGTTTTTTTTTAAAGTCGGTGGGCTTTTTGTTCGTTGAAATCTCTACTTTCTGATGGTATAAAAAAAAAGTACATTACTATGCCAGAAAATGCGAAGAAACGAAAAAAACTCGAATCCGAATTTAATAAGACATCTACAATATTTTGATAAAGTTGTAGAATCTTCTTTAAATTATATGCGTAGATGCCTATTTATTGCTATTTCAAGATAACTTATATACCTGAGTGACCTACGGAAAATTTTAGCCCATCAAAAGGTATTTCATAGAGAAGTGGGGAAGGGGCTAGGAGGGTCTGGGCCTTACTACCTGTTATTTCTTTGCATTTTCTGAGAACATTTACCATAGTAATGTATTTTTCTTTACAGTATCAGAAAGTAAGAGATTTCAACGAACAAAAAGCCCACCGACTTTTTTTAAAAACCTGATATTTTGACGGGAGAATTTCTGATTGAAAATTAGGGTGCTTTTTCGATATTAAGTCAAAATAAGGTGGAAAAATAAATATTTTAAATAAAAAAAATTACAGTGTGTTTGGGACATAAAAAAGTAAGTTTTCACCAAATTTCGTGGAAAAAATTTTTTTTGTAAAAGTTAAAAATAAAAAACCAAAAACTTGGTTATTTGAATTTTTCACATAAATTTTGAGATTATGTGAAAAAAGTGTGGATACCAAAGTTGTAGATCTTTTTATTACCTACAACTTTGCCATCCAACTTTTTTCCATAGGACTTGTAGTTTTGTCGGAAATCGAGATAAACCGTTTTTTACCCTTAAAAACTCACCCCCTTCCACTTCCCGACCTCAGATTGTCCGTAAATTATTTTTCCTTTCATTCTACTATAATTTTTTTTTGTTTCAAAAATTATCGACCCTTGTCTAAATATATTCAGTATAATCATAGTATTTAATGTACTGAAAATGTATTCAAATAATTCACTTTTACTGAAGGTATTTACAGTACTAGATGTATTGAAAATATTTAAAATATAGTGAAGGTTTTGAAAATACTGGAAATGTAGGTACTTAGATTTGAAATGTATAAATATAAATAAATATATATATACAGGGTGTAACTGAATAAGTGTAAAACATTTAAGGAGGTGATTCCTCATCAAAAAAAAGATAGGATCTTTCATATAAAGAAACTTCATTGGAGCATCCCTTGTTAAGATACAGCCCCTTAAAGGGGGTACATAAAATTTGTATAACAATTTTTTTCACAAGCACTGAAAAGTTACAATATTGAAATTAACCTGACGTTTTGTACTACCAAAAAGACACTTAGCCAGTAATTTATTTGGTTTACCCCATGGTTGTAAGGGGTGAAAAACGCAACCCCTAAAATTTATTTCCAATGTAACTTTTTGTCTTATTATTTGTTTACCATTTAAAATTTATTTCCGATAGCCTGTTTCATTCTAAACAAAAAATGTCTCTTGGGTTTTTTGCCCAAAATAAACCAGTAAGCAGCAAAACATTATTTTACGAACAACTACAGAGATACATCGTCATAAATGCGAAAATACGAAACTAATCTATCTAGTAGGTCGCTATTAGCGATAGTGACAATTAAATTGGTATGACGCTGTCAGTTTGGGAATTTTCGAAATTGAATTAATACTAATTGTGTGTTGTTGTTCTGTTCTTAATTTGTTACTTTAATAATTCACTTGTT
Source organism: Gonioctena quinquepunctata (assembly GCA_018342105.1). Taxonomy (NCBI): domain Eukaryota; kingdom Metazoa; phylum Arthropoda; class Insecta; order Coleoptera; family Chrysomelidae; genus Gonioctena; species Gonioctena quinquepunctata. Next base: position 65,450 of record JAFIRS010001647.1, read on the forward strand.
AATAAAATGGCATACACAAATGAGGAAATGGCTGATATGCATTACGTTTACGGTCTGTCGCAGGGGAATGGGTTAGAAGCTTCTAGAAGATATGCTGAAATGTATCCTCAACGGCAGCATCCTTCACATAGAATATTTGCTCGACTTCATCAACGATTACGAGAATATGGTTCATTCGACAAAGAAGCGCAGGATTGTGGTCGCCATCGAGAAATACGAACACCACAGCTTGAGGAAGCAGTACTTAATTTGATTGAAGAACAACCTACTACCAGTACTAGAAAGATTGCTTTCCAGCTAAATGTTGATCATATGCGGTATTTCGAATTTTAAAGGAACAACTCTTATACCCTTACCATCTGCAGCAGTACAGGCACTGTTACCGCTGAGACTTTCGAACCGTCTTGAATTTTGCAATTGGATGCTGGAAATGATTAGAAGAAATTGTGACTTTCTGAAGACGATAGAATTCACAGAGCGAATGTAGTTTTTCTCGGGACAAGATTATTAATTTTCATAATTACCACATATGGGCTGATGAAAACCCTCACGCTATTGTCGAAACTAGCCATCAAGAACAGTTTTCTCTTAACGTGTGGCTCGGAGTTATTGGGGATGATTTAATTGGGCCTCATTTTCTACCTCCTCGATTAAATGGTGAGGCATACGTTCAATTTTAAGAGAAGTGCATCCAGTACTGCTGGAGGAAGTTCCTTTGGGCGTCAGAAGGGATATGTTTTTATGCATGATGGGGCTCCGCCCATTTTAGTCAAGTAGCACGTCAGCATTTAACTGAAACATATGCAAATCAGTGGATAGGTCGAGGAGGACCACATAAATGGCCCGCTCGATCCCCGGATCTCAATCCTCTCGATTTCTCTATTTGGGGCCATTCACAGCATTTGGTATATCGTACTCCTGTTAGCGATGTAGAGGACTTAAGAAACCGCATCATCGATGCGTGCAGGTAATCAGAGAGACTCCAGGAATATTTGAGCGAATACATTGGCTCAATGCGCCGACGTCTAGACGCATGCGTAATGTTTGAAGGTAGACATATTGAACATTCACTATGATTTCTACATGTTGTGTGTTTTGTTATTAATAACTTAGTTTTGTTTATTACCCTTTAATCGTTTAATGCAGGTACTAACTACAAAATAACAATAAATCCAGTTCGCATTTATGACGATGTATCTCTGTAGTTGTTCGTAAAATAATGTTTTGCTGCTTACTGGTTTATTTTGGGCAAAAAACCCAAGAGACATTTTTTTGTTTAGAATGAAACAGGCTATCGGAAATAAATTTTTAAATGGTAAACAAATAATAAGACAAAAAGTTACATTGGAAATAAATTTTAGGGGTTGCGTTTTTCACCCCTTACAACCATGGGGTAAACCAAATAAATTACTGGCTAAGTGTCTTTTGGTAGTACAAAACGTCAGGTTAATTTCAATATTGTAACTTTTTCAGTGCTTGTGAAAAAAATGTTATACAAATTTTATGTACCCCTTTAAGGGGCTGTATCTTAACAAGGGATGCTCAATGAAGTTTCTTTAATATATAATATATATATATATATATATATATATATATATATATATATATATATATATATATATATATATATATATATAAAAATGGAATAGTGAATATAATATTAGGAGTAATGTATACAGGGTGTTATGAAATAAGTGTCCTATATTTTACAGGATGATTCCTCAGTTATTTATAAGGTGAAAAGTTCATATTAGCATGGGTCCGCAATGCCTTAATTTTTTATGTACAGGGTGTTAATATTTTTATTTTATTTTGGTTTTTCATAAATAATGTCATAAATAATTTTTTAAAAAATTTGGACAAAAATTGGTATTTGGGGATTTCTCATATATTTAAATTTCATCTTAGTTTGGCCCTTAATTGTAGGAGGGCCGCCTACAGGTCTTTGTCTCTTTTGGGGTGTTACAACTTCGTCGTGCATGTATATATCACATTTTCTAGAAGAAAAATCGATTCTTCTATCATTCTTACGTGAAAAAGGTATGCTTTTCAAAAGTCGCTACAAGCAGCCGTTTACGAGATATTTTGATTTAAATTAATCAACTGTCAAAAAGTGAAACAATTTTGAAAACTTTTTTTTATTCAACATAGAAACATTTCAAACGCTAATTTTTAAGGTAGTTCCGCCACGACACAGTTAAATTAGGAAATTATTTTCGACGGAATCGAAAAATTTCAGAGGACTTTTCTATTAGAAGGGGGCACTTTCCCCCCCAATCGACTTTAGAATATTTCTTCGTTATAGAAAGTCGGCGACTCAAAAAATTGATGTCCCCTAAAAGCGCAGCAAAAAATTCAGACCCGGGCCCTCCCCTCCCCCCTCACTAGAAATCATACGTCATGGGAAAAAATTATCGTTTTTCGATAAAACTTCGATAGACTTTTTTGTAGTAAGCACTCTTTTTGAACTTTTGGGGGGGGGTTATCGTTAAAATCGATGGGGTCAACTAGGAGGAGTTTTTTTTTCGCGTTCAGACCCTTAAATGGTCCCCTGTCCTTCTTTAAAAAGTCCCCTGGCACAATCCGCATTTCTCTACGACCCACCCTTTAGGCTGTGCGCTTCCCCGTGGACTATTTTGAATAACGAGAGTAGTTTTGATTATATCTATCAAACTAGATGGTCAATCACTTTCATTATTTTTACACAATATCTGTGATATCCTGCTCTAGCTCCTCCTCGTTTTACATAAACTTCTTAATTTTGGTACTAACGGTAGAATTAATAATGTACTGTTTGCCTATATATGGTCCATATGTTACGTGTTAATTGAGTCAACTTCAATTATATATATCTCGGGTTCGGGATGGTGAAACTAGTTAATTTTATAGAGGTGTTGTTCACATGTTAAACAATACGTATGCCAAATTTTATTAATTTCCTAATTCAACTGTCTCGTGGCGGAACTACATTAAACAACAATAAACAACGGTACACTAGATATAAATCAAAATCACAATATATGTTCGAAATGTCCACCTCCTGCCTGCAAGCACACATCCAATCTTCTTCTCATTGATTCGCGCACTCTTTGCAAAATTCCTGGAGTATTTTGAATCGTTCTACAAGAGTTAATTATTCGATTACCTAATTCTTCTTCATTTTGGATAGGTGTCTGGTAAATTAAAGATTTTGGATGTCCCCACAGGAAAAAATCTAAACTGTCAAGGTCTGGTGACCTAGGGGCCATGGTTGAGGCCCTTCCCGACCTATACAACGGTTGCCGAAAGTTTGATCTGAAAAGTCTCGCGCTTGGATGCTAAATTGTGCCGGGGCACCATCATGCATAAACCACATTTCATTTCGTAGTCTAAGCGGTACATCTTCCAGTAAAATAGGAAAATCTTCAAGAAAATGACGATATCTCTCTCCGTTTAATCTTCCCGGAATAAAGAATGGACATAAAAAAGAAATATATACGCGTCGACTAGAGAACCTCCTCCTTTTATTTCGTCGGTTAATAAATATTCATTGATAAATAAATTATAATAAATAAAGGTTTAAATGTCGAACTAAAAACAAAAGGTATGCTGATAAAACATCAGATCAAGTCTAGGAACAATCAACCTGAAAAATCTGCTATTTTTGCGGTCCACTTTACTTATGCCTACACTGAATAAACAGTTTATTCATAGTTAGCTAAATTAATTAACAACTAATAAATTATTTATTCGAAAAAAAATAATAAATAACGAAAAAATGTGTTAATATGACTTATTCACTTTGAATAAAAATTAATAATGAATACATTTTTGGTAATATCACCCAACAAATATTTATTAGAATAAATTTAATCGTTAATTATAAACATATCACCTCAAACAAACTTTTATTTTTTATTAGTAAATTATCGAGATTACTAATATTAAATAAAATTACTCGATACCAAATAAAATTTCTTTATTTATTGTAAATAAAACACACTCAAACAAATATTTATAATAAAGCCTTCTTTTTTAAAAAAAACCAAAAAAAACAATTAATAAAAACCGCAAAATAGGTCAATTTTCATGCCAGTAAAAAAATTTGAATAAAAAAATATAACTACACTTAAATAATCCTTAAGTAGATCAGAAATATGGATTCCTAATTGAGTCCAATTTCTTTTTTAAAAGATTTGTATTTTTTTGTTGATTTCGTTCAATGATGGACTACTGATTTGAAACGGATGGGAACCTTGCCAAGATATTGTACCTTCGACTGACTGACTTCGACCTTGGACTAAATTACTGAAACTGAATAATTTTGGTACTCAAAATCGCATTGAAATATTTAAATTTATACACCTATTTAAATAGTTGTTTCCCCCTCGGATTTAAATGTTTATCCACAGTTGGCATGTTATAAAGTCATTCCTAATGCTTTTGTTTACAAACGTCTTATCAGGTCAATAAAACACTAGTGTCTTAGATCATAAGACACAGTCCAAGACAATCTAATTGTTATTTATTGTACGAGTGTTTTACATGCTAATGAGATAATTTGTAAAACCAAAAAAAATTATAGTAGAATGAAACTCATTGAAAAAGGAAGAGAATATAACAAAAATGAAAGGAAAAATAATTTACGGGCGATCTGAGGTCGGGAAGTGGAAGGGGGTTGTAGGTAATAAAAAGATCTACAACTTTGGATTCACACTTTTTTCACATAATCTCAAATTTATGTGAAAAATTAAAATAACCAAATTTATTGTTTTTTATTTTTACATTCTACAAAAAATTTCACGAAATTTGGTGAAAACTTATTTTTATGTCCCAAACACACTGTAATTTTTTATTTAAAATATTTATTTTCCACCTTATTTTGACTTAATATCGAAAGCACTAATTTTCAATCAGAATTCTCCCGTCAAAATATCAGGTTTTTAAAAAGTCGGGGCTTTTTTCGTTGAAATCTCTACTTTCTGATAGTGTAAAAAAATACATTACTATGGTAAATGTTCTCAGAAAATGCAAAGAAATAACAGGTAGTAAGGCACAGACCCCCATAGCCCCTTCCTCACTTCTCTATGAAATACCTTTTTGATGGGCTAAAATTGTCCGTAGGTCACTCAGGTATATAAGTTATCTTAAAATAGCAATAAATAGGCATCTATGCATATAATTTAAAGAAGATTCTACAAGTTTCTCAAAATATTGTAGATGTCTTATTAAATTCGGATTCGAGTTTTTCTCGTTTCTTTGCATTTTCTGTCATAGTAATGTACTTTTTTTATACCATCAGAAAGTAGAGATTTCAACGAACAAAAGCCCACCGACTTCTTTAAAAAGCTGATATTTTGACGGAGAATTTTCGATTGAAAATTAGGTGCTTTTCGATATTTAGTCAAAATAAGGTGAAAAAATAAATATTTTAAATAAAAAAAAATTACAGTGTGTTTGGAACATAAAAAGGAGTTTTCACCAAATTTCGTTAAAAAAATTTGTAGAAGATAAAATAAAAACCAAAACTTGTTATTTGAATTTTTCACATACATTTTGAGGTTATGTGAAAAAGGTGAATACAAAAGTTGTAGATATTTTATTACCTACAACTTGCTATTTAAGTTTTTCCATAGGACTTGTAGCGTTGCCGGAAATCGAGATAAACAGTTTTTTACCCTTAAAAACTCACCCCCTTCCACTTCCCGACCACCTCAGATCGCCCGTAAATTATTTTTCCTTTCATTTTTGTTATATTCTCTTCCTTTTCCAATAGGTTTCATCCTACTATTTTTTTTTTCACTTTTTACCATTTTCAAAGGCTTCAGCACTGGTCTAATATGAAATGCAACACCTACAACATTCAATTCCATATAAACACGAAATTGACGGCTTATTTGATGTTTATGACAGTTGCTGAAAGTTTATAAAATATGTTGTTCAAAAAATATGTTGTTCAAGAAGGTTATGATATGGTTTCTATGACAACAGGTTTGTTTATTATGTGAGTTTAGATTGTCTTAGACTGTGTCTTATGATGACAAGACACTATTCACTATCGTTTAATTGACACACTAGCGTTTCATTGACCTCATAAGACGTTTGTAAACAGAAGTAGGTATTATGACTTTTCATTTCCTAACAGTGTTGCCAATCGTTGTGAAGTTTTAATATACAGGGTGATTTACATTTTGGGGTTAGCCCATTATTTTAAACCCAAAAATGGATGTGTAATTACGACTTTTTTTATTCCTTATCAAATTGACCTTTTTGAAGAATATTTCACATCGCTTTCATGAAGTTAAAAATATTCTTTATACAAAATGTGACAAATGAAAAGATACCAAATTATGCCCTCACTGTTAGGCAGCGGCAAATGCGCATCATATCGGCTAAGGTAGGGGAGGTAAATCTTTGTTTTGGTAGTTCCATACAGTGTTACTAATAATTGTTTATTTTTATACAGTGCGGCTTTTTATAGTCCCTCCCCCCTGTTAACTTTTGAACCTATATGAAGTTAGCGAGACAACTCCGAAAAAGTTGATAACAGATTATTCCCTAATTTGCCGCCTTTTTGTCGCTAATTAGTTGCGAAGAAAAAAAAATTGTCGCTCTTCTTTTTTTTTTTAAATATGTGATGTTTCGCTAACTTCATATGAAGTTAGCGAAACAACTTCCGTAATTTAAATTTTTTCACAGTTCCGAAGTATCCATAATTTGCCGCCTTTTTTTAAATAAAAATTTGCGATGTTAGCCAAACAACTTCCGTAATTTCTATCTGTTCTCAGTTCTTCCTCCCAACCAAAAGTGTTTCAATCACTTATTTTTCTGTTTGTTACCATATTTTCAATCGTTAAAGCTTATAAATGTCTTCAAAAATGAGAATATCAAAATTGCCCAACGCATCGTCACTACTACTAATAGTCTCCCCTCTGAAACTTACCAATTGAAACCTTGGAAAAGGATGGAAAAATCAAATGTTTACAAAATTCCCTGTCAGACTTGTGACAAAGCATATATTGGACAAACATCAAGAACTTTGTCTGGACGCCTAACGTCCCATAAAAGTGATAGCAATACAAATAAATTAACTTTGGCACTGGCTGAGAATGTCATCTCCAGTGAGCACATTTTGGATTACAACCATTTTGAAGTACTTTGCACAGAGAATAACTTACATAAAAGGTTATTTAAAGAAATGTTTTCCATCAAGAATGATACCAACAGTATAAACAAAAATATAGACCTGGATAATTTGAGCAATATTTACAATAACATTTTGAAACTAAAACTTTTTCCCCAAAATTCCCACAATATGAACAAAACTCAACATAATCAAAGTTTCAAATTTCCCACTAATTATCAGGTTGGTCATAAATATCCATACAATAGGGTATCGTGAAAATGACGAATACTTTTCGAATTCGAGGGAAATTTTTACGTGGTTGCGATATTCAGTTTCTGAATCTTTGTAACTTCCATTTCAATAAACAGACAAGAAAAACTTATCATAACATGGTGAAATAATCCAAATGAAATGAATGAAAACGCATATCAGATGCCCCAATTTTCGACACCTGAAAAATATGAATAACCAATCGCCGACATATATGAGGACCAATTGTCGACACTGTGAGAAATAAAAAACGGGCATCAATGCTATGTTTATATTTATATCTATCGTAACTGAAAAGTGTAAAAAAGTTATGATCATATCTATAATGGGTAGAACTCGACAAAACATAAATTATTGAATAAATTAAAAAAAAAATGCTACATAATCAATTTCTAGGAACCACTTTTCCCATTTCGAATACTTCATATACCCCACAAAATAATTCTTCTCCCTGTTTCAGTATGGTTTCGATAACTATTTTTTTTCATTTGATACCCATATTGAGGGAGTTGAACAAAATATGTCATCCGCCATTTTGTGGCGTCGGTTGATTTGAAATTTTTTCACGGGTATTTTTGTACTGGTTCAGTCCTTTCATTTTATACCCATATTGGGGAGTTGAACAAAATATGTCATCCGCCATTTTGTGGCGTCGGCCATCTTGGATTTACAATGATACTGATACTTAAATGGTCCCCTGTCCTTCTTTAAAAAGTCCCCTGGCACAATCCGCATTTCTCTACGACCCACCCTTTAGGCTGTGCGCTTCCCCGTGGACTATTTTGAATAACGAGAGTAGTTTTGATTATATCTATCAAACTAGATGGTCAATCACTTTCATTATTTTTACACAATATCTGTGATATCCTGCTCTAGCTCCTCCTCGTTTTACATAAACTTCTTAATTTTGGTACTAACGGTAGAATTAATAATGTACTGTTTGCCTATATATGGTCCATATGTTACGTGTTAATTGAGTCAACTTCAATTATATATATCTCGGGTTCGGGATGGTGAAACTAGTTAATTTTATAGAGGTGTTGTTCACATGTTAAACAATACGTATGCCAAATTTTATTAATTTCCTAATTCAACTGTCTCGTGGCGGAACTACATTAAACAACAATAAACAACGGTACACTAGATATAAATCAAAATCACAATATATGTTCGAAATGTCCACCTCCTGCCTGCAAGCACACATCCAATCTTCTTCTCATTGATTCGCGCACTCTTTGCAAAATTCCTGGAGTATTTTGAATCGTTCTACAAGAGTTAATTATTCGATTACCTAATTCTTCTTCATTTTGGATAGGTGTCTGGTAAATTAAAGATTTTGGATGTCCCCACAGGAAAAAATCTAAACTGTCAAGGTCTGGTGACCTAGGGGGCCATGGTTGAGGCCCTTCCCGACCTATCCAACGGTTGCCGAAAGTTTGATCTGAAAAGTCTCGCGCTTGGATGCTAAATTGTGCCGGGGCACCATCATGCATAAACCACATTTCATTTCGTAGTCTAAGCGGTACATCTTCCAGTAAAATAGGAAAATCTTCAAGAAAATGACGATATCTCTCTCCGTTTAATCTTCCCGGAATAAAGAATGGACATAAAAAAGAAATATATACGCGTCGACTAGAGAACCTCCTCCTTTTTTATTTCGTCGGTTAATAAATATTCATTGATAAATAAATTATAATAAATAAAGGTTTAAATGTCGAACTAAAAACAAAAGGTATGCTGATAAAACATCAGATCAAGTCTAGGAACAATCAACCTGAAAAATCTGCTATTTTTGCGGTCCACTTTACTTATGCCTACACTGAATAAACAGTTTATTCATAGTTAGCTAAATTAATTAACAACTAATAAATTATTTATTCGAATAATTTATAACAAATAACGCGGAAAATGTGTTAATATGACTTATTCACTTTGAATAAACTTGATATTAATAATGAATACATTTTTGGTAATATCACCCAACAAATATTTTATTGAAATAAATTTATATCGTTAATTATAAACATATCTACCTCAAACAAACTATTTATTTTTTATTAGTAAATTATCGAGATTACTAATATTAAATAAAATTACTCGATACCAAATAAAATTTCTTTATTTATTGTAAATAAAACACACTCAAACAAATATTTAGTAACTATAAGCCCTATCTTTTTTCTCAGTGTACAAATAAATATCAACCTATAATATCAACAAAACCATATTATAATAAAAAACCGCAGAAATAGGTCAATTTTCATGCCATGTCTAAAATATCACAGTTCGTGAGTAAAAAAGTGTTGAATAAAAAAATATAACTACACTTAAATAATCCTTAAGTAGATCAGAAATATGGATTCCTAATTGAGTCCAATTTCTTTTTTAAAAGATTTGTATTTTTTTGTTGATTTCGTTCAATGATGGACTACTGATTTGAAACGGATGGGAACCTTGCCAAGATATTGTACCTTCGACTGACTGACTTCGACCTTGGACTAAATTACTGAAACTGAATAATTTTGGTACTCAAAATCGCATTGAAATATTTAAATTTATACACCTATTTAAATAGTTGTTTCCCCCTCGGATTTAAATGTTTATCCACAGTTGGCATGTTATAAAGTCATTCCTAATGCTTTTGTTTACAAACGTCTTATCAGGTCAATAAAACACTAGTGTCTTAGATCATAAGACACAGTCCAAGACAATCTAATTGTTATTTATTGTACGAGTGTTTTACATGCTAATGAGATAATTTGTAAAACCAAAAAAAATTATAGTAGAATGAAACTCATTGAAAAAGGAAGAGAATATAACAAAAATGAAAGGAAAAATAATTTACGGGCGATCTGAGGTCGGGAAGTGGAAGGGGGTTGTAGGTAATAAAAAGATCTACAACTTTGGTATTCACACTTTTTTCACATAATCTCAAAATTTATGTGAAAAATTCAAATAACCAAATTTTTTGTTTTTTATTTTTACCTTCTACAAAAAAAAAATTCCACGAAATTTGGTGAAAACTTACTTTTTTATGTCCCAAACACACTGTAATTTTTTTTATTTAAAATATTTATTTTTCCACCTTATTTTGACTTAATATCGAAAAAGCACCCTAATTTTCAATCAGAAATTCTCCCGTCAAAATATCAGGTTTTTTAAAAAAGTCGGGGGGCTTTTTGTTCGTTGAAATCTCTACTTTCTGATAGTGTAAAAAAAATACATTACTATGGTAAATGTTCTCAGAAAATGCAAAGAAATAACAGGTAGTAAGGCACAGACCCCCCTAGCCCCTTCCTCACTTCTCTATGAAATACCTTTTGATGGGCTAAAATTTTCCGTAGGTCACTCAGGTATATAAGTTATCTTAAAATAGCAATAAATAGGCATCTATGCATATAATTTAAAGAAGATTCTACAAGTTTCTCAAAATATTGTAGATGTCTTATTAAATTCGGATTCGAGTTTTTCTCGTTTCTTTGCATTTTCTGTCATAGTAATGTACTTTTTTTTATACCATCAGAAAGTAGAGATTTCAACGAACAAAAAGCCCACCGACTTCTTTAAAAAAGCTGATATTTTGACGGGAGAATTTTCGATTGAAAATTAGGGTGCTTTTTCGATATTTAGTCAAAATAAGGTGAAAAAATAAATATTTTAAATAAAAAAAATTACAGTGTGTTTGGAACATAAAAAAGGAGGTTTTCACCAAATTTCGTTAAAAAAAAATTTGTAGAAGATAAAAATAAAAAACCAAAAACTTGTTATTTGAATTTTTCACATACATTTTGAGGTTATGTGAAAAAAGTGTGAATACAAAAGTTGTAGATATTTTTATTACCTACAACTTTGCTATTTAAGTTTTTTCCATAGGACTTGTAGCGTTGCCGGAAATCGAGATAAACAGTTTTTTACCCTTAAAAACTCACCCCCTTCCACTTCCCGACCACCTCAGATCGCCCGTAAATTATTTTTCCTTTCATTTTTGTTATATTCTCTTCCTTTTCCAATAGGTTTCATCCTACTATTTTTTTTTTCACTTTTTACCATTTTCAAAGGCTTCAGCACTGGTCTAATATGAAATGCAACACCTACAACATTCAATTCCATATAAACACGAGATTGACGGCTTATTTGATGTTTATGACAGTTGCTGAAAGTTTATAAAATATGTTGTTCAAAAAATATGTTGTTCAAGAAGGTTATGATATGGTTTCTATGACAACAGGTTTGTTTATTATGTGAGTTTAGATTGTCTTAGACTGTGTCTTATGATGACAAGACACTATTCACTATCGTTTAATTGACACACTAGCGTTTCATTGACCTCATAAGACGTTTGTAAACAGAAGTAGGTATTATGACTTTTCATTTCCTAACAGTGTTGCCAATCGTTGTGAAGTTTTAATATACAGGGTGATTTACATTTTGGGGTTAGCCCATTATTTTAAACCCAAAAATGGATGTGTAATTACGACTTTTTTTATTCCTTATCAAATTGACCTTTTTGAAGAATATTTCACATCGCTTTCATGAAGTTAAAAATATTCTTTATACAAAATGTGACAAATGAAAAGATACCAAATTATGCCCTCACTGTTAGGCAGCGGCAAATGCGCATCATATCGGCTAAGGTAGGGGAGGTAAATCTTTGTTTTGGTAGTTCCATACAGTGTTACTAATAATTGTTTATTTTTATACAGTGCGGCTTTTTATAGTCCCTCCCCCCTGTTAACTTTTGAACCTATATGAAGTTAGCGAGACAACTCCGAAAAAGTTGATAACAGATTATTCCCTAATTTGCCGCCTTTTTGTCGCTAATTAGTTGCGAAGAAAAAAAAATTGTCGCTCTTCTTTTTTTTTTTAATATGTGATGTTTCGCTAACTTCATATGAAGTTAGCGAAACAACTCCTAATTTAAATTTTTCACAGTTCCGAAGTATCCATAATTTGCCGCCTTTTTTTAAATAAAAATTTGCGATGTTAGCCAAACAACTTCCGTAATTTCTATCTGTTCTCAGTTCTTCCTCCCAACCAAAAGTGTTTCAATCACTTATTTTTCTGTTTGTTACCATATTTTCAATCGTTAAAGCTTATAAATGTCTTCAAAAATGAGAATATCAAAATTGCCCAACGCATCGTCACTACTACTAATAGTCTCCCCTCTGAAACTTACCAATTGAAACCTTGGAAAAGGATGGAAAAATCAAATGTTTACAAAATTCCCTGTCAGACTTGTGACAAAGCATATATTGGACAAACATCAAGAACTTTGTCTGGACGCCTAACGTCCCATAAAAGTGATAGCAATACAAATAAATTAACTTTGGCACTGGCTGAGAATGTCATCTCCAGTGAGCACATTTTGGATTACAACCATTTTGAAGTACTTTGCACAGAGAATAACTTACATAAAAGGTTATTTAAAGAAATGTTTTCCATCAAGAATGATACCAACAGTATAAAAAAAAAATATAGACCTGGATAATTTGAGCAATATTTACAATAACATTTTGAAACTAAAACTTTTTCCCCAAAATTCCCACAATATGAACAAAACTCAACATAATCAAAGTTTCAAATTTCCCACTAATTATCAGGTTGGTCATAAATATCCATACAATAGGGTATCGTGAAAATGACGAATACTTTTCGAATTCGAGGGAAATTTTTACGTGGTTGCGATATTCAGTTTCTGAATCTTTGTAACTTCCATTTCAATAAACAGACAAGAAAAACTTATCATAACATGGTGAAATAATCCAAATGAAATGAATGAAAACGCATATCAGATGCCCCAATTTTCGACACCTGAAAAATATGAATAACCAATCGCCGACATATATGAGGACCAATTGTCGACACTGTGAGAAATAAAAAACGGGCATCAATGCTATGTTTATATTTATATCTATCGTAACTGAAAAGTGTAAAAAAGTTATGATCATATCTATAATGGGTAGAACTCGACAAAACATAAATTATTGAATAAATTAAAAAAAAAATGCTACATAATCAATTTCTAGGAACCACTTTTCCCATTTCGAATACTTCATATACCCCACACAATAATTCTTCTCCCTGTTTCAGTATGGTTTCGAGACATTTTTTTTTTCATTTGATACCCATATTGAGGGGATTGAAAAACAAAGAAATCTGCCATTTTGTGGTGGCGACCATCTTCGATTTGAAATTTTTTCACGGAGTACTATCTTTGTACTGGTTCAGTCCTTTCATTTTATACCCATATTGAGGGAGTTGAACAAAATATGTCATCCGCCATTTTGTGGCGTCGGCCATCTTGGATTTACAATGATACTGAATATACATAATTGTATTGTCATCAGAACTAAAGGTGTGTACCAAATTTCAGATTAATAGCTCAACAGGAAAGGAATACAATTTCAATTACTAGATTCAACCCACACAAATAAACAAAACTGTAAGCTGAATAAGACCGTTTAAAATAATAAAAAAAGACGGAAGTTGTCCCGCTAACTTCATATAAGGTTATCAAAACATTGCAAATTTTTGAAAGAAAGGATAGACGAATATTTCCTTTCACAACTAATTATCGAAAAAAAGCAGCAATTTGTGCCTAAAAAGTGAGAAAAGATAAAAATAACGGGAGTTGTTGAAACATCGTATAATTTTTGAGAAAATAGTTTTTTCTCTCCGCAACTAATTAGCGACAAAAAACCGGCAGATTCTGGATACTTCAGAACTGAGAAAAGATAGATATTACAGAAGTTGTTTCGCTAACTTCATATGAAGTTAGCGAAACATCGCATATTTATTTTATAAATAGAGCGACAATTTTTTTCTCCGCAACTAATTAGCGACAAAAGGCGGCAAATTATGGATACTTCGGAACTGTGAAAAAATTGAAATTACGGAAGTTGTTTCGCTAACTTCATATGAAGTTAGCGAAACATCACATATTAAAAAAAAAAGAGCGACAATTTTTTTTTCTTCGCAACTAATTAGCGACAAAAAGGCGGCAAATTATGGAATAATCTGTTATCAACTTTTTCGGAGTTGTCTCGCTAACTTCATATAGGTAACTTTTGAACGGTTCGATGTAGAACAATGGGACAAAAACCATTTTGAATTATATCACCTATACTACTTTTTGAAATGAAAGACATTGTGATTGCTCTATAGATGGCGAGGAGGGGCACATCAACTGGGTACGACCTTTGGGAGGGTATAAAAAGGTATAGAGGGTGATATAGGTAAGTAGCACATTAGAAGTTTTTCAACTTGTGGATTAGAAACTTGAAATTTGGCACGCAGTTATAATTGATCAGGCCAATTCTTCCTGGAATATTTTCAGTCCTCCGGCTCGACAGGGTGTGCCAAAAGTCGGTACAATTCCTTATTTTCAATATAAACCTACGATTTTCCTATTCTGTGTGTAAACAATCTAAGTTATACTAACTTGGCTTTGACAGTTTTTGACATTGTTTTTTTTTTGTAATAAAGGCTAGTTTTGGAAAACAAATGTGTCTAGCGATTTGTGAAGAGGCTGAATATCCCATTTTGTACCAAATAAGCACCGGCAATTTTCAAATACCGCCAACAAAAAATCTGCCATTTGATAGTAATTGACATTTTGAGGTGGTTTGTGGGTTAGTCTAACATTATTTATATACCCTCATCCCCTATCAAGTTTTCTATAAAAATAAAGAAATTCCTTATTTTGCCGAGGAATTCCTTGGATTTTCAGGTGTGACATGGAAACAAAATATAAAAGTAATTGAAACATTTTGTTTTGAATTGAATAATTTGTATTTAATTCCACAAACCTTCGATTAATTTTGAATTATTACAGGTAGAAAATAAGGTAAACTGAACTCTCAAGGAAGTTTGGAAATTACTAAAGAGATAAACAAATAGCAATATTCCCAGAACAATAAAACTAGATTAATTTAAATAATCCCCATTTAGGAGATTGTTATCTTGAATTTTTATCTGTCTTCTTAGAATTTCTTACGGGTAATCAGATAATTGTACTATAATATCATATCTCATCTATTCTCAATTACCTATTAAGTAAGGGTTATTCACATAATCCGATGATTTCCAAGTTGCAGGTATATGAATTATTTATTGCATATCCTCAAAAGACCTTGGAGAATGTCCGTTTTGGTATATCTATCTATCTTTTGAGGTTAGTCCTATTCGTTTTTACGGCGCAACATAAACCCAAAAATGGATGCGAAATTACGACTATTTTTATTCCTGAACAAATTGAACTTTTTAAAGAATATTTCACATATCTTTTATATAGTTGAGAATAATATTCGTACTTTGGAATGTAATAAATGAAAAGAAAAACTACTTCGAAAAAAATTGAAAAAAATCCAACCACTTTTCTCGTCGTTCTGGACATTGTGGTATTTTTTCCAGAAATTAGTGATTTCACCTATTCCCCATTTTGTAAATTGTTTTTGTCTTAGAATTTTTTACTTGTAATTGGATAATATTTCGTTTTATATCATATTTCATCTACTACATACTTATCTTCAATTACTTATTGATTTTCGAACTACCGTCTCTTTATATTTTCATTAATCTCCACAATTGTACTTTAAATCCTTCTGGAGAAGCTATTACTTATTGCTGACACTCCTGTTCCGGATAAAAATCAAATCATAATCACCCACTATTTAATTTCTATTTACTAGCACAAACGATTTTTTTTTAACTTGTTTTGGTGGTGGTGGATATATTAAAAAAACACAATTTTCCGTTCAAACAGCAGTGTAGCGTATTTTCGTTTGTAGAATTGAATTCAAAAATTGAAATATGAAATTATTTATATACACCCTCTGACGGGCCGAAAAATTATTTCATATATCAGATACCATGTATTTCAACCTCCCAAATTTAATTCTGCAGAAGAAAAAACTCTACAGTGCCGTTTGAATGGAAATGAGATTTTTCAAAATTTCCACCCCTAATACACGGCGACGAAGCGACGAATGATTTCAGATATCCATATTCTATGCATTTCAACCTCCTTAAGGTAGTTCCACGAGACAGTTGAATTAGGAAATTATTTTCGACGGAATCGAAAATTTTTTTTGGAGGGGGGCATTTGCCCCCCCAATTGACTCTAGAAAATTTCTTCGTTATAGAAAGTCGGCAACTCAAAAAATTGATGTCCTCGAAAAGCGCAGCAAAAAAAAAATCAGACCCGGCCCCCCCTCCCCCCCTCACTAGAAATCATACGTCATGGGAAAAAATTATCGTTTTTCTATAAAACTTCAATGGACTTTTTTGTCGTACTCTTTTTGAACTTTTTTTTTTGGAAATATCGCTAAAATCGATGGGGTCAACTAGGAGAAAGAGTTTTTTTCGCGTTCAGACCCTCAAATGGTCCCCCGTCCTTCTTTAAAAAGTCCCCTGGCACAAACCGCATTTCTCTACGACCCCCCTTTAGGCTGTGCGCTTCCCCGTGGACCATTTTGAATAACGAGAGTAGTTTTGATTATATCTGTCAAACTAGATGGTCAATCACTTTGTTTTTTTTTTTCAAAATATGTGTGATATCCTGCTCTACTCCTCCTCGTTTTTCATAAACTTCTTAATTTTAGTACTAACGGTAGAATTAATAATGTGCGCTTCCCTGTGGACTATTTTGAATAACGATAGTAGTTTTGATTATATCTGTCAAACTAGATGGTCAATCACTTTGAGTTTTTTTTCACAATATCTGTGATATCCTGCTCTAGCTCCTCCTTGTTTTTCATAAACTTCTTAATTTTAGTACTAACGGTAGAATTAATAATGTGCTGTTTGCCTATGCATGGTCCATATGTTACGTGTTAATTGAGTCAACTTCACAGTGCTTCTCAAAAGTCCTCTCCCCCCCTCTTATTTTTGGAACGATTATACATAAACAAGTGAAATTTGGAAACTGAATATTAAAGGTTGTAAACTTCCCTACTAGTGATGATAGATGACGAAATCGTCAAAGATGACGTCACAAGGCCATTGTGACCAATAATTTTAAATGGAACCCTACGGCAAGCGACACCTCTTTTAAAAGGTATCGAAAAAACCTATTCAATTATACTAATTTTGTTTGTGTTTATGGCAGTTTTAATGGCTCATTAGTAAACATTAAAATTTAATTTCCATTCAGTATGATATTAATTACAGATTTAAGAATCAGTATCTACTTAAAGAAATTGCTCGAAGTGACCTCCATTTACTTCCTGACAGTGAAATATCCTATTTTTAAACTCTTCTCGTACTTTTGCAAATGTGTCTGCGGAAACAGCCTCACATTCTGCAACAATACATTGTTTTAAAACGTCAATATTGTCAGGTTCAGTGGCGTAAACCTTCGATTTAAGGTACCCCCACAGAAAAAAAATCAAAGGTGTGAGGTCCGGTGATTGAGCTGGCCATTCCGTTGAACCTCGTCGTCCAATCCATCTACCACGAAACTCCTCATCCAAATACCGTCTTACTGCACCGTGTGGAGGAGCACCATCCTGTTGGAATGTTATTTCCAAATTGCCGAATTCATCTGGATTATCTTCCAAAATTTCAAGGATTAACGGTTCTATTGCGTTTTGCAACTGCTCCAGATAAACCTCACCAGTTAAATCTCACCAGTTAAATTAGTATTTACAAAAGAGGCCCAACGATGTGGTTTTCCAGGATACCTGCCCAAACATTCACCTTCTGGGGAAATTGGGTATGTGTTTCACGAAACAGGTGAGGATTTGCGTCACTCCAATACCTCACATTCTGTGTATTTACATTTCCATTTAGATAGAAAGTACTTTCGTCACTAAAACAAATTGTTTTGACATAGTCTGGCTGTTGGTTAATTTTAGTTTCCATATTTTCACAAAATTCTAGTCTTCGGTCTGGGTCGTCGTCTGAGAGTTGAACCATTTTTAATTTGTATGGATGAAATTTGTTTTTTTTCAACACCCTGTGTACTGTACTTCGACTGACTTCACAGGTAGATGCAACGTGAGTTGTTGAAGAAGTAGGATTAACTATTACTTCTGCCAGTATATCAATTTTTTTCTCATCAGAAATTTGTGGTCTGCCAGATCGTTTCGCATCATTAACACTACCCGTTGTTTCTAACTTACGAAGAAGCTCCCTTAAATAAGTCCTCGAAACGGGGCGATCGGGAAACCTCTCATTAAAAATGCGTTCTGCTGCATGAATATTTTGTCCAGTTTCACCAAGAATTAGGATCGCTGCTACTATCACCTAAAGCACGTACCATTTCGCTTCTTGAAGCACTTAAACGTTCGGCTCACAACAGTTTAACAAATTATTAAAATGTACAAAAATATTAAAAGTACCAAAAGCTGCTAAAACAGTTAAATTTTCGATCAACAATACACAAATTATTAAATGTACAAAAACTTGGACAATTACAAAAACGTCGAATTAGGGAGACTAACAAAAACGTCAGCTTATTTGACAACTATCCAGAGGCGGAGCTTGAATTTTGAATTTTAGTATTAACTGATTTAGTTCATCACAGCTTTGCGTTTTTTAAAAGCGAGTTGCCAAAACTGCCATAAACACAAACAAAATTAGTATCATTGAATAGGGTTTTTCGATACCTTTTAAAAGAGGTGTCGCTTGCCCTAGGGTTCCATTTAAAATTATTGGTCACAATGGCCTTGTGACGTCATCTTTGACGATTTCGTCATCTATCATCACTAGTAGGGAAGTTTACAACCTTTAATATTCAGTTTCCAAATTTCACTTGTTTATGTATAATCGTTCCAAAAATAAGAGGGGGGGGGGAGGGGACTTTTGAGAAGCACTGTATATATCTCGGGTTCGGGATGGTGAAACTTGTTAAAATTGTATAGAGGTGTTGTTCACATGTTAAACAATACGTATGCCTAATTTTAATAATTTTCTAATTCAACTGTCTCGTGGCGGTACTACCTCAATTCGATTCTGTAATGAAAAATCTCAACACTGCCGTTTGAATGAAAATTCTTTTTTTTTCACATTTCCACCACAATTACTCCCCCACCCACGTGGCGGCAAATCATTCTTAATATCATTTTTACGTTAATCAGCCTGCAGAATTCGTTCATGCAATCAAAAAAGCTCTACACTGTCATTTTAACGAGTAACAGTTATTTTTTCAGTCGAGTTAAATTTTTCTCAATCTGTTTTGTGGTTGTGGATAACTTCACACCCGTCCATATCACCCCCTCCGACGTCATGGCAAATTCTGGCGAGGTATCAGTGAGAAAGAGAAGGCCAGTAACAATAACATTACAAACAGAAAGGTCTACAAAGTGATTTGTGGCCTTTGTAAATTTTTAAAATATATCAGTGATAAAGAAATGACCTAAACCAATAACATATTAGCTGTACAAAAGGTGTACAAAGAAAGCTATTGTTACTGAAAAATACTCTTTTCGAAGATTTATATATAATAGGTATTTCCACTTCTCCATACAATCTAAAATTGCTATTCACAATAATAATGTCAAAGTGACAACTATAAAAAAATAATAGTACACGATGATACAGAAAGTATGAATATAGGGTTATTCAGCGACATTCTCCCACTCGGTGCTAACTTCCTTGTTAGCACTGGATGACATATTCAAACGATACAGTTTTCTCGCTGATCTTTTATATAGACCATGGGCGGTTCGAACATCTGCCATACGAACAATTTTATCATCTCCTTTATAAACTTTTTCCACTAATCCTAATGGCCAAGTTCCTCTAGGTGAATTTTTGTCTTCAATTATGACTATTTCCCCTTTTACGTTGGAATCAATGTGGGAACATACTCTCGTAGCCAGCCTCGCCAGAACAACAATAATCAATTGGACTCGTGTTTTCAACTGTGCCAGATACAGCTGATCTCGATGTTGATCGCCGTTTCTCACTTATAAAGCAGCAATACTTGCGATGTTGGTCTTCTGGGATGGTTTGTAACATTGTCAAAGCAGGTCCTCCCAAAGCTACTATAAGTGCAGTAGCTTTTTCTTCATCATCCCATCCATTGGCCGTTGAGATCATTGTCCATCCAAAGTCGGTGGTTTTACGGAATTGTGCGATGTGGCAACCCTGTCACGGTGGTCTTGTATCTTCAGTGAAGCAATTTTCTTTTCTAGTTCTTCTCGGGCCGCCCAAACTTCATTCTTTGCTTCTTCCGTATCGTACTAATTTCTACCTACCGTCCATATCGCTCTTCAGACGGTGTTGATTTCGGTCCCAATTCTATCAACATCTTCGTTCAGGTGTACGACTTACCCCTCGCTTATCTGGATAATCTGCTCGAGAAGTGCTTTCTGTTGTTCTCGTTGTTCCTTCTCTTGTTTTTCTCTTTCTCGTCGTTCCTCCTCTTATTTTTCTCTCAGTCGACGTTCTTCACCCTTCTGTCTACGTTCCTCTTGTTTTTCTCTCAGTCGACGATCTTCCTCCTTCTGACGACGTTTCTCTTGTTTTTATATCCGTCGTCGTTCCTCTTGCTCGGCAAACTGCTGTTTAATCATGTCCATTATGGCCTCCATCTCCTCGTACGGTGTATTTCTCGTATTCACTTGTTCTCAAATAGTCACTAAAATCCTCCTTTCTGAACTGAAGACTAAAAAATGATACGGGAGAAAAATCTTCGATTGATTCATCCACATGGGATAGTTTTTAGTAAATTTTGGTGAATGTGTTGCATGCTACATTTTGGTAAATCTGCGCATTGGATATATCTTTGTAATATATTTTTTTTTTGGTGATAATTCCAGGTAGTAGCTATGAAAATATTGTATTGTCATCGGTTCTTAATGTGTGTGCAAAAATTCAAATAATTCAGACAACTCGAAGTGGGTGAAAATTAATTTCAAAGATTCTGTTACATACATTCTTACATACATACATACATACATACAGGTCAAGCTAATAAAAGCGTGTTAAAAAGCGAACAATTATAAGATATCATTAATATTATTCAAATAATCAAGTTGTAAACGAACTCCAGGGGAATATAGGTCTTAACTTTTTTATTAATATAAAATTGGCTGACTTTCTTGAATATTCATTGGTTATTATCTAATTTCGGACATAGATAACGAAGACTTATCTGTCCAATAAATTTATAAATACAGGGATACTGATATTGGCTGTCTCCTAGTGTGATAAGTATTCGTTAGTTTTAGTATGCTTCGGGGATACGTTCACCACGATGCACGCGACACCTATTCTAATCCTCTCTGATTAAAAAGACGAGAGAAGAGGAAGAGTATCGTCACACATGAAATGAGTTTCCGTCGTTTGATGTGGTGCACGCGCTCTAGCCAGCTCCTCGATAATTACATGGAAAATGTGTGCGGAAAACTTGAATTCGGCTTGGCGCGCATATGAATTTCGCAAGGCCTCGCCCATGCATTCCAAATGGAATTTATTTAGGGATGAGGGTAATTGGGGAGGATGACAATGGATCAACTTGGCATATCATATGCATTACTTTTCAATAATAATTTTGTTATTAAATCAATTCAAGATGTTTGTTGCTTTTCAATTTTGTATCGCGTTCATAAAGGTCGAATGAGAAAATGTATGGAACCAAAATGATAATCTTGATTCATTTTTTGTACACGTTTCTCTGCCAACTTTGGAAACTGAAAACAATCCGGACAATTATGGCATTTTAGCGGACTAGCACTTGAAATCGTCATGGTAAATATGGTATACTAGCTGGTGCCCGCGACTTCGTCCGCGTAAAATTTGTATTTTGCCTGGTTTTCTTTATGTGATTCCATCTAGCTTCCAACGTTAATGTGACAGTTTGTCAGATAAATGATTCAAAAATGATGGATTTTCATACAAACTTCCATCCCCTTTTTCACCACTTTAGGAATTAAATGTGCAAAAATCATTCCTTAGTGCTCACCTACACTGTCAAAGAAACCCACATGCAAATTCTCACGGTCCTAGCCCCAGGAGTTTGGGCTGTGCTTTGATCTCAGTCAGTCAGTTCTTTTATATACTTTTCTACGTTCATGCAAAAAACAAAACTTTATTGAACTAAATTATTTCGTGAAAAAACTGGTTCTTTATTGCACTAATGCAATAAAATGTTTATTGTACTCATCTGACATTCTACTACAGCGTTTTGTGATCATGACAAACATAAACGTTCAAATCGACGCCATTTTTAGTCCATTTTCATATTGTATTACATTTTAAACAATTGCATATTTTATATTATTTTCACTTGTTACCGGAAATTTTTTGAGTACATGAATTTTCTTTAAAAATTCATGTACGAGACAAATTTCCCGCAATTAATTCAAGCACGTGGGGGATCCGGTAAGAAAATTTTATACCGGAATTATATTTAAATAGAAAACATTAAGTAAATATTTATTTTGACGTTATTCACAAATAAATAGAAGGCTGTGTGTAATGGGAGTTTTGGGGGAGATTTTTTTCTGATTTTCCCCGTTTCCTAGTAAAATAAAATATATAATATCAGATAAACTACTATGTCAAATTAATTGATTTCTTACAATTTTCTTACTAGGTTCCAGGGAAATGTTAATATTGACTAAAAATGAAAGTGGATACGTTCGTATTGCGGGAGATATTTTTTGATTTTCCCCGTGCCCTAGTAAAATAAAATATATAATATCAGATACATTTTTATATAAAATTTATTGTTTTCATACAATTTTCTTATTGGGTTTCAGGGAAATGTCAATATTGATTAAAAATGAAAGTGGATGTTCGTATTGCGGGATGTTTTTTTAATTTTATTTTTCCCGTGCTCTAGTAAAATAAAATTTATAATATCAGATACTTTATTATATAAAAATAATTGATTTCATATAATTTTCTTACTAGGTTTCAGTAATTGATTTCATATAATTTTCTTACTAGGTTTCAGGGAAATGTCAATATTGACTAAAAACAAAGGTGATATACAGCAAAAAATATATAACTATACCTATACATATATACTTAAATATTTTTCATATTCTTTTAGGTTTAATTCTAAGAAGAATTAATATTAGCGGTAATGATTTGTTTTTCAAATAATTCAGGAAATCGGGATATTTTATTCTTTATTCTAAATAGAATGTTGTTGGCGCATGTTGCCGGTTAAAAAAATATTTTCTAAAGTTAGCCATGGATTTGACATTCACTACTCCTGTCAATCAATATTTTATTTGTGGCATTATAAGTTCTTCATAACATTGTATACAATCATAAGTTAGTAAAAAAGTGATAATAAAATGAACTTTCAATCGTATGAATTGTGTTCCTTTTGCAAAGAATCACAGCACATTAAAATGTACCATAAAAATGTAAAATATCTTAACATACCTAATGGAAGAATCTGGATTAAATCCTGAGCAAGAAAACTTATTCTGCGTGATATTGTGCCTTCTTTTGGACACAAATCTAATACTCAAAGAAATAAACTGGTGTCTCAGTATTATTTTTATTTTATGAAACACTGGCATATTGTTAAAAAAAACACCGGTTCTGTGTTTTATTCACCATTTAGGAAAGAGGAGGTAGAAGTGGAATTTTTAAAGAATTTAAAATTAATTAATATTATAGAATGTACACCTTAATAAATTGTTGTAATATTTCCAACTTATAAAGTAAGTAAATAAAAAATATTGTCGATATTATTTCAATATTATTTTTGTCTAATTATATGATAGCTGTCATGTGTCGGAAAATTTCCACTTATTAATTTTACGTGCTAATGTGGATGAAACATTTTCAGAAAATTTGCTGGTTACCATAGTAACAATGTCGAAATAAAGCATCTGATTGGTTGAAAATGACAGGTATAAAATTTTCAAAGATATTTATTGCATACTGGATTACGGAATTACTAGAAATTGCAATTTAACAAAAATAAAGTTTGAGTTTTATTGTTCCTAACATAGGTACCTAACTTTCTCAATGCAAATCGATAGTGCTGATTAATTATTAAATATTTTGCTATTAAATTACGATTTTTATTTTCCCACACTTAGTGCTACCTAAATAAACGTAGAAAAAAATATTGTATGCAACTCGTGCAGAAAGTGATTATTGCACTCGATGTGTTGTCCAACTCGGCCTGACGGCAAGTGCAATAAACACTTACTTTTTGCACTTGTTGCATGAATAACTATTAGATAACACTTTAGCGGGCTCTTTCGTTTATTCAGAAAACTTATATTTACTACCCTTGAAATGTTTCAGGAGACGTAATAAACTATAGATTAATTGAAATTAGGTAGTGACAGCACACGTTTTCTGTAATCTTTTGGAATACTTACGAGGGTGGACTGAAAAAATTCTGACCCAACAAAGATACAACTTTTTTTATCAAAGGAGGGTATGTTTTTGAGCGATTTATGTTTTTTTTATTACTTTATATGCTTAGAAATTAGTAATGTAGTACATTTTTTTTTTCAATCTAGAATAAGTTATGTAATAA
Organism: Gonioctena quinquepunctata; assembly: GCA_018342105.1. Classification (NCBI taxonomy): domain Eukaryota; kingdom Metazoa; phylum Arthropoda; class Insecta; order Coleoptera; family Chrysomelidae; genus Gonioctena; species Gonioctena quinquepunctata. The sequence goes on from JAFIRS010001647.1 coordinate 90,289, forward strand.
ATTCTTATCAATTACTGTCAAAAAGTGACAACATTGCTTTTTAATAATTTTTTCGGCTGCCTCGTATTAACGAGTCTGTTTAATCTACACGAAATCGATCGTTAATGACCCCTATTAAACTTCAATTTCTCTTTTAATGCATGATTGTGATATATGCAACCAAACATACACCGAAATCGACCATTAATATAATATAAATGGTCGATTTCTCCATTAATGTATAATTGTCGTATATGCAACTAAACATACACGAATTCGAATATTATTCAAATTCCAAATCATATTACCTTTGCGCTGTCAAATTTATGCATTTTCAAATCCAAATATTGTAAGTTTCTTCCTAGTTGAAGGAAATGGATGTCGAAAATTTCCCGTTGACCCCAGGAACGAGGTCGGCGGAATTTTTTTTGTAATCAACTAGTATATTAAAATGGCAATTAATGATCGAGATATTTTAACGCGAGAGCGAAGCGAGCGCGTTAATGTTCACCATTAATACACTAGTTGATTAAATAACTATCAATGACTAATTGTCAGAACTGATATTTTCTTTTTAATTAGAGCGAAGTTATCCACACTTTTCCAGCCACAGTTTCTGAAGTAGGGACTGTCTAATGTGGGATAGAGAATAAATAGTGTGCGGTGTTGCCAAATCGACTATATTTCCTGGGAGTTTTTTAGATCATTTAATGCGAAATAACAACTCGATATATCAAAATGTCAAAGTTTCGAGAGGCATCAAATTAAATTCAGCATTATCGATTGAGTACTTGTGAAATATCCGTTTTAATTAATGATTGATAATTCCCAGAAAATAGATTATTCAATGTGAAAGCGATTTCAATATTTTCGAATGAATTTCAGTGAAAATGTCTTTTATATGATCAATGAGACGAGCGATTTGTATTGTCTTATTTGTATGGTCGTCAAAATAACCAAAATCCCTATGGATCGAGGTAAACTACTTGAAATTGGTCGTGCTTAAAAAAAATCTAATGCCCCGCTATAGGAGATTAACAGATGAACAATAATACAGGTTCATATCAATTTGTTTGGCCTTCAAAAAATAAATTCCTTCTGATAAGAGTAAACTGTCCGTTATATGTCGCGTTCAGGAAAAAATCAAAGACCGCATGATAGAGGGCTTTCTTCATGTAATAAAGGGGAAATTTTCCTTCTTATAACGTTCAGGAAAAAATCAAAGACCGCATGATAGAGGGCTTCCATGTGAATAATAATGCAGGGTCAAATCGATTCGCTTGGCCGTCAATTTTTTTTTCCTGAACTCGACTTATTTCGGGCAATTTACTCCTATCATCACAAGGAATTTATTTCATTTTCTGCCATTTTGACGGCCAGAGAAATTGATTTTACCCTGTATTATTATTCACATGGAAGCCCTTTACCATGCGGTCTTTGGGTTTTTCCTGAACGCGACATATTTCGGGCAGTTAACTCATCATCAGTAGGATTTTTTTTTCTGTCACTTTGACGGCAAAACAAATTGATTTGACCTTGTATTATAGTTCATCTGTCAATATCCTATAGCGTGTCATTAGATTTTTTACTCCGTACTCCCTTTTTTTTTATTCTTACCGCTTACCGATAATCTGCCTTTTATATAAGCACGTGTCGCAGAAGTTAATTATTTTCCATCCTGTTTTTTTGCCCTTTGATTTGTCCGCCTGTGTTATTTGCACACATTCACCACATAGTCGGCGCGGTACTGACAAGTTTATACCATGTATACAGATATACAGATAATTGAAACAAGTTGGAAGGAGAGTCCACAAAGTATCTAAATTCTTATTTCTATTACGGAAGCTGAAAACTATTATCGGTCCTCATGCTCTATTATCAGCATACTATGCTTTCTTCCATTCCCGAATCTCATATGGCACAATACTATGGGGAAACAGTATACATACCAAGGATGTCTTTATATTACAAAAAAAAGCCATAAGAATAATAACTGGAGCAGGATACGCGGACTCATGTAGACCTCATTTTCTATCGCTGTGAATCATGACATTATCCTCAATTTACATATATCAGTCAATCCTTGAAATACATAAGAACAAAAAGAATCTCGATATAAATGCTAACTTTCATGATTACAACACCAGGGGCAGGCAATTAATAAGACCTGCTAAATTCAGATTGCAAAAATCCGGTAACAATTCTCTCGATGTAAATCTCTATAGTGTCCTACCTCCCTATGTAAAGGAATTAGACTTCAACAGTTTCAAAAAACACATGCGATCCTAGATAGACCTAAATAAGCTGGCACATGTCAGCTCTTTTTAATTTGTACTACTTTTTTATGTTTGTTAGTTCTCAATGTAATTGTGTGTGGTCATGCTGGTTGTGTACTATTTGTATTTTACTTTTATCTAACTCGTTTGTTATATGTATCTCATTTTTTATCTAATTTTTGCTCTTTCCCTAGTTTATTTTTATTTTATTTATTCGTGTCAGAAGCATCGTAAGTTTAATTTGTTGAAAATATGAACAGGATGTTCATAATATCAGATGTGAAATCATCTGCGACTGAAAGATAACCTCTTGTGGGGTATTCATGTTGAACTGCAAACCACGCAACACTTGCCCGCTGTGCCCCGCTAGATGCATCATAGAGGACCTTATAGCAGCGAAGCCGAACGCAATTGACGTCGCCCGCTTCTGGGCAAAAAATGTTTAGCTCTAGCATATTTTTTTTTCTTTATATATATTAACTTACGATGTTGAAAAGGGAAACATTCTCAATTGAATATTGAATAGAAAGATTTTTATCGTGGATTTTTCAATTCACAGAAAAATCTATGATAACAAAACTCGTCGCCATCTTAAATTCATGGATTTTGACAAAAAAAAAAGATCTCGGACCCCAAAAACCCACAACAAGATAACAATTTTCATTGGAGTCGGGCTATAACCACAAAACTCGTCGCCATATTGGAGCTGCCATCTTGAATTTATGAATTTTGACAAAAAATTCGTGATCTCTGCCCCCGAAAACCCCCACATACCAATTTTGAATAAAATCGAACCATAATCACAAAACTCGTCCGCCATATTGGAATCGCTATTTTGTTTTTTCTCTAGCAACAATTCCATAAGCATTGTCACTGGAATTATGAACACGTGCCAAATTTCACCACGTTAATCGGACACCTAGAAGTGGATCAAAATTAATTTGCAAGATTTGAACTAAACATACAAATTGAATAAAAGCTTGTATAGTCCATCCAATATCAATTGCAGAAGCTGTTTCTATAGGGAGCGAATAAATTTGCTAACACGAGCGTATATGCGAAGAAACTGAACGAAAAATAACAGTGGGTTTATACAGCGAATAAGATAACATAAGGAATAAGATAAGAAAGTTGAACATACGTAATTCAATGGGAACGTTTATACAATATTGGAATAAAATAAGAAATAAGGAATAAAATAAGAGTGGACTCATTTTTCACTCTTATCTTATTTTAGTTTGAAAATGGAAGTGCGCATGTGCAGACAAAATTGTTTTATGCTAACATTCCTAACCTTTATCATTTTCTGACAGTCTTCACAGTTTGTTTACCGTCATCCATTATCTTAAACTTGCAATTTGAAATGGCTGCTAATAAAAAAGGGTAAAATTTTAAAATGATAATAATTTGTTTTGGGAGCCCAGAAAACAAATTGAATTGACAGAAGACATGAATATCATTGTCAAAAAAGCCGTGATTTCATTGGTTGATTCTTAATTCTTATTTAATTTAATCATTCTGTATAAACAGGTTTATTTTTGTCTTATTCCTTATGCTATTCCTTCTCTTATCTTATTCGCTGTATAAACCCAGTGTGATCTGAACTACTCGTAAACATTTTCTGTCGGCATATGGTAGATCAAAAGAGCCGCAGTCAACGTGGACTTGAGTAACAGCTGTCGCTTTTCTACAACCGATTCGTCTGGGCCAATCGTCGGACATCGATGCTTGTATAGGCGTGTCTATACTGGAAGGTCATAAATCACGCGTTATAATTGTGTTTTAATAGCTCTGAAAGATTAAAAACCAGTAGCGTCTGTGGTCTTGGTGTGTGCCGATCGAAATACGTTTTAGGATATTCTAGTAACCTACATCAAACAATGAAAGAAATTATTTTTCTTTCTTAATGTATTTGTATAAATAAAAGCTTGTCTTTAATTTTTTTTCATTTTTCATTATTTATGAAGTATTTTTGAAATCTTGAAATATCTAAATAAAATTAGTTATCTCCGCCACTGCTGCTCACAGGATTTTGCCGCAAGACTTTTTTATGCTTCTGCAATTGATATTGGAAAAACTATAATACCGATTTTTTTAATAAAAAGTGTGATTTTTGTTTAAAAAAAATCATGATTTCCTGCAACCCTGGTTTTAATTGTACTTTTATTAGTAGAAAAATTTAAAAAAAGCCAAAATGGTACTAGAATTGGTTATCGGAACAGTACTTCCATTTTACTTCTAATAAACATAAATATTCACGGTATGTATTTATACATTCTGACTGAAACTCATTACAGTATTCACGTAAAGGGTATTTTCAATTGACATAACAAATAATTATTCACAAAATTTCAATAGGTTTGAATAAAATCGGAAAGCAACATGTGCCAGCCCAGGCTAACAAGTCGCCCAACCGTTTCCTTATCATAGGTGAAGTCCAACAGATTATGTAATGATGCAATGAACACTGTTCCACATACTCGCTGTACTGATAGGTAGACACACAGTGGTGTTATCTATCAGAGGACGCAATTATGTTTTTTCAGATGGAGATTGTTACACTTATGATTCATTCCACGAGTACGAATATTCGTTACTTTTGCGGTTCGGTGCCGGAAATCGGCACAAAGGGGTCTGTGACCCAGTTTTTAGTTTTTGTTTTTCTGATTTTTGTCGAGGTTTTAACGTTCTGTTAGATGAGACGGCCATAGTGTCTATTAGTTTTTCGAAAATATTATTTTACAGTCCGCCAAGTAAACAATACTAATTAGGTTAATTAAGTGGCGACCATAGCGTCCTTTGTCAAAAAAGATATGTCTAGAAAATGCGTCACTTCCGGTGTTGTTTGAAATTTTTCGGGGGTAAATACATAAGAGATAATTTTTTATCGATAAATACATGTTTAATTGTATAAAAGTTTTATTGTCATGGCAAACAATCGAGATTCAAGGGAGTGAAAAAATCGCGAGAGCTTGCTCGTGCGATTTTTTCTACTTCCCTTGATTCGAGTTTTTTTGCCAAATGACAATAAAATTTGAATACGATTTTAAAAGTATTTATCTAAAAAAAATGTATCGAATGTATTTTAGGGAGATTAATATACAACTACATTATAAAGACAATTTAGTTTGAAATAGAAAATTCAATTGAGAAGTAAGAATTTCAAATTAACAATAAACATTTCAAATTAATAGAAAATATTAAAATATTCACAAATTGTTTAGAGTTTGACTGATCTTCAGTAACATACAATATTATGAACATTGAAAGTGCAATAGTTGTATGTTATATTATGACCAGATTTATTTTGGATTTTATTAATATTTTGCTTGGTAGAATCTAATATATAAAATTATCGTGAAACGGTGTTTGTAATTAAACTCCTCCGAAATGGCTCGACCGATTCTCATGAAATTTTGTGTGCATATCGGTTAGGTCTGCGGAATCGGAAAACATCTATTTTTCATCCCCCTAAATGTTAAGGGTGGTCCACCCCTTAATTTTTTTGTTATTTTTTAGATAAAAATCTTTTTTTTATGATACAGCATTCAAAAATACATACACTTGATCGATTTGAGTGATATGTGATCTTGTTTGTAACAGTATCAAGCCCTATTCTTTCCGCAGATTGTTTGGTCCATTTTCCAATCTCATTTATCCCAATAGGCATATTTTTGTACCATCCAGAATTGGTTTTATTCCAGTAATGATTTACAATCAGAAATAGACGCTGTGACGTATTCTAGTAGTTTTTTAAATAACCTCACCGGGCACACATGAAGATTATTGTGATTAGGCACTAACCACTTACTGTCTGATAATTTTTGAGCTCCACCCTGGCATGTTTTCGAAAAAATCGGGTTGTATTCAATTCTTCCAGTTGGGTTACCATTCGATTTCTTTTCCTCTTTGAAAAAGTGCACTTTGCATCTTGCTGCTTCTCTCCCTCTCTAGGCTAGTCGAGTGCCATTATATGATAAAGCTTTTTTTGAAGTCCTTCTGGACCATCTTCGTTCAACAAATTCATTATTTCATATATTTCTTCCTTACTTAGAGCAGTTGAACTTTGCTTTCTCTTGTTGTTGTTGCTTTCGTTTCGCATTTTTTACATCCCTTGCTTCTTTGAATTCAATGTCTGCAAATGGATTAAATGTTCGGGCGTACTGTTATAGTATTTTTCTTGAAGAAGTTTTGCACTAATATTCCACATAGTCTTTATAATTAAAAGCCCAATCTTTCATGACTAATCCAAGCTCTTGATTTGAAGTAGTTTCTATAAGTTCATAATGTTTCTCTTTTAAAAATATTTCAAACTGTTTCCATATTGACTTTTTGTTATTTACTGTACTTTTCGGAATAACATTCTGTACAGTTTTTTCGATATTTTTTAAAGATTCTTGACCAAATCTTGCCATTTTGAAACGACGTTGTATTAGAAAACTCGAAAATAATCTGATTATTAGAAAAATCGATAATAATAAAGCGACCTATCAAAACGAAAGCAATATGGCGATTGTTGGCCCACATTGTAATTCGTCATAAGCGACCATCGTGGAAAAAGTGTTTATTTTGTAATTTTCTGTGTGAATTTGAGTAGTTTTTTCAATTTTGGATTAAAATTCATGCTTCAACCGAAGAAAAATACCCCTTACTTGCATTTTAGTTGACTGTGGGTCTCGTCACGATAGGGATAGAGTGGGGTTTTACTCGGTGCCTACAGTTTCAAATCATAAGTTTTTGACTAGTAAAAATGTCTTATCGAGGAAGAGAAGAGCTTTATGGTTAGCTGCAATCAACCGAGATCTTACGGATTCGAAAATCAAGTATCAAAGAGGCAGCAGCAGACAGACATACCAATTATAAATGTGTGCACATTCATGAAAATATCCATAATTCATTCATGGATATGACTTCAGACTTTTGTGATTTGATTTGTTCCTACGGTTATTTGTATGATTTTGCCTACTTATCTCTGAATTATTGTTCATTAGGAAGTTCCATTTCAAATGAAGTTAGATACAGATAATTGATATATTTTTCTCTTCAAAAGTAGAGAAAACTCAAAATGAATGTTCATATGTACACAAAAAACATTCTTATACGCCCAAATACCAATTTTCATTATTCTAACTGTAAAACGAACTATGCAGACTTTCAACCCCCATTTTAGCCCTTTAATAGTTAGTGTTCATAAAAGTAGGTACCAATTAATTTGATTGGGCAGTGATTAGTTGGTAAGTAAGAACTTGTCGAAGTATTCGATTTTTACAATGTATTCATGAAAGTAGATACCAATTAATTTCATTGGACAATTAATGGTTGGTAAGTAACAACTTGTCGAAATATTAATTTTGAAACCAAATAATTCAACAAAAAATAATAATTGTCAGCGATGACTTAAATTTATTTTATACGTTTCAGTACACGGCTTAAATAAAAGCTTGTCTTTAAAAAGTTTTGTTATTAATTATTTTATTTTTTGCTTTTTAGTTAGTTTGCCTCAATCTGTTCATTTCTAATAGAACATCATTATTACAAGTTATCTTCCCTGTAAGTTTTGAGCTGAAAGAAATCATGATCTCCGATCCCAAAAACTCCTACACACCAACTTTGAATAGAATCTGATCATAATCACAAAATCCGTCCGTCGTCCGTCATCCATTCATAATCTCCGAACCTGAAAACCCCCACATACCAATTTTGAATGAAATATGACCATAATCAGAAATCCCGACCTCCTTCTTGGGACCGCCATCTTGAATTTACGAATTTTGACAAAAAATACATAATCTCCGACCCCGAAAACCCCCGCATACCAATTTTGAATCGAATTGGACCATTATCATAAAACTCGTCCTCCATCTTAGGGTCGCCATCTCAAATGTATGAATTTTGACAAACAATTCGTAATCTCCGACTCCAAAAACCCCCACATACCAATTTTGAATCGAATCGGACCATAATCACAAAACTCGTCCTCCTTGGGGCCGCCATCTTGAATTTATGAATTTCTCTGACTTGTGCTCCTGCTTAATATTTATACTTCAATTGTTAATTCTGTTTGCATAAATGCCATCATTTTCATTACTTGATAATTGATAATTGTTACTTGATAATTGTTGATTGGAGCTGCATAAATCCACTATATTTGCTACATGCCCTTTTTTAATAACAATTAATGAATGTGTACCCGCAATTTCGAGGTTTAAACTTTGAAGTGGCAGGTTATAATAGCCCGACGTGTTCGCCCCTTTCAAGGGTATAAGACCTATTGTAATTTTTAGGTTATAACTTTGAAGTGGTGAGTCATGGGCCTGCGACGTGGGTGCCACTTTCCAGTGGTGGACAAGTTAATAATTTAGTTCCACGGGGCACTTTATGATGGGAGGAGCTTTAGAGTGGCATATTTACACTTTCTGCCACTTTAAAGTTATATTCTCCAAAAGCTGCCATATTTACAGGAATATGCTGGGTCGCCATTATTAGAGAAATGATCGAAATATTCAATAAAGATTTATTTGTCATCAGCACTGCATCAAACGTAGTAATTTATTACGTAAGTATTTGTTTCAACTAACAAAGGTTGATAAAACAATGTTCGAGGGATTTAAGTACATTATTTCAAAGGCGAGTTATTTCCAAAATTATTATGTTTTCCTTAAATGAAGTGTATTCAGATGGCGCGTGCTCACATTCGAGCTACAACACCCATATTTCACAAAAAACTTTCAATCGTTTTAATTTTATCCCGTCAGAAGTATCCAAATTCAATATACTTACTTACGCGTTTGTATGTTTATATACTATATATTTTTAAAGTTGATCGAGTGTTACAAAAGGATCAGGCAAATGAGGAACATTTATCACAAAAATATGTTTTGCTGAACAGAGATCGAGCTACATATTATTTACACAAACCCAGTCAGTTGTTTAACGTGTCTAGTGTCGGCCACTACATATCCACGTTTTCGCCAGGTGACCACAACGTGGTTGGAATGTGGCTATCTGAGATCCAGGAACGTAGCAGCCACCAAAAAAGTGTTCCCCATTTTGGTAGCCGCCGGCAGTGGTTGTGGCCAAACACTTCAAAGTTTTCCAGAATCGTGGCCGCTATGTTCCGTCCACTTAAAATGCTACTTGGATCTGAACAAATTTCTATAATACCGGACAATCAATTTGGATTCAGAGAGAGATTATCGACAAATGATGATATAAATAATCTACTACAGGACATATATGAATCAGTTGATGACAGTAAACCAAACCTGTGCGTATTCCTAGACTTAGCCAAGGCCTTTGCCCCAGTTTGTCATATACACAGCTAGCAGAGACGTTGGAGGAGTCTGGAATACGTGAAACACCACTTTCCTTATTGAAAGAATACCTTAAACATAGAATACGGGTTGTTAGAATCAAAACTGAGGTGAGTGATGAATAAACAATGAAATATGGTGTCCCACAAGGAACAAATCTGGGACAGTTACTCTTTTCATTATATATAAATAACTTACTCTCATCTAACAACTCCGGCAAAATCATTAGCTTTGCAGATGACACAGCTATTATATATACTGCTGTCAAAAAAAAGGCAGAAACAGATTTGAATAATGTAATAAATTGGTTCAACCATAAAACACTTACATTAAATGTAGATACAACTTTTTTCTTACCATTTAATCGTTATAAGACTCAGCTCCCTAACTATAACAAACTCGAGATAAAAATACCTCGGTATTATAATAGATTCCCACTTGAGATGGAATTATCATATAGATCACATCATTAAAACATTTAGACCTTTGCTATATATATAGAAAAATTAGAAGGTGAAAATAAAATAAGCAAGCAGGAGGACTACACTACCATGATACTAGGGCTAAAACAAATTTAAGGCTTCCCAAATACAGATTAAAGTAAATCGCAAAAGTCATGTTTATACCTATCTCTAAAAATTTTTAATGTGTTATCTTATGAGTTTCAGACTCTTGACATTTACACATTTGAAAAATATTTTAATTATTTCGACTCTCTATCCAATCCTTTGTCTGTCTACAAATAGATATATTATTGTATTTTATATTCTGTAATTATGTCTGGCTTTGTCCTTGAGGTACCTAGAGTTTATTGATTATTTATTTATTAATACTGCATTTTGCTGTCATATCGAATTTAATTTAAAATACAATGTGTTTTATTTTATATTACTATGTGTTACCATTGACGTATGCAAACATTATTTATGTATGTACTGCAAGAATAAATTATATTTTACAGTGCTTCTCAAAAGTCCGCTCCCCCCCTCTTATTTTTGGAACGATTATACATAAACAAGTGAAATTTGGAAACTGAATGTTAAAGGTTGTAAACTTCCCTACTAGTGATGATAGATGACGAAATCGTCAAAGATGACGTCACAAGGCCATTGTGACAAATAATTTTAAACGGAACCCTACGGCAAGCGACACCTCTTTTAAAAGGTATCGAAAAAACCTATTCAATGATACTAATTTTGTTTGTGTTTATGGCAGTTTTGGCAACTCGCTTTTAAAAAACGCAAAGCTGTGATGAATTAAATCAGTTAATACTAAAATTCCAAATTCAAGCTCCGCCTCTGGATAGTTGTCAAATAAGCTGACGTTTTTGTTAGTCTCCCTAATTCGACGTTTTTGTAATTGTCCAAGTTTTTGTACATTTAATAATTTGTGTATTGTTGATCGAACGTTTAACTGTTTTAGAAGCTTTTGGTACTTTTAATATTTTTGTACATTTTAATAATTTGTTAAACTGTTGTGAGCCGAACGTGGTACGTGCTTTAGGTGATGAAGTAGCAGCGATCCTAATTCTTGGTGAAACTGGACAAAATATTCATGCAGCAGAACGCATTTTCAATGAGAGGTTTCCCGATCGCCCCGTTTCGAGGACTTATTTAAGGGTAGTATTAATGATGCGAAACGATCTGGCAGACCACAAATTTCTGATGAGAAAAAATTGATACCCTGGCAGAAGTAATAGTTAATCCTACTTTTTCAACAACTCACGTTGCATCTACCTGTGAAGTCAGTCGAAGTACAGTACACATGGTGTTGAAAACAAACAAATTTCATCCATACAAATTAAAAATGGTTCATCAACTCTCAGACAACGACAGAGACCGAAGACTAGAATTTTGTGAGAATATTGAGACTAAAATTAACCAACAGCCAGACTATGTGAAAACAATTTGTTTTAGTGACGAAAGTACTTTATATCTAAATGGAAATGTAAATACACAGAATGTGAGGTATCGGAGTGACGCAAATCCTCACCTCTTTCGTGAAATACATACCCAATTTCCCCAGAAGGTGAATGTTTGGGCAGGTATCCTGAGAAACCACATCGTAGGGCCTCTTTTTTTGAATACTAATTTAACTGGTGAGGTTTATCTGGAACTGTTGCGAAACGCAATAGAACCGTTGATCCTTGAAATTTTGGAAGATAATCCAGATGAATTTGGCAATTTGGAAATAACATTCCAACAGGATGGTGCTCCTCCACACTATTACGGTGCAGTAAGACGGTATTTGGATGAGGAGTATCGTGGTAGATGGATTGGACGACGAGGTTCAACGGAATGGCCAGCTCGATCACCGGACCTCACACCTTTGGATTTTTTTTCTGTGGGGGTACCTTAAATCGAAGGTTTACGCCACTGAACCTGACAATATTGACATTTCAAAACAACGTATTGTTGCAGAATGTGAGGCTGTTTCCGCAGACACATTTGCAAAAGTACGAAAAGGGTACAACAAATTCGTAATCGCGGACCCCTAAAACCCCCACATACCAATTTTGAATCGAATTGGACCATAATCACAAAACTCGTCCGCCATATCGGATCCGCCATCTTGAATTCATGAATTTTGACAAACATTTCATAATCTCCGTCCCCGAAAACCCCCACATACCAATTTTGAATCAAATCGGACTATAATTACAAATCTCGTCCGCCATCTTGGAGCAGCCATTTTGTTTTTTCTCTAACAAAAACTGTATAATGCATTGTCACCGGAATTATGAACTTCTGCCAAATTTCAAATCAATCGGACGACTAGAAGTTTGTCGAAATTGACTTGCAACATTTGACCCTAACGAACGAACTAACAAGTGAAACTAAATAAAAGCTTGTAAAAATTGGGTTAACCAACAAACATCCCCAATTTTCCTACCCTTAGGAGGGGAATTCCAAATGGGACCATCTTCGAGGTATTATCCATTAAAAAAAGAATTATCAAAATGAGACTACTCTGTTATGCGTGGTCATACATAAAAAAATATATACGAGTCGACTAGAGAACCTTCTTCTTTTTTTCGTCGGTTAAAATCAGCTAGAACTATTAATCGGATTTGTTTGTTTGTCTCAGAAATTGTATATACAAAAATGAGAGATCTTCTTAAACTATAAGGTAAGGTTATTTTCGATCGTTTCTCGAAATAACGCACATTATTTATGCTCTTTAATATTATATATAAAAATAAATTATCAGAATGGAGGTCGACATTTAACCTTCTGCACATTTCATGATTATCAATTATAATAAATAATAATAGGGGATCGGATGACGCGTTCCGTTGAATGCCAAGAAATGGATAGGAAGCAAACATTGTCGGTGTTAATTAACATTCACAATAATCTTTTAATTAAAAATTTCTTATATTGGTATACGTATGTGGACGACATTTTAGTGTGATTTGTGGAAAGTGGAAGACAATTAAAACTGTTTTTCGACTTTATCAATGCAATTCACCCTTCACAAAAGATAATTCTATATATAAACTTTTCAGACCTGACTATAACAAAAATCAATAATAAACATAACTTTTCAATTTTTCATAAACCTTCATATACAGATATCACACTACACAGTACATCAACGCATCCATACCAACATAAATTATCCGCTTATAACAGTATGATATATAGATTCCTCTTTCAGAGGAAAATTTCAATAAAGAATTGAATATAATTAAACAAATTGCTATTAATAGTGGTTATAGTTCAAACCTTATAGATAATATTTGTTGAAGAAAACTTTATTAAAAATCTATTCGAGAAGTGTTTCCTACTCAAAACGAAAAATATAATTTCAAAGTTATTACATATCTAGGCAATCCTACCGACAACATTTCTAATTTCTTACTTAAAAACATCAATAACGCATATAAAACAGATAATTTAAGTAAATTTATCAAGAACAATAAACATAAATGTTAGTAAGTTTAGTGATCCAATTAAACATATAATATTGGGGAGGTTTGTTGCCCAAAATCCCACTGCTCTAGCAGAACATACTAGAGAAAATGGTCATTCTTTTGATTTCGAAAACCCCATCATCCTTGATAAAAAACCTTTCCTGTAGAAAAGATCGAAATTGACCACCAAGACACCGTTATATTCATACCACTTTTAGTTAACATTATTACCTGTATCATATTAAATTTTTGAACCCATTCACCACACCCAAAGCGAGATATAAGGTTTCAAAGTTGCATCGTTTAACACGTAATCTCTATAGTGAGCTACCGCGGACACCACATTTTAAGGCATAACTAAAAACCCTCCATTCCGATCTTTTTGAAAAACTAGTATATTATTAAAAGGTAAGTAACAAATTTTATAGAAAATTAAACACGCGTAGCCATATAGTTATTTAGTTATTGCTATAAGAAGTTTCTAAATTATTGCGTATGAGAAGTGCAAGAGAAGGAAGGCTGAGAATCGTGGCAACACCTCAAGCGAGCGCTCGTGATTCAAATAAGCGAGAGCGCGAGGGTCTTAGGCGTTTGAATTGAACTGTGTTTTGGAATGCACATATTTATGAATAATAATTGTGAATAATTTCGTTGATATTGATACTGATACATTTCAAATATATTACAGGCTAATAAATAGGCTAATAAATTATAACGTATAAATCTACAAAAAATATAAACAACAATGAATGTAATATTATTTATTTTTCTATTATATTAAATATTAAATAATCACTTGATTGATTAAACATTTATTTTTAAATCATTAATGATTTTAGTAAATGCTTTCCTATTTTTAGTAACTCTTATGTTTTCTATTCTCCAATTTTTCAGTTGGGTGATTAATCACAGCTTCTTCTCCTTCATCGTGATACCTTTGTTTCAGAAAATCGTATGTTATATTTTATTGCGCAATTTTTTCAATAATTCCCACTTAAATTAGGTAAATTACAAAATATTCTTTCGTTCTCAGGTCGCTCTGAAATACATTCTTCATACGATTTCATGTATGTTGATAATTCTGACTATTTACCAATGAAGCGAACACATTTTTGCAAAATGTGTACATCATACATCGACTCGTGGAAATTATCTGATGTTTCGTTTGGTATTGAATCTTTGGCTAATTTTGATAGCTCGAACATTCCTGGCCCTTTTCAATCTGGGAACGTTTTTCTAAAAATAATTAAGCTATCCACAAATCCTGGTATCATGGTAAAATCTTCTATTAAATTATTATTAATGATTGCTCTTAGTAATCTCATCAAATCTCGCATTATGCACAACGAGTAAATTTGGAGTTGTAGATAAATTAAAAAATTCTTTAAATGCTACCAAACAATCTACTCAATTTAGTGAATCGACTTGTACATTATTCAAATACAGTGCTAGTCAAAAGTCCCCTCCCCCCCCCCTATCTTTTGAACGGGTATACTTATGATAATGAAATTTGGAGGGTGGAAATAAACGGATGTAGGCTTCTCAACTGGTCATAACAGGTGACGCAATAGTCATAACTGACGTCACAAGGCCACTGTGACCAATAATTTTAAATGGGACCCTATGGCAAGTGACAGCTCGTTTGAAAGGTATTGAAAATACCTATTCAGTCATACCAATTTTGTTTGGGTTTCGGCTGATTTTGATTGATAAATTGAAGAAATACGAAAATTATAGTTTCGCATTTAATTAATAAAGATTTAAGAACCAGTTCTTATAATAAGTGTTCAAAATGTGCTCCATCTACTTCCTGGCAGTAATGCATCCTATTGCTAAACTCTTGTCGTACTCGTCCCAGTGTGTCAGCGGAAATTGCCCTACATTCTTCAACAATTCGTTGTTTCAGAATGGCAATACTGTCAGGTGCTGTAGCGTAAACCTTAGATTTCAAGTACCCCCATAGAAAAAAAATCTAATGGTGTAAGGTCCGGTGACCGAGCTGGCCATTCGATCGAACCTCGTCGTCCAATCCATCTACCACGATATTCTTCATCTAGGTAACGTCTTACTGCACCGTAATAGTGTGCAGGAGCACCATCTTGTTGAAACGTTATTTCCAAGTTGTCGAATTCATCTGGATTATCTTCTAGAATTTCAAGAATTGACGCCTCAATATCATTTTGTAACATCTCCAGATACAATTCACCGGTTAAGTTAGCATTGAGAAAAAGAGGCCCAACTTTCCCAAAATACCTGCCCAAACATTTACTTTTTCTGGAAATTGAGTATGTTTTTCACGAAAGATGTGAGGATTTGTGTCACTCCAATACCTCACATTTTGAGTATTAACATTTCCATTGAGAAAGAAAGTACTTTCGTCACTAAAACAAATTGTCTGTATGTAGCCTGGTTGTTGGTTCATTTTATTGGACATAGTTTCACAGAATTCTAGTGTTCGGTCGGGGTCATCATCTGAAAGTTGGTGCACCATTTTTAATTTGTATGGATGAAATTTGTTTTAGCCAACACCCTATGTACTGTCCTTTGACTGACTTCACAGATAGACGCAACTTGGGCTGTGGAAGAAGTAGGGTTTACTACCATTTCTCCAATTATGTCAATTTTTTTGTCATCACTAATTGTTGGTCGACCAGATCGTTTGGCATCTTGAACACTACCTGATGCTTCAAACTTCCGAAGAAGCTCCCTCAAATAAACCCTCGATATAGGGCGATCGGGGTACCTCTCATTAAACAGTCGTTCCGCTGCATGGAAATTGTTTCTACATTCACCAATTATTAAGATAGCTGCTACTTTGTCCCCTACAGTACGTACCATTTTGCCTATGTAAACACTTAAACGTCTCGTTAAACAATAGCTTAGGTAAATTTTCAAGGTATAAACACTTTTGACAAGTAGAGAATTCAAAAACGTCAACCTTTTTGACAATTAACCAGAGGCGTACTTTAGAATCTTTATTAATTAAATGCGAAACTATAATTTTCGTATTTCTTCAATTTATCAATCAAAATCAGCCGAAACCCAAACAAAATTGGTATGACTGAATAGGTATTTTCAATACCTTTCAAACGAGCTGTCACTTGCCATAGGGTCCCATTTAAAATTATTGGTCACAGTGGCCTTGTGACGTCATTTATGACTATTGCGTCACCTGTTATGACCAGTTGAGAAGCCTACATCCGTTTATTTCCACCCTCCAAATTTCATTATTATAAGTATACCCGTTCAAAAGATACGAGGGGGGGAGGGGACTTTTGACTAGCACTGTATAATTGACCAGAAATTGTAGACATCCCGTAATTTTTGTCGCCACAGGATTGATGCTTCGCAGGGCTAACATATATCATATATATATATATATATATATATATATATATATATCATATATATATAGAGATGTACATGGTCATTGTGAATCCCGTGAAGCATATGAACGAGACGCAGTTTAGCCCAGAGTAACGTTGTTAGTCCCGATATCGGGCTCAACAAAGTATCACCCTGTATCTCTTCACTGGGTGATCAGAATTGAATGCAGGTCATTTCCCCACGTTTTAGATCGGGACACACAATATACCATTTCCATAACCAACATACGCGATCTAGTTCTTTGGTTCGAACTGTAGGGGGCGCTTTCCGTATATAGGGATATACACTGCAGAATTATATACTTCTTTGTAGAGCCCACAAACTTTTATAGCGTTGTGTAGCCCTACATTTGGCAACATCGCAATCGCTGTCTTCATGAATGTAATATATATGAATTGCTGTATCCGTGATCTGTCCTAGCGCAAGGAGTAGTTCATAATTCAATATAAAAACATTTATCGTTCATTTTTCAGATTAGGGAATTTAAGCTTGATATAGTTACAATATTTGAATATATATTTACCAATTCTTTTTCGCAAGGGGAATTTTGTGCGATCAATCCATCTACATAAAGGATGGTTGGAAAAAAGTACAAAATAACCAATATTGACTAAAGAGCATCATTCTTCAGTTTTCACCATAAATTCAATTTATGTGCATCAAACGTTAAAAATACTTTCACACTGATGTGGACCATGTAACCATGTAGGGAAGACTGTCTACCAAGAATATTAGGCAAATATAATTCCCAAATGAGGAGCGATATCATGATTCCATCCATCGTGAAGATTAGATATCGAAATTCTCAACAATTTTTTGCGGTAAAGGTACTTTTTTATTAACTTTCTTGTAATGCAATTTTTTCTGTCTTTTGGAAGTGAAATTTATAAAACTTTTTATGTTGTTTTTGTGATTAAATCCACTTAAATTAATTGATAGAAAAGGGGAAAGGAAAGAACAGTTCACCTATACAAAATAGGTTGAACCACTTGAAATCATCACATAAAATCACAGGAAATACTCTCATTGGTTCTGAGTTGCGGAAAAATACATACATATAAATTTCCGGTTCATCAATTTATTTTTTCAATCTTAAAAGATGAACATCGACAATATATAGGCATCTCTTTGTTGGTAATTCAAAGATCTGGTTGAATGTTGGAAGAATAATTTGTTCTCTACAAAATCTGATTTTGTTATGCATGATGAAGATTATCCCCTGTTTTATTTGGATAGATTTTGAATAAATCACAAAGAATTCAAATAATAAGCAGTATATATTTCGTCCAATTGGATTGGAACAACTGGAGATTACAAAATTAGCTTTTCAGGAAAGTTGGCAATTGTTTTTTTTTTGTATGTTTTTCGACCTTGGATATCTTTTGATATTGGGAACCGAACAGGAACTGAACTATTTACTGAGTTTTCAATATTTTTTTGGAGTATTCCAATCACATGAAACCATCAATTTACTTGGCATAAAAATAAAAAAATCTATATTTTCAACAATTATTATTTTTATGGAAAACTGTCTCGAACTGTAGTCGAAGATGAACAATCAACGGCAAATTTTATATGAGCAGCAGTTCGTAGAGTGATGTTTCTGTCTTCTATCGGAAAGTTTTTATTATGTTTTGAGTGTTGATATAAATGAAATATTGAACATAAATTTCTTATTCACTTTTTTCCTATCTTACTTCCAAATTAATATTTATAACTCCGAAATTTCAGAATGAAATATCAATTTCATAAATGTATAAGATATTAAATTTATTGTTTCTTTCCTTCCCGCTAAAGAAGCGATCGACTATATATGAGAGATTGGTCATCTTATTTTTTCTCCATATTTGACCCTGAATTGAAGTAACATTATGTTCCCATGAAGTTCTGATCGGTGCTATTTATAAAAATAAAGTAAATTATGCCAAATAGGATTCAACCATTCAGAAATACTTTCCGAAAACTCGGACCTAAACAGTCATAGGTGTGTTTCTTCGTACAGGAGGAAAACACAAGGAGTTGAATTATTCAGTTTCTGATGAAAACACAGATTTTTTTGATTCTCAAATCTTTCAGAGAGTTTTTCATCTATTGATATTTAAATGCAAAATTTTGGAGATAAATATTGGTTTGAGAGTAAAACTGGAAATAATCAAAAAAACAGTTTTGGTTCAATATTTTTTCCTCGGAATCATTTGTCGAATGATAATGGGAAACCTCATTGAAAAAAATGATAATATATCACTCTATTTCCCGTTGCTCAAATAAACTCCTTCATTGACTTTTAGAATTTGACTCCATTGTTAGATAATTTGATATTTTTCCTTACTTCAACTCCCCTGAATGGGTTCATTCTTGGAGAATATAAAAAAACATTATTCACAGATAATTTTCGAGCAAGAATCTTTCATGAAATGAGTTTTCGAGTTAAATGAAATGATTTTTTTATCATATACTTCTTCAAGAATGATTTTTGATGCGATATAAGACACTAATGGAAATGGTAATTTTTTATGGTGGCACTTTCTTCTTGCAAATTTAAATTGTATTATTATTGTTTTTTTTTCCAATATTGTATGTACACACAGTGGAAAAACTGATTTATAGTTATAAATTCAGATTTTTGAACCAGTAAAATGAGGGAGTCACCTGAATAAAAAACACATCCATTATAAAAGCACATTTATTGAATTTAACATTATAAAAACAATCCAGAATGAAATAAAATATCGATTTGTTTGAAAATATGAACATAATGTTCAACAAATCAGATGTGGAATCATCTGCGACTGAAAGTCAAACTTTAGTCACTATCTTCCATCGTTCAAGATAACCTCTTGTGAGGTATTCATGTTGAAAAAGGAAACATCCTCAATGAATATTGAATAGAAAGATTTTTCTGCGAATCAAAAAATCCACAATGAAAATTAAGTTTTTTTTGTGAATGCCTAACAGTCTAACAGACCCTAACTCAAAAGAAAAAATCAGAAATTGAAAATTAGCTTTTTTATTCAGATAGTTATTTGATTTTCTATTCCAGTCTTAATTAAGAACTCATATAGATCAATGACGCAAAGAAGAATGTTTTCCAAAAAATAGTACTCACCAGAAATCATTTCTAACATTGACGCAAGAAAGGCATCGCATTCACTGGGTCTTTAATACATTTTTGTCGACGAAAATCTATTTCACGCTTCCACGATCATCAGGAAGACCGGGAGAAATGGGAAACACATTTATTAGAAGCAATCTCACTTTGCAAAGAAGTAAAGTTGGAAACATTTCTATTGGAGGGACACTTTGAAATTAGTGTTTCCTGACATTGAAACCTGTCATGGAGTATGATAGATTGATTTGCTTGAAAATATGAACAGGATGTTCTCAAAATCAGATGTGGAATCATCTGCGACTGAAAGATAAACTTTAGTCACTATCTTCCATCGTTTTGTAGCGCAAGAGCTGATGATATATTTTTCCGAATTATCTGAGCAATATGCAGACTCATGTTAACGAGTGAAGGATATAGGTATATAGGAGTACCCTTGATGAACATGCCTAGAGAAATGCTCTGTTTGCCTAGCCTGATCAATATTCAATTAATTTACATTTTATTAAAAAAACAAATTTTATTATTGGAATACCTCATAAAAATCATCAACTCTTTTACTTGACAAAAATATAGAAAACAGAAATCATTATTTCAAGGAAAATGAAAAGTAAATTTTGGTCGAAAATTAGTTACGGAGCTAGAGTAAGGGATATAAAACTGTGCCCTGACTCGCACCTCCGTCATATACACTCACATTGAAAATATTCATATGTTATATATGTTCCACAAATATCTTGATATACGAGAACACCCCAATAAGTTCTTAGAACTCATGGTAAGTTTACATTGAAAAGGAGTGATATCAGAGAATTTTTTCTAATATTGTTTTTCTAATAATTCTTCTCTTTAGAACTACGCTATGTTTGAATATGTATATTAATGAATTGATATAGTCGTGTTCCCACTTTTACAAAATATTGGAGTTGGCGAGATATTTGCTCTTGATAACTAGTCTCAGAATTGTTGGCTCGTGGACAGTATGAAAAATTATTTTCACTATAGACTCTGAACACTGTAATTTCCTTCCTAGATGGAGATTGCAATGGACAAATTCGTCGTTTTGATTTCAAGATTCTTGGCTGGTATCGAGAGTTATGAAAATCAATATTCTTCCGACATTGTGTGATCTTGAGTAATCCTTGACCAACGTGCCCATTGCAAAGTTATCTTTGATCAATCTATCTTTCCAACAGTTAATTTGAGAATATCGAAATTTATTCAGCTGTGCTATTCGTTCATTTTCATGGCGTACTTTGGAGTGTCTAACCACCCATACCTCCACCAAACGAATCTGTCTGTATTTTCTTCTTCCACGCTCCTGCCCCGCCCTAGATGTCTGCCCACACTTCCTCAATATTCTACCGTCTGTTCATTGCATTCTCGGATTCAACTTTTTATTAAAAAAAAACTGTTCCGAGATAGACTTCGACCGCATTTTTTTAAATGTTTTTCTTTGTGTTCGTCCATTCAGCTTATGCCTGTGACTTTGTCCGCTTTCCGTTATCCCGTTTCCTGTGATCCCGTTTCCTGTGATCCGGCTATCCCGTTATCTCGTTTGGGTGGCATAATTGATTTGACAGCGAAAGTAATGCTTTGTGACGACTATCACAAATTAACTAACTCTTTTTTACCCCTGTAGGAACAGAATTATCAAGTAGGGTTAAACAAGATTCATTTATTTGCAACAGAGAACCAAAACACCAATTTTCATGATTCTTACATGAAAACTAATGGAACTACCATAAAAATTTTCACCCTCTCCCCCTTTCTCCCATTTAGGAGTTGGAATTCTAAAAATATTGAAACACTAATTTCTTTATTTGTAACCAAAACCTCAAATACCAATTTTTATGACCCCAACTGAAAAACTGACGGAACCCCTATAAAAAATTCACCCCCAATTTCACACGTTTAGATATTGAATTTTCAACATTACTGATACACGTATTTCTTTATTTGAAACAAAGACCTCAAATACCAATTTCTCTGACCCCAACTGAAAAACTAACGGAACCCCTATGAAAAATTTAACCCCTGTCCCCTCATTTCACCCCTTCAAGGATTGAATTCCTGATACACATTTCTTCATTTGTTTCAAAGACTTCGAATACCAATTTTTATGATCTTAACTTGAAAACTAACGAAGCCCCCTAAACAAGTTCTTAAAACTCATGGGAAATTACATTGATAAGGATTGATATCAGTGCAAAAGCATTTTTTACAAAACATCATGATGTTTTTCTATTGACTTTTCCCTCCAAGATATGAACGCTACTACGCTTTGTTTGGAAATGTATAGTAATTAATTGAAATAGTCTTGTTCCGACTATTACAAAATATTGAAGTTCGCGAGATATTTGCTTTTGATAATTATTCTCAGAATCGTTGGCTCGTGGACAGTATGAAATCATTTATACTATAGATTCTGATTACTGTAATTTCCTATCGAGGTGGAGATTCCCATGGATAAATTCCTAAGACTCTTGGCTGGTATCGAGAGTTATAAAAATCAATATTTTTATTACTTTTGTGAATTGTGTGATCTTGAGTAACCCTTGACCAATGTGGCCATTCCATAGTTATCTTTGATCAATCTATCTTTCCAACAATTAATTCGAGAATATCGAAATTCGTTCAGCTATTTTTAGTTTCGAAGATAAAAATATATTTTCTCATAGAACTGGTGTGTTATTCGTTCACTTTCATTGCATACTTGGGAGTGTTTATCTACCCATAAAGTGAACACTGAAATATGTATTTCTTCATTTGTAACAAAGACTCAAATTTTTATGATCCTATCTTGAAAAGTAACCCCATAGAAATTTCCATAGAAATTTCCAACCCATTTAAGGATAAAATATCAAATAAACCTTTTTTAGTGGTTATTTTTGTCATAAAAACTGGGCGTTTATTGGAAGTGAATCAGTTAGTCAGTCAGGACATGTAATTATATATGTGAAGATATGTATTTTTTTTCCTATTCACCCTCCCTATATATCTCCACCCTGGTAACCAAATGGAGTAGAAAAATAATTCATCTAATAATGGCACCAGTTTCCCTCAACTCACTTTATAACTGGGACGGCCTGTTAGAAAACTGACAAGGTTTAAATAAAAAACTTCATAATTCTCACATACTTTCTACAGATACGAGAGTTTTCCTGATTCAGAAATATATTCTTCTGAAGCTGAAAAAATCTATATCTCACTCGATGTTTCATGGTGTGAGATTACTGATCGACTTTTTAGTATTTCTCAGTTTCTCTGCAGATATTTCCATAAAACCGGGATCATTTTCATTTTGGTATTTCTCGTCTCACAGCTACTCACGTCGGAAAATTTAACTTCGTCACCTGAACCTGACGAAAAATCCTCATTTTCGGGGCTATCAGCTTTTCTTATACGATAATCAACCTGATAATACAAAAAAAATATATTCATCAACTTCGAGTCGCGTATTATTGAACATAAACATTATACTGAATATAAATTATGTACTCACCTTTTTGCCTTTTCTCAAGTTATAATTTTGAAATGCCATCGCCACCATCTGTTTCCCTGCAAGTCACCGTACGTTCACTGATGTAAAATCCCTAATAAATATTTCGTACTGAAAAACGCGCGAAGCAGTAGAGGCAACGCCGCCGGGACACACAGAGGCCGTTTTAATATAGGCAATATACGTTTGGGATTCATAGCGTAGTGAAAGCATAAATGGCTCAACAACGTTTCAAAGGAGTATACAAATGTTTAAATATTGAGAATTGTTACCCCTCTAAGTGTGCTTCGACGGAAAATGATGGAGTGATGTCATTGCACTGGAATATACTCTTCGCCCATTCTGGAAAGTGCGGGTTCAAGAGCGACCCGTTCATTTGGTGGGCTTCACAAGCTACCGTGTACAACTATATATATATATATATATATATATATATATATATATATATATATATATATATATATAATCAAATATCATATTAACAATGTATTCCCTTGCAGATTACCAAACAATCAATGTAATTATATAATAAAAAAAATAGAAAAAGCTCCCAACAAGGAGCGAAACGTCTTGTTCAAAATAAAATTAAAAAAAAAAGACCTAATTTTTCAAGAATCCAAAAACCTAAGAAAGATGTAACTAATATATTTATATATTATTAATCTTTTTGGTTATATATATAAAATTTTTTTTCATAGGCGGTGATTTGTAAAATGTCATCAGTCATACACAATCCAGATGTTTCCAAATCAAAACAAACTATGGAATAATTTATTGATATTGATTCGATGTTTTTTAATAATAGTGATGATGCTCTTAATTCGTTAATTCCAACGTTTGGTTGATATGTTACACCTTCTGACTTTTCCTTCATTTCCCTTTTTTTTTTGTCAAATCAACTCTGCGCAACTTTTTTTTCTCTTGATATTAGCCACAGATTTCTTTTTTTCTTATCAGAATCGTATCTTTGAGCATATGTATGACTACGTTCCAAATTCAATGTTTTTCTTATATTCAATAACGATCCCTCGCCAATGTTTTTAGAGCAAACTGCACTGTATCTTGAACAACTAAATGCGAGCGATCGTTGGATTGCGACGTTGCCAATAGTCCAGTCATGGCTTATTTGCTGTGTCACGCATGCTAGTTGCGTTTCTGAGTGTACAGTTCCCTAAAAAAAGATCCCACTAATTCAGCGTTTGAACATGTATCGCGTCGCGCTACAATCAAACCTAATTTTTGACACTGTTTGTAGCACGACAACTACCTTAAACATGTTTGATAAACGACTGGTATAGCTCGTCCAGTATTGAAACGACCACTTTGGCCTTCCCCTACCTAACAACCAATTTTTCTCGAAGATGCCCGAGCCATTGTCTAACTGTGGTTATTAATAGAAATTCCATAGGCGTACCAAGTTATTTGGTATAGGCAAAACACGAGACGTAGTTTTTGGCGGACGAGTTTTGTGATTATGGTCCGATTTTTATTCAAAATTGGTATGCGGGGGTTTTCGGGGTCGGAGATTATGAATTTTTTGTCAAAGTTGAATAAATAACTGCACTACCTATTTATTAATCAAACAAACCTAACCTTTCAAACGCTGCATGACAAGCCACTGGTGAAGATTCGTCGTAGCATAAGCAGCCACATCAAATCGTGTCCACTCGTGTTTTCCCCCTCTCTACCTACCAAACGGTCGTTTCAATACTGGACGAGTTCTACAGTTCACTATTTCTTTCACCTTCAGGGGAATGAACAATTCCGTTCATGAATAACCTGAAAAAGTCAGAGATTTTATTTTCAGTCGTCTGCTTTCGATTAGTTTTCTGTAAGAATTCCTCTCAGATACCTACCAGGCACAACATTCGGGCCTCGGTTGGGAAACATTATTAGAAGTACTTAATTCAGCATTTTTCACAAGAAATGATCATTACTATCCAGGATCTTTGAACGAAACATGTACGGTTTACATTTTTCCAGGTGCCTTAGACGAATCCGGCGAGAGCCCCATTCCAGAATCTGCTGGCAGAGCTTGCGACCTGCTCAGCCCCAAGCAGAGACACCAGATGAAGCACCGCGAGCTGTTCCTATCGCGCCAGGTGGAAACTCTGCCGGCCACCCACATCCGCGGCAAGTGTTCCGTCACGCTGTTCAACGAAACCGAAGCGTTAGCCTCCTATCTCAACAAAGACGACATGTTCTTCTACTGCCTGGTGTTCGACCCGACGCAAAGAACCCTCCTGGCCGACAAAGGCGAAATCCGCGTCGGCAGCAGATACCAGTGCGACGTGCCGCCCATGCTCAAAGACGGTGAAAGTGACGAACGTGATCTCAACGAGATGGAAAGCCTCGTGTGGACGTCAGAACACCACCTCAGCGACCGTCAAATCGACCAGTTTTTGGTGGTGTCGCGATCCGTGGGAACTTTCGCGCGCGCCTTGGACTGCAGCTCGAGCGTCAAGCAGCCGTCGTTGCACATGTCGGCCGCGGCGGCAAGTCGCGACATTACTCTGTTCCATGCCATGGACACGTTGCATCGGCACGGATACAATTTGTCGGGCGCGCTGTGTTCTCTGGTGCCATCTAGTGGTCCGGTGCTGTGTAGGGACGAGATGGAAGAGTGGAGTGCTTCGGAGGCGAATTTGTTCGAGGAGGCTCTGGATAAATATGGAAAGGTGAGACAGTGGCGTATCTAGGAATTATGCTTGGGGGGGTTATGACATAAAAAAGTTAAATACCTCTTTTAATAGGTACAAAAAATTCAAAAATACAAAATGTAATAAAATAAAAGATATATATGCATATACTTATAAGTAGGTACAAAAACAAAGATTTCTTTCGTTAACACGTTGAATGCCAACTACGAAATAACTCGTAGATTGCGTTCTTTGCTAGGACGCCGACTACGAGTTATCTCGTACTATGTTTACTTACCATTTTTGCGCAGCTACGATGAAACTCGTAGCATATCAGTGCTAATATGGATAGATGGCTTCTGGGAAGAGAACAAAAAAATCAATGCTGGCTACATGAACAGAAATTTGATTAATAATAAATCAAGAAGTAAAAAAATATTTTTATTGTTTGTGAAACTTTTTAAAACAATCTTCCACACAAAGGGCTGGCTTCTCTTCATAGGTCGGACAAAAATAACGCGTTTCTCGGCGTTTTTTTGCTTGGGTACATATACGACATGGCTTTGTCGGACGTTGTTTTTTTTCGGTAGGTGGCAGACTCTCTAAATAATGAAGCTCTTGCAATCTTATCTTTTTCGAAACTGGTTGAATCTCTTCTCCAAATAACGCGACGACGAATTCTTCTCTAAACTTTATCAGTTTTATTTTAGAAGAAGTTACTTTTTGAAAAATTTTGTGCGCATTGTGTGAATATATCTCTATAATATGTAGTGAAACCTTTTTAGGCCATCTAATAGTCTTTCTTAGAGATGTGATATATACTACTGACGAATATGGACGCATATATCTGATTCAGCTTTAGCGAAGTGACAGGTCTAAACGTGTCTGAGTACGAATTAACTCGTAGTTGGCTTCCGCGAAGATATTTCTGTTACATAAGCCAACTACGAGATAATTCTAAAACTTTTAAATACATTTTATATGCTTCTTGATAATTACTATGTAATATAATTAGAGTTTTTAATAATATAAAATGATTAAATGAAATTGGCTTTTTAGACCGGAATTCTGAAAATTGCCGTGGCAGCCAACGTGTTGAAATAAAAATCACAAAATGAAATCCAGTCTCCTGTATTTCTTATGGTGGATTTATGCAACACCAATTAACAATTATCAAGTAACAATTATCAATTAGCAATTAACAAGTATCGAAAATGATGGCATTTATGCACATTCAATTAACAATTAAGGAAGAAAAGTAAGCATGCGCACAAGTCATACAACACGGGAAATTGCCGAACGAGGTCGATCAAAATGGCATCATCAATTTACATTTTTACAGTATATTTTCACAAACAAATAAAATTACAAAAGACGCCACAACCCACAACAAAACAAACCAGAATATTTTATTCAGTGGAAGTTGTGTTAGCTTTCGTCATCGCACGGACCAATCCGCGGTCATCTGCGTACTAGTTGCGCACTAGAAGAAAATTTGTTTAAATTAAATTAAGAAGTTAAAAGTTGGCCAACTTTCTACTTGTTAATTGATAATTGTTACTTGTCTGCATAAACACGGCCATTGTAGGATGATGGTTGAACTTATAATTGCTAATTCTTAATTGATAATTGTTACTTGATAATTGTTAATTGGTGCTGCATAAATCCACCATTATTCGCAAACCTTTCAATAACATTTGAAACATCTATTTGCACATCTCTATGAACATGAAGTAGAGCTAATCCAACCAACCACACTAACTGGCATTGTATTTAAAATATGAAGATACTTTTTTATCAAGGGAAAAAAGTAATTCTGTCAGCTGAACACTTGAAAGAATGTAATTTCAACATTGAATTTTGATAATGTGAGGCTATTGTTTATTAAGTAATTTTTTTTGAACCACCGATGTTATTAAAAACCTAATAATGGTTCACATAATGATTCCATATTCTGTTTTGCTTCCTGGAGCACATTTTACATGTGTACTCGATAATATCACGCTATAAAATTGTATAAAAGTTGATTATTTTGTCAATGATAAATTTCTGAAGTCAACAAAATATGTGAAATTAAGTAAATATTATCAATTTTTTTTATTGATATTTCACATTATTGTCAGTTTTATGTCTGACAAAGGCATTTTACAACGATTTTAAAAAATTACACAATTTGTTCATAAAATATTCATGAACAAATGAATAAGTTTAATATTTTTCAGAAATTGTGTTCTTGCATTGGGTTGCTGAGAGTTCATTATGATTGAAAAAAATATTCCCCATTTTTTTAAATTGTTTATAATAGTTTTTTTTATTATTTAAATAATATATTAAGAATTTCTTTCTTTAAAATTAATAATTGGTGGTTCTCCACCTTATAAGAAAAAATTGTTTTTATTAATTACGTAATTGTTTATTCACTTAACAATATGATTGGCATTATTATTTTTTTTTGAATGGAACAAAAAATAACAAAAACAACCATATACGACAAACTGTTCAAATTTTTTATTTTATATTCTAGAAAATTCTATAAAAATTACAAAAAATTTTTTTGAACATTTTGCCGTATATGGTTGTTTTGTTATATTTTAAACCATTAAAAAACAAATTGCCAATCAAAGTTTGTTTAATTGTTGAGTAAATACACAATTACATTATTCATGGAAAAAAATTCTTATTAGGTAGAGAAGAACCAATTATTAATATTGAAGAAAAAAATTCTTTATATATTATTTAAATAATAAAAAGATTAAAGAAACTATTATAATCAATAAAAAAATATTTTATTTTTTATTTTTTTTCCAATCATAAACTCTTAACCTAATGCAAAAAATCAATTTTTGAAAAATATTCAACTTATCCATTTGTTAATAAATATTTCATAAAAAATAGCGTATTTTTTTCAAAACGTAATTTTTTTTGGTCAGGCATAAAACTCATATTAATGTAAAATATCAATTTAAAAAAAAATTACAATATCTACTCGATTTCTCATATTTTGTTAACTTTAGAAATGCCTAATTAACAAAATAATCAACTTTTAAACAATTTTATAGCGTGATATTATTTAATAAAAATGAAAATATGCTCTGAGAAACAAAAAAATTAAAGCGTCATTCTGCAAACAATTCGATTTCTAATAAAATCGGCGGATAAAAAAAAACTACTTAATTAACAATATTCAAAATTCATTATCAAAATTCAATGAACAGTTTTTTTTCTAACGGAATTACATTCTTTCAAGTATTCAGATGATACTATAATTCTTTTGAATTTTTAAATTTATGTATAATAGTATAAAAAAAAATATTGTATGTGCATTGCTCTCTTGAGAGGTGCTGTACTCCTGCATTAACGCCCACGCAGAGCCCTATTTTCAACGTTGAATCAATATTATAAATACTTGAGATAGAGTTCCTCTTCATGAACCTGTTTTTTTAGAATAGAAGAATAGAATAGAATACTTTATTTGCCCAAAATAACAAAAGATGTTTTAGCATCGTCATAAAAACTTGGTTTCTTGTTTGCTTATATATAAAAAGTATATGTAGTAAGTATAAAAGTACATTTATTTTCTCTATCATCAATAGTTTTTGAGCTATTGCCAAAAAACGAATTCAGTTTTTTTTAATAGAAAATTCTCGTCGGCGTAAAAAATCGAAAAAGATTTGAGTAGAGATGTGGAGTGTGGTGGCCATTCCAACAATTAAAAAAAAACTGTTGGGGGGGTAATTACCCCCCCCCCCTAAATATGCGCTTGAGGTGAGATGTAATACATGCGTTTAGTGAATACCTCAAGACCGCATTTTGTTGTTGTGTGTGTCAGTCTTTTGTTGCAAACAAATCCTAACACGTATTTTGTTAACACAGCACTTTATCCAAACATTGTATTTAAAGAATATTTAAGCACTTATAGCAATATACTTATACAATATTGGGATTATAATACATGCATTTAGCGAATAAGTCAGGACCGCATTTTTTTGTTGTGTTTGTAAGTCTTTGGATGCAAACAAATCCTAACACGTATTTTGTTAACACAGCACTTTATCCAAACATTGTATTTAAAGAATATTTAAGCACTTATAGCAATATACTTATACAATATTATGGGATTATAAAACGCTTTGTTGACATCCAAAGACTGATTTACACCAATAAAAATTAGTCGCGTGACGTCACACTAAACGCGCTTATTTGTTTAACTAGCTCGAATTTCATTAAACTGTAGACTGAAGTGGTGTTCGGGATTGAGATGAGTGACCATGAAATGCAAATTCACAGAACACAAAGATATTTGAAATAAACAAGCACAGAACTCATATTTCTTACACCTGAATTGGGAATTCAAAATTAGATGCCAGCGCCAGAGTAGCGAAAGTTCAAACCAGACATACGTACATTGTTTGTCTGTTTTCTCAGAGGTTATACAATTGTGTTTGGTGTTTGGAGTTTTTCTTAAAATATTTCCATTTGGTATTACTTTCGAGTTTTTTTGTGTAGTGTTATTCATTTCAAGACTCTAGTGAAGTAGTATATTTAAATCTTAAGACGATGGCAATTGCGAGAACTCACTTAGAAGAAGACAAAGTTTGTTCTAATTTGCTTGCAAAAAAAGTCTTTTTCGAAGTTTCTAGAGAGCTTAGTGAAGTCATCGAGAATTAATGTGAATGTTCTAATTGAAAATAAAACTAACAAAAACATCTAAAACAAACAAGATGGCGTGAAAATGTATCCTTATCACCTAGATATACATATATAGTCACTCTTTTTCCGTACTGTATGAATATTCTTAGGTAAGTTGAATGATATCTGTTTTTTCTCTTCTTAACTCTTTTTTTTTTCTTCCCAAGTCTCTTTAAAGGTTCTTTTTAACTTTTTTTTTTGGCCCCACACTGTACAGGAACATTTTGGGAATGAACTGTATTCTTCTTCAAGATCCCAAGAGCACGTCGTCTGTCTATAGACTCACTCAATCCTAGATTAGCCTGCACCAGTAAATTACATTCATTTTCTCACGGAAAATGATAAAAACTTATTACAGTACAACGGGATCGTTTTGCCCAAGAGTCACATTGAGGTAGGTACACAACAATAATGATTTGAACTAGAATCACTCATTTTTCACTCGAGGACATACAATACTCAACAGAATATTCACCAGGTAAACCAGAATTTCATTGAATGTCTAGAATCACAAGAGATTCGACAATATATAAATATAAACATTAATGTTTCAAAAAGTAAACAATGTGTCCTTATCACCTAGATATACATATATAGTCACTCTTTTTCCATACTATATGAATCATTTTCAGTATGTTGAATAATATCTCTTTGTTCTCTTCTTAACTCTCTTTTCTTATCTCTCAACTCTCTTTGAAGGTTCTTTTTCACTTTTTTTTCGTGGCCACAGACGATACAGGAAGATTTTGGGAAGGGAATGTATTCTTCTTCAAGACCCCATTGTATGTCTATAGACTCGCTCAATCCTAGATTAGTCTTCACCACAACGTTACGTTCATTCTTTCTTGTAAACAATATAAAAATATTAATCACAGGAAGGTTTCATTGTAATATTCCTCAAGATGGTAGAACACTTTTGTTGCAAGGGCTTCTTTAACAAGGTTTCTGAACTTTTTTCCTTTCTGATTTTGTATGGTATATGGTTATACAACTTTTTACTTTCATAGAATAAAGAATCTTTGGTCAAACTTGTTTTTGGAACGGGAAGAGGTATTTTATTTTCTGTTACTTGACTGGTTACGTAATTTGTATGTTTCGGAGTTTCTACCATATTATGTTTTTTGTAAATCAGACAGACAGTTTCTAGATTAAAAATACAAGTAGCAGTGAGCATTTTTTCTCTTATAAATAATGGACTATATGATTAACATACTCCCATACAAACACTGAATGAAAGAGTTGTTGACTGCAGAATCCCCAGAAAGCAACACCATATTTCAAGTGAGATTCTATCAGATAATGATATACAATTTTTGTTGTGGATGAACTCAGTTCATTTGATATGATTCGGATTGCATAACATCCTGACGCCAATCTTTTTGTTTTGTTTATGCTGATAAAATTTTAATTTTTTATCAATGAAGATTCCAAGGAACTTGAATTGGTTTTTATTTTCAAGAATATGACCATTCAAGTATAAATTATCAATATCAGAACTGAACGTGATATTCAAGCACAAGTAATTTGCGCCACACCATTTTTTCACAACTTCCAAATCACTAGTAATTGTTTCTTTCATATGTATAGTATTTTTTCCATACCAAAGGAGAGTGACAGTTGTCATAATTGCCAAGCTAAGCCATATTTTTGTGTCTCACCACAATACAATTTTTAAATTATTGAAACGGTATTAAAACAGGAATGACAATTTGTTGAAAAGGGAAACATTCTCAATTGAATAGAAATATTTTTGTGAAAATCGAAAAATCTACAACAATAATATTTTTTGATTTTCAGAAAAATATTTCTATTCAATTGAGAATGTTTCCCTTTTTAACATAAATACCTCCCAAGATAGATCTTGAACGATGGAAGATAGTGACGAACGTTTATCTATCAGTTGCAGATGATTCCACATATGATTTTATGAACATCCTGTTCATATTATCAAACAAATCAAGGGAATGACAATGTTTTGGAAGAGCGGATAAATATGCACTACAGTACTTCACACTACATTTATTCCATTGTCTCGCATCCTTCCACTGCACATGAGTGTACTTCTTTAGTAGCACATTACATTTAACCTTGCCGCTTATCTGAACTTATCTAAGAAAACAGCTGAGCTGGGTTATCAAATCGCACTTTATATAAACTGTGAAGTGTCAACACGTTTTTTTTTTAACCTCCCAACTGTTTTGCATATTTGTTGACCTTTTTATTGAATGTGTTTTATTTTTCGGTATTTAAACACAAATAGTATGCCACAAGAGCAAGATAATAATTATAATTGCAGTAAATTGGTATTTTCCTCTCGATTTTCACAATAAGTGTAACAGCTATGAAGAAGACAGCCACCCGATGGAACCTCTATGAGGAGAAACTGGAGGAAAGGCTCGGGATCATGCCTACACGTTACGAATCGGATGCGAAGATTGAGACATTTGCAAACTCTCTCAATTCCGCCATCCTATCATCATACGAAGCCAGCTGTCCCTTGAAAAAGGTAGACAAAGCACGTAAAACTCCATGGTGGAACTCTCAAATAGAGTTCCACCGCAAGAAAGTCCGCAAACTTCTCAATAAAGCCAAACTGGCAAACAACCCACACACTGGGAAGACTATAAGTCAGCACAAAGAGAATACAAGAAGAGGATTCGAATAGCACTGAGGGACACTTGGAGAACCTACTGCCAAGGCATAAACACATTACCAGAGGCAGCAAGACTCAACAAGGTCCTTTCCAAAGACCCGGGAGCGAGGCTGGGGGTGCTCTCCCTGCCCGAAGGCGGTTATACTGTCTCGGACGGGGAGACACTCCAACACATGCTCTCAATCCATTTTCCGGGCAGTTACACTGCAACACCCAATCCACAGCCAACTGTTCTACCCAAAATAAAGGTTGACTACAGGATGGCTGCCGGAATTGTAACTTACGAAAGATTGGACTGGACCATTGAGTAATTTTCACCGGGGGAAGATGGTATATTCCCAGCCTTACTACAAAAAGGCAAGGATATCCTAATCCCCCATCTTTTGAAGATATTCCGCAGTTGCCTCGCACACGGATACGTTCCTAAAGCATGGAGGACAGCCAAGGTCATCTTCATTCCCAAGCCTGGTAAAAATGATTATACCCAGGCAAAAGCGTTCAGAGCCATCAGTCTCACGTCTTTTCTTCTAAAGACAACTGAAAGGATGGTGGACAGATATATCGGAGAGGAGGTACTGGAACTGAATCCGCTCAGCGACCTCCAGCGTGCGTAACAGAGTGGCAAGGGCACATCCATAGGGATGAGGGGGGTTAGACCGGGGCGACGCCACTCTAGGTGTATTCATCGACGTAGAAGGAGCATTTGACAACACGTCATTTGATTCCATATGTCAGGCAATAAGGGAAAGGGACGTGAACCCAACCATAATAAGATGGATTCACCCCATGCTGTCCCAAAGACTAGCTAAAGCAACTATTAGAAGTAGCTCTAGCGAGGCCATACCCACTAGGGGCGGCCCATGGAGGAGACTTGTCCCCTCTGCTATAGTGCCTCGTGGTGGATGGCCTGCTAGTAAAGATAAAAGAAAGAATTGGGTTACTACACTCAGGCCTATGCGGCCAACATTGTCATCCTGGTGGATGACCAGGGGTCCTCCGGCCTGGTGAGGGGCACTATACAAAGAGCCCTCAACAGGGTGGATGAATGGTGCCGTTTAGTAGGGCTCAGCCCCAAGATTCTATACTGGATCTACACAACTCTCATACGCCCAATGATTACTTACGGAGCCATCGTATGGTGGCAAGGTACAGCATCTGGCAAATCAAAAACTCAATTAGACAAGGTACAAAGACTTGTCTGTCTTGCGACAACAAGTGCAATGAGGACGGCATGCACTAGGACGCTGAAGACTCTCATAGGACTGCCTCCATTGAACACGAGGCACGCAAAGCCATCGCTCGCTTGAGAAGCTCCAACCAATGGCAGAGCGAGGGAATGTATGGACATTCTCAATTATGGAATCAAACAGTGAAGGATGGTCCACTCCTTGAGATGCCAAGGGACAATTCTTCACTTGTCATACGATTCACCAAAAGGCCGCTGTCAGTCATTCCCAAAAGGGAGGACTGGGAGCAGATGGGGCACTGCCTGATCCTCACCAATGGGATCATCTGGTATACAGATGGCTCCAAGATGGGTGAATCGGCCGGCGCCGGGGTATACGGCCAATCTCCAAAAGCTGAAATCTACTATGAACTGGGAAATTTTGTTTCAGTATTTCAAGCAGAAGTTTTTGCCATACTCGCCTGTGTAAGAGAAAATATCAACAGAGGGTACCAACAAGGCCCTCACATCATACAGTCAGTTCGCTGCTGCTGTTGGAATGCATTGACGATCTGCAAAGGCTATCCATCGCCAATAAAGTAAAGCTACTGTGGGTACCCGGTCAAACCGGTGTGCCCGGAAACGAACGGGCCAACCATTTGGCCAGACAAGGAGCAAAAAGCTCAACGATTGGACCAGAACCAATACTATGAGTTTCTAGATCATGGAGCGTCTCAACCATGAAGAAAATCCTGGAAGTAAAATTCCAGGAGGCATGAAAAGAAGCTCCTGGCATGAGACAATCGAAACTCCGCATCGAAGGCCCCTCTACTAGGAGGGCCAAGCCTCTGCTCACAGAAAGGAAATCAGATTAGTGGTAGGGCTCGTCACAGGGCACTGCCATCTAAACAAGCACCTCAACATAATAATCAATCAATCAATCAATATATACTTTATTGTATTCATGAAGAAATCATGGTTACAAAGCAATACAATGTAAGGATAAAATTACAATAAAAATCAGTATAAACATATAAGGTAAAAAAATAAAACATTTTAAACGAGTAGAGACAATTAATTACAAAACATTTAAGTATAATATATCACTAAAATATTGCGTCAATAAATCATGGTCACAAAGGATAAAGTTACAATAAAATTATTATAAACATCTAAGGCAAAAAATTCAAACGAGCAGAGACAATTAATTACAAAAAGATTTAGGTATATATTGAGTTTTTTTTTGACTCAATAATTTATTGAGTCAATAAAAAACTCATCCAAACTATAATAGGTTTTTTCCATTAATTTATATTCTAGCTCTTTTCTGAATTTAGTTGGTGGTTCAATTTCTTTTAAGTCATTGGGATGATGATTGTAGATTTTGCAACCATTGTAAATAAATGAGTCTTTAATGAGACTTGAGGTGGGTAGCAGAAGTTTCACATCTCTGTTTTGTCGAGTATTGTGTGTAGAGGAGTGAGAGCCAAACTTAGTTTTATGTTTTTTTATTATTGATGCTGAATCCAAGATATACAGGGCAATTACTGTTAATATTTTATGGGATTTGAACAACTCTTTGCAAGAATCTCGAGGTTTAGCTTTGCACAAGTATCTTAAGGCTCGTTTCTGTAGGATGAGTACACTGTTCAATAAGTAATTGTTGCAACTTCCCAAAATGCAATGCCGTAGCGGATATGTGATTCGACGAGGGAGTGATAAACCATCTTTGCAGCTGAGAAATTTAATTCTTGTGAAGTAAGCTTCACTGCATAACACCCAGAAGAGAGTTTTTTTCTCAGAGCGATCACATGATCAACAAATTTTAATTTACTATCTATGTGAAGACCCAAATATTTTATGTTGTTTTTATTTTCAATGATTCCTGATTCTAGGTCTAAGTCATCAAGCTCACATTTAAACGTAAGCAGATTTGTTTTATTGATGTTGAATGCTAGTTTATTGGAGTCACACCAGTTAGTTACCTTAGTTAAATCTTCGTTAACAGCTTTGTTTAATTCGTCAGTCTTTTTGTTGTACCATGTAATAGCAGTGTCATCAGCAAATAATGTGAACCTACCTGAGATATTGATGTTAGTTATATCATTAATATATAGTAAAAATAGAACTGGTCCAAGGACTGAGCCCTGAGGAACCCCAAATTGTATCTGTCCCAATGAAGAATGTACATTAGTCTTGACAATTTGCTCTCTACCGTGTAAATATGATTCTATCCATTTGTAAGACAGACCCCTGAAACCATAGTACTGAATCTTTTGCAGCAATATTCCGTGATCAACGCAGTCAAAGGCTTTTGACAGGTCACAGAACACTGTTGCCACAGCCTCACCATCGTTGATTACAGTATATATATTGAATAAGAGATCGAAGATAGCATCATTTGAGTTTTTATTGGATTGAAATCCAAACTGGGTATCACTTAAAATTTTATGTTTAGAGAGAAAACTCAATATTCTCATTTTTACCAATTTTTCTATTAATTTCGCTAAAGTTGGAATTAGTGCTATCGGTCGATAATTAATAGGTATCACGGATGATACTGAATGCAGGTGGTGCTTGGAGGATGAGGAGTCAGCCACCCACATCCTCACGGAATGCCCAGCAGTGGCAGCAATACGGAAAGCGCATCTCGGGAGCAACTCTCTGAACCCGGAGAGTGTGGGAAAGGTATCGGTTAGAAAGCTGGCCTCCTTCGCTCGCGAAATAGTTTACCTTCAAAACTGAACCGATTCCCAGCAGCGGTGGGTGCATAACGAGCCCGATAAGGCCTACATGCTAATGGTTCTATCCACCCACATACTCTCATTCTATCTATCTAAGCCTTCCCCTGCTCCCTCTTGCAACTACCAAGAACTTGGTGCAACAAGCCTATTTTTGGTTATATTTAATGTTTATGTTTCGAGTAGCATTCAACTACTGTTGACGGATCCTGAACCGGGGTTGCTTTGTTATTGAATTATTTTAACAAGATTGGTAACCTTCGCAACGGAAGCGCCGCCTATTATCTGTATTAGAAAACACCAAGATGGTGACCATTGTTTAGTTACTATAAGTGTAGTGTAATCATTTTTAATGTTTTTTTTTGTTATAATATTATTTAGGGCAATTAATTAGCTTGAAGGATTTCACTTTGGTGTTTTTGAGATGGCCTCAGAGGCTAGAAGTTTTAAGTATTTGCTCCGTTCTTCAGTGTATTGATAGTAATTCTAACAAAGTATATTACCTATATTTCCACTCTCGACTATTTTTCGAATATATCATAATTTGTGTAGAAAGTAGCTAAAGCCCTTCAATATCAAAAAACTAATTTCAAAATGGATATGTATTTGCAGTGAACATTTCTGGAAGAGAATGTATTTGTGGTAATATGTATAGAATTTGCCATTCAATCCTAAAGTTTTTAAATAATCCTACAATGAAAATGAACATTTCAATTATGGGGCAATTCTTTCTCGAAAAAGGTTATACTCTGTGTCACCATCGTGGAATTTCTAAACTAAAAGATACGCACGGAACAGTTTGATGTTAGGTAGTAAGAACAAACTTTAACGAACTGACATTTGACAATTTTGAAACGGATATTAGGATATAAGGACCAGATTGTTCTAATTACTTCTCAAGTACATCGCGTATTGTTTTCTGATTGGTTGCTAAGTAAGATCTTCCATTCACCAGCTAATCAGCAAACAGTAGTCGAATGTGTTTTTTTGAGGGTGGAGGAAATCCTTTATGGACACCTTGCTGTAGGGGACTCACTGTTCTCCACTAAAAACTCCACCCTCCGGTGACACTTGGGCCTACTGGCCCATTGTATCTTACTTATTTTTCGCATGTAGTCGAATGTTAGATTCTCGGCTAGGCTTTGTGGAAGTAGTAGTGGAAGGTTAAACCCTTGTTACACTATGCTTTTTCGTGCCTATTTGTCTGCCTGACTGCCAGTGGCTGAAATTTTAAACAAATACGAATGCGCGCGAGCGAGACTATTTTGTTGATTATTTCAGGCATGAAAATAAATAGGACTGGTTTTATTTTTTCCCCCTGAATCGAGGGGATATCAAGGACGTTTGTGGAAATGTCAGGTTTGCCAAAACAGTAATTATCTATTGGACTTGACAAAACCAACAAATAAATGAAATTATTCACATAGTTTTCGTTTTGTTCAGTATGACAGAAAATAATAAAAAATCTTGTATCGTTATTCTAATCTCAATTGGAACGGCAATAAAAATAAGAGCACTACGAGAAGTGTTCATATGCACTGCCCGCCAAATGGGAAATTTATATACTACCAGTGTTTTTACTTTCGAAGCGTTCCTGGTACAATCATAAAAAAGTTCAGTCGTGTGGAAGAGAATTTCTTCTCGAAACTTTTTATGTCGGTCCAATTGTGATTAGGAATACTATACCAGGTAAGGGAAAAGTTGCTACAAATAGTCCAGGTATACTAAATTATTTAATAATTTAAGGTAAATGTCAATATTCCTTATGTTGGCAGCTCTGAAATTAGTGCCTGAAACAATCATCAAAAAGGCACGGTGTAATAGTGCCAGTTATTTGGGGAAATGTAGCCAACAAATAAGCACAAAAATAGGCACGAAAAAGGCATAGTGTAATAAGGGTTTCAGGTTTTTACATTGGATAGTAATTGGATTGCGATCTCCTGTTTAATAAGGGTAGCCAGGTTGTGTCACCTGATAGTGCAATGGAGGATGCCGCATTGCATATTTACCATTTCATATTATTTGAAATATTCAAGAAAATGTTTAAAAGCTGTCTATTGCCTGTCCAATAGATTGTCAAAAGTTTTGTGTTATTTCAAAATTAAAAAATACCTTGGAATTATGTCCTTTTACCGAATGTTACATTTAATGTTCAGCTCATTTCAAGTTGGTTCATCATTGAAATTTGCAATTGCAACAAAAAAAGTTCTCTCTTCCCATAAGTATACAAAAAAGGGTTTTTCAATGTGTTCTAGGACTTCAACGACATCCGTCAAGACTTCCTCCCCTGGAAAACCCTAAAAAATATAATAGAATACTATTACATGTGGAAAACGACAGACAGATACGTCCAACAGAAAAGGGTGAAAGCCGTAGAAGCAGAATCTAAGTTGAAGCAAGTCTACATTCCTAACTAGTGAGTTCGTATTAATGAGTGATATATTCAACGGTCAGGAATTCTCATTGACTTTTTTACAGCAACAAACCAAATCCAGCTGCACTGAACAATAACAAGGGAGTAGTGAATGGTAGTAATGGTAGCTCAGATGCAGCAGTGTCCTTGGGTGGAAAGGCCTGTGAATCGTGTAATGGTAAGTTTCATAGATAAGTATTGGCCTAAACTATATCTTGGACGAAATTAATATGAAATTAGCTGTTTGGTGTCTTCTGAACACAAATTTTAAGTAAAAACTTAGTGCTCTCATTTATAGATTCGATTCGTTAGAAGAAATAATGCCCTGGTTCGCATCAAACCAGTCTAAATCTAATTCACTCTATATTTCACCCTCAGGGATTTCAAACATAGAAAACATAAAATTCCTCGGACTTTTTCTTGACACAAAACTAACATGGAAACCCAATATCCAAGCTCTATCAGAAAAACTCGCTAGTATAACTTTTTTATTGATAAAACTCTCACAAACAGCTTCCACATAAATCTGCAGAGTGGCCTTTATGGGACTATTTCAGAGCCAAATCTCCTACGGTATATGAATATGGGAAAACGCCGCAGACTAAAACAAAATCTTTGGCATGCAAGAAAGACTATCAGAGTGATAACAAATACTCCCTACAACGAATCATGTAGACATATATTTAAAAATCTCATATTAACACTCCCAGCCTATATTACATTAAATCAAAAAAAGTCAAGTTCCATAAACAAGATATTTTACGCTCACATAACACAAGAAATAAAAATAATTTGATAATTCCCCGGTAAATATAAAGTTACACCACACATGCACTCTGAATATGGGGAAAATACTTTTCTTACGTGTTTTTGCCTCCTGAACACGAATCCGGAAGTAAAAATGAGGCGGTCTCATACTGTTCCCGAGTTTTAAAACAAAA
This sequence comes from Gonioctena quinquepunctata, assembly GCA_018342105.1. Lineage (NCBI taxonomy): Eukaryota > Metazoa > Arthropoda > Insecta > Coleoptera > Chrysomelidae > Gonioctena > Gonioctena quinquepunctata. The sequence continues at coordinate 131,009 of JAFIRS010001647.1, forward strand.
ATTAACCCATTTTCAAGCACCGTTTTCTCGCACAAAAATCACTCAAAATGCCTCCTTCTTTTTACCTGCATAAACAATACACCCTAAATCACTTATTTTCGGCACAACTTTGCACAAAATATCGTCGTTTTTATCGAAAAAATCCTCCTTACACAGTTCCAAATAAACGATATTCGTTCCTTTGACAGAAGACATTTAGTAGCTTTGCCTTATTTTTCATGTTGGTAATAAATAAATCACCGCCCACAACAATTGCACACATAAATGAAGGGGAAACTATTGCTCACATTTGAATTCGAAAAATTGTCGGTGATTCACTTATTGCCAACATGAAAAATAAGGCAAAGTTACTAAATGTCTTCTGTCAAAGGAACGAACATTGTTTATTTATAACTGTGTAAGAAGGAGGATTTTTTCGATAAAAACGACGATATTTTGTGCAAAGTTGTGCCGAAAATAAGTGATTTAGGGTGTATTGTTATGCTGGTAAAAAAAAGGAGGCATTTTGAGTGATTTTTGTGCGTGAAAATGAGGTTAATTTTTTTTTTAAGTGCTGTAACTCGGGAACGGTATGAGACCGCCGCATTTTTCCGGATTCGTGTTCAGGAGGCAAAAACATGTAAGAAAAGTATTTTCCCCATATTCAGAGTGCATGTGTGGTGTAACTTTATATTTACCAATTCCCCAACATAGACTATCTATCATCAACTCACAAAAGCTTTATTAACCACTCTATAAAACTCTTCAATAAACTCCAACACATCTCCAAACACCAAAATTAATTTGCAAATAAATAAAATCTTTCTAGCACTTAACATCTACAGTATTGAAGAATTCATAGTAGCCAATCATTCCTCAGTAATAAGATGTCTTTATATTGTAGGTTGAACTTTGGAATTATACAAAAAGTATTACTTTCGTTTTGTGAACTTTAACAATATTTTTATCAATCTCACTGTCAAAACTGATATAAACATAACAAATCATAAACTACCCAGTGATACAAAAAAAACAAGTACTGAAACATTAATAAAATAAGGTAAAGTTCAGGTGGCCACAATATAATGTTATGTATACCACAAATATGTGAATGTACGTTTATACTTACCACATATCCTTTTTATGATGATGCTAAAACAACACTTTTGTTATTTTGAGCAAATCAATTATTCTATTCCTTTGACAACATATTTTCACTCAGACAGCGTATATCTCATCGGGGCTCGCGTTATAATGCTAAATAAATGGTAGGCGCCGGCCTAGTGACCAACTTATATGAGCCGGACCAAGAAATGTCAATTGGGATTGTTTTTATGGGCATAAAAGAGAAAAAATCAGAAAAATTAACATTATTTTTTATAAGAACGTAAAGAAACAAGAAACACATTACAAAGCATTACTAATACAATAGGTTAAAGCATTACAAATATAATAGGATAACATATTTAAGCCTCAGTTGCATTATGTGCTTGCCTTTTCTCGTAACCGCCCATTTTCAATATTCAATAAATAATATGACTTTGCTTTGTACATAGCCACAACAATAAATTGTTTCTAGCCAACAGATGACTACAATGCCTACTGCATCATGTGACATTACATTGGTACCATGCCGGCTCAATATAAATTAAATCTTTCAAAAAACCAATTAAAATTTAAAACTTATAATATATATATATATATATAATAAGTAAAAAAAAATGCCGGCTCAGTGATTTTTTTTTCTTTGAACTGCCGTCCTCAACGTGTTAAAACTCAGTTGAATATATGAATATAACTATTTTCAATAAATTATAATAATCTACAGCAAACATTGGTGTGGACAGAGAGGACTTACTCATGAAAAGGATAGTTATTATCATATCAGTTCATTGTATTGACAACATCATTCATTCAGAATAATGATGTGATTTTGAAGAAAAATTCCACAGTTTTAAAAGCATTAAAATAGCAGTATAAATTGTATGAAAATGATGTATTTAAAGCAAAAATAAGATAAATAATGATTAACATTTATTAGTAAAAATCTTTACTGTCCTTTGAAGAGCGGTCTTACCTCCGAAAGTAATTGAAAGTGCATTTTTTTTATTTCAACAGGTAAAAGAATCTTAAAGTCGGGGAAGGGTATACATTTGAAAAAAAAAAAAAAGAAGTGTGCGGTGGGGACCCCCTTTCCTTTGCTCTATCACTCCCCATATTTTGTTGTGTTGGACTCTATTTTTTCTGCATTATTTTCTCACTTTGAAAATGTTTGGATTTTTCTTCAATTTCGTCCAAGTTGTTCAAAAAGCGCGGTGAACAAAATTTTTCTTCTGGATTGAGGTTTTCTAGCGCCTTTTTTTCACCCCCCTTTCCATTCCCCACATTTTGATGGGTTACACTCGCCACTTTCTTTTCATTTTCCGTTTCACTTAGTGTTTTTGAACTTTTTTCAGTTATTTCATACTCTGCGCTAACCTCAGCTCAGGCAGTCTTTTCGGCCTCGGACGCTGTGCCTGGCTCTCCAGTGTCTTTATTAAGTTTAATATTACTCTTCTTTACACTTTCACTATGTTTAGACATGTATTCATTGAGTTTTTTGGCTAAAATGATACACTATATCACATCTTTTTCGGAGTTCTTCGGCTTCTAGTACCGAACAGCTGGCGATTTCTCTGTTTTCCGGTGTGAGTTTTGCCAACACACTGTTTTTATCAGTTTCGGTGGTTTGATGAATTATTGTCTTTTTCGCAGTTTTTGTCACTGGTGATCCATTGTAGCTTTTTGTTTTCAATGTATCCACGCTTTTGTTGCGATCTGCACCTCCATCGATGGATTCTTCCATTGGGGGGTCATTTATTGAACTTTTCCAGCAGCTGTGGTTGTTTGTGCCCTTTCACTTATTATAAGCGAAATTGTTTTCACTTTCGTGGGTTTTGAAATCCTAACCTTGCTTTTTTACTCTGGCGAACCAATACGGTCGAAATTCCCGTACTCGGCGGTTATTAAGGGTCACAATGGCCGGCAGTTTTCCAATGGCCAGATATCGTGTTAGAAACACTATTTTTATTATTTTTAGGCATTTAGATCACTTTCAGCACACTGTTTTATTGTTTTTAAGTTAACGAAGGAGTTTATAATTCACTTTTTCAACACTTTGGGGGTATATACAGCACTTTAAACTACTGAATTCCACGAAATTCGCGGAGCACATTAAAGCTCTATCAACTACAAAATGACACAATTAAATTATTCATTGCCTCACTTGAAAAACCAAGGCTTTCTAACATGCTGAAAAAGGTATATTTGAATTCAAATATCAAATCACTGTAAGTAGTGAGTTCAAAATCCCGTATTCCATCAATTTTGCGTTTCCTATTTCCCTACCTAGGAATTGAATGCGTTGACATTTAATTCTGACATGACTAAGTGTAGTTGTCACACATACTCGTATATAATAGAAAGACAGAGAGAGAAAGTCGCTTTTTTCTTACGTTACATTTTCTACCAGTTAACACCTACACAAGCCGCGTAAAGGAACTTGATTCCAAAAAGGCTTGATCATTATTTATAAATCACACCTAAACTTAACTGTAAAGCACTCTTCAAAGAATTTTGTTGTCCAGCTATAAGCTTACAGTTCTGATATATTTTGATTGGAGTGATGTTATTCTTCTGATTGGTTCAGCCTTTGGGGAATACTAATGAATAATGACGCATTTTCATGAGATCCTGAAACATGAAATTTTATTTGAAAACCACCAAAAACCCAAATGCTGTAACTTGACCAAAACTCTTTTTCAGTAACGGTATCCAACCAATGGTATGCGTGGGGTCCCTCTCACATGCAGTGTCGCCTGTGTCAAGTGTGTTGGCATTACTGGAAGAAATATGGTGGTCTCAAAATACCCACAAGATTTGCTGACGGCGACTTCGAAAATGGCGGCAAAAAGATATCGGGCAGCGAAATGGAAGAAGAAAAAGTACCTGGGATGCCCCATAGGCCGCATCGTTGCAACATAGGAGGTTGTGGAAAAGAGTTCAAGCTCAAAGCCCACCTGGGCAGGCACTACGCCACGGCTCATGGAATCATGGTCAGATCTGGATCGCCCAGGCCTATCATGAAAACTCGGACGGCTTTTCATTTGTTCACTACGCCGATTACTAGGATTTCGAGGAGGTTGTGCAGGCATATAATGAGGCCGAGACATGCAGCGCGGGCGCCGTTCTTTGCTATCAATATACAGGCTGTTAAGCAGGAGTGTAGCATGGCAATGGTAAGTGGAGATCATCACAAATCGAAATATGCTTTAATGTCATCGGAAGAAAACTATTCTGATAGACAAAGTACATATAAATAATTTTAAATGAATTTGAAATAAGAATACAGTGATTAACAACAAATTTATTTCATCGTAAAAAAGCGTGGGGTGCTTGATGTCAATTGTTGTTAATATTTCATAGACAGATATTGGTAAAAGTAGAATCATTATGAAAATATCTTAAAAAGCACCCTACGCTTTTTTACGATAAAATAAATTTTTTGTTAATTATTGTATTCTTATTTCAAACTCATTTAAAATTATTTTCAACTTTTTAGTTTAGTTTTCTATTGAAGCGTGTTCTTTAGTTTTTAAACTATTATTTATTTTCAACTTTTTAGTTTTGTTTTCTATTAAAGCGTGTTTTTTAGTTTTTCAAACTATTATTATTATTCAATTTTTTTAACTAATGTTCGCCAATTTTGAATAGAATCGGACCATAATCACAAATCTCGTCCGCCATTTTGGAGCCGCCATCTTGAATCCTTCAATTTTGACAAAATAATCATAATCTCCGACCACGAAAACCCTCAGATACCAATTTAGAAGCGAATCGGACCATAATCACAAAACTCGTACGCCATATTGGAGCCGCCATTTTGTTTTTCTTTTCAAACAAAAATTTCTTATTGCATTGTCACCGGAATTATGTACGCCTGCCAAATTTCAAATCATTCGTACGTCTGGAAGTGGGTCAAAATCGCGCCCAAAGGAGTTGGTTAGAAACATACGGTTACAAACATACAGGTGAAGCTAATATAAAGCGTGTAAAAAGGAAGTCAAAACTAATAAATGATAAAAAACCTGAATGTATAAAATGGCTCTGATACTAACATGTTGAAATCTATCTACAATTACCAACTTAATGTGCTTCACACAAACAGTAAGTAATGCATTTAATGAAAACCTACAAGTGGATACTGTTTATACAGACTTCTCAAAGGCATTTGACAAGTTGGATCATAATATTCTCATCAATAAACTTTACTCCTATGGTTTTGACACTCAACTCTTGAACCTTTTTCGCTCTTACCTAACTAAACGTATCCTGTTCGTAGATTATAGAGGTCATAAATCCTTCCAATTTATTGCAAACAGTGGTGCCCCACAAGGAAGCAACTTAGCCCCGCTCTTGTTCTCATTTTTCATAAACGATATAGGAAATAATATATCAAGCCAATTTTTACTTTTTGACAATGATTTGAAAAAATTTCGACCCATTGTATCTCAGAAGGACTGCTTAATCCTACAAAAAGATCTTGAATTCTTACCGTGTACCGAAAATAATCTCCCCCTCAACACAAATAAATGTAAATACTCTCAATATACCCTGAAAAATAACATTACCCAACATGATTACCATATAAATAACACCCCCCTTCAAAAAAGCACTCAAACAAGGGATCTTGGTCTCATTTTTGACTCAAAATTGAGCTTCTCTATCCACTATAATACAATGACATGTGCAGCTAAACGGATGCTTGGTCTTATTTATTGTAATTGTAAGAACTTTCGTAACCAAGACAGCTTTTTAACACTATTTAATGCCCATGTGAGATCTCGGCTGGAATATGGCCGCTCATATACAATATACACATAAACAAAATAGAGTCCATCCAAAGAGGCTTCATGAAATATATTTCGTATAAATTAGATGTAGTGTACCCTGAACAAGGTATCGACAATAGAATATTACTGAATAAATTCAAATTACTATCTCTTCCAAACCGAAGAACTTACTATTCAATTATCTTAATTTACAAATTAGTGAATGATCTGATTGACTGTCCCGAAATACTCTCCCATTTCAACTTTCATGTTCCACGATTAAACTCTAGAAATGAATTGACTTTTTACCTACCCAATTCAAGAACTAACATATTACTCAAGTCACCAGTCGTAGCAATGAGCAAACTATACAATCTTGATATACATATATTATGAATGGCCAAATAAAGAATAATATTGAGAAACTTGATGTTACTTTACCATAAAAGCTTATTCAATTGATCGTGATTAAGTTGAATTATGTATTTTCTTCTTTATTTGTTTTTCTCTTCAGGTGTTTCCAAACAGTTAAGTAGAATGTTATACATGCATGTACCTACATGTGTATATATATATATATATATATATATATATGCCTGTATGTGTATACAGGTATATATTGGTTATTTTTATATGTATGTGTATATAAAACTGTAAACTCGCCTATTATTCGATTTATGTTTGTTATTGGAATTATTTGGTTAGATTTTTTTTTTATATAATAATATTAATGAGGTGACTGTGTGTGTCAAGAAAAGGGTTTGATTCTGTAAAATTCATCCATACTTTAGAAGGAATGATCACAACAATTCTTTTAGCTGTTTTCCAGGAAAGTTGCCTTATTGTTATTTTAAATTTCCTGGTAAGCAATTATATATTTTTAGTTCATTATATATAATAGAGTTCTTGGGTGGGTAGAGGATAAATTACTCTACTTTATATTTTTAGCTATTTTTGTAGGTCAAGCAAGATAAAATTGATCAAACTGAAAACATACTATATCATTCTATCAACTGAAATAATTAATGCAAATAAATGCATTTTTTCAATATCTCGTTATTTTATCTCCAGTTTGCACTTCATAGTTTACATCATGATTGTTGTTTTGATTTGCCATTAGGTGTTATAAATGCGAAATGAATGGGGATTATCCCATAAAAAAAACAACTTCACTCTAGCTTTGTAACAAAAACAATACTTCATTTGCTTACAGTGTGTGCTTTTGTTTCAGATTGGAAAAACAATTGCTGAACTCAAACAGCTCTTGATATATCAGAAAAAGAACAGGGGCAGTGTAACTGCCATAGCCAACAGATTGGGAAGACCTGGCCCCATTACGCCCCAATGGTTGATTTTAACTCCCAAAGAATTGCTACCGCAACCCGAAAAAGTTGCGTATCCCAAACCTCCCAAGGCTCCTGATGGTAGTTTGTTGTATGAACGTATTCCTAATAAACCAGAAGCTGAGAAGATTCCTCTGAATAATTTGTCGCCATCGGTGAAGAGACGGGCCTATGATGAAATGAATGGAATGGACAGTAAGTATTATTATATTTATATGTTTTTGTTTTACATTTTTTGGAAGTCAAGAACATGGAATATTCCTGTGCTTATGAATATTAAGTAATAAATACCATGGTAAAAGTAACATTTGATCCAAAATATCACGAATTCAGCAAACATTTTTTTATGTTAGATGCAATAAGACCAACTATAAAGTTTTTTGTCTCTTGTGTAAAAACACATGAATCTGCAATATTCTCAGAATTGATTTTATTTATCATATATTTATTGATCTTGTTGCTTGGACAGAATATATGTTCTTCACTTGTAACATCATTTTCGTAAGAAAAATTCTAATTTACCACTTGTTTATTGGCTTCTATTCCGACTTGGATTGGGATGATGGTGAGTGTACTGTCAATAATCAATAACAAATCGTTAAGGGTATGTAATGTTATTTTGAATCTGTTATTTATGGTTGTTCGTACAAAACAATGTCTAAGAATTTGTTGATGAAATTTGTTTTTGATCTGAATGCCATTTTACTTGTATGTCATTTGAGATTCAATGATATATTTTTAGTGGTCCGCCTTGGGGAAGTCTGTAAAAATATGTCAGATTCTTTTGGTGTTGGCTAAACATCGATAGTATCAATAGTATTTGATCAATAGTTTTCGACGATACTCTCGATAACTACGAGGGTATTAGGGATTGTGCACAAAAACTAAACCTATTGCATTCCGGACACAAAATATGTCGTACATCTGCAGTCAACATTATTTTCGAGGGTGAACTGTACACGGACCGGGGTTCGAAGTTTCAATCCCAGGTTCACGATTGGTGGAATTTGACAGATGGCACTATTTAACCAATAGCATCGCTTGAATTCATAGTAAAATAATGTTAGGTAAAAACTATTTATTTTTTATACAAATGTAATGTACCTGATATTTTTATTTTTAAGGTATTTTCTTAGTTTTTTGCTTTTATCAATGATTATATGTTGCATTAGTTACCGTTTTTATTTGCTCATATTGTGGGACATTGTGAAAAATCATATTTTACACGCTTTATATTTGCTTCACTTGTATGTTCGTAACAGACTCCTTTGGACTTGATTTTCACCCACTTCCAGACGTCCGAATGATTTGAAATTTGGCAGGTGTACATAATTCCGGTAACAATGCATTAAGAAATTTTTGTGTGGAAAAAAAACAAAATGACGGCTCCAATATGGCGGACGAGTTTTGTGATTATGGTCCGATTCGCTTCTAAATTGGTATCAGAGGGTTTTCGTGGTCGGAGATTATGATTCTTTTGTCAAAATTGAAAATTTCAAGATGGCGGCTCCAAAATGGTAGACGAGTTTTGTGATTATGGTCCGATTCTATTCAAAATTGGTATGTGGGGGTTTTTGGAGTCGAATATTATGATTCTTTCGTGAAAATTGAAAAATGCAAGATGGCGGCTCCAAAATGGTGGACGAGTTTTGTGATTATGGTCCGATTCTATTCAAATTGGTATGTGGGGGTTTTTGGAGTCGAATATTATGATTCTTTCGTAAAAACTGAAAAATTCAAGATGGCGGCTTCAAAATGGTGGACGAGTTTTGTGATTACGGTCCGATTCTATTCAAATTGGTATGTGGGGGTTTTTGGAGTCAAATATTATGATTCTTTCGTAAAAACTGAAAAATTCAAGATGGCGGCTCACTGTATATATTGACAATGTTAAAATCTTTGAATGACTTCTAAAATCGAGATTTGACTATTAATACAGCTGTACACGTTAATGATTTGGAAAATAATTACAGTTACTAATAGTAATCACGGAATTAATAGTAGATTAGAACAAATAATTGTTTTAAAAAAGTTAAAAAACACGCTTTTATAAATAAACCAAACTAAAAAGTAGAAAATAAATAATAGTTTAAAAAAACTAAAAAACACGCTTTTTATAAAAAACTGAACTAAAAAATAAATAAATAATAGTTTAAAAAATTTAAAAAACACGCTTTTTAGAAATCCTAACTAAAAAAATTAATTTTTTTTTAAATAAATTTGAATTAAGAATAGTGTAAACATTTTTAATAAATATAAATTAATAATAATGTAAATGAGAAATAAAATAATGTTTTTTCTCATTTTCATTATTATTAATTTATATTTATTGAAAAAATTCACACTAGTCTTAATTCAAATTTATTTGAAAAAAATTTTTTTATTTTTTTAGTTTGGTTTTCTATAAAAGCGTGTTTTTTAGTTTGGTTTATTTATAAAAGCGTGTTTAAAAAAAAAATTAAACTATTATTTGTTTCAATCTACTATTAATTCCGTGATTACTATTAGTAACTGTAATTATTTTCCAAATAATTAATGTGTACAGCTGTATTAATAATCAAATCTCGATTTTAGAAGTCATTCAAAGATATTTACGTTGTCAATATATACAGTGAGCCGCCATCTTGAATTTTTCAATTTTCACGAAAGAATCATAATATTCGACTCCAAAAACCCCCACATACCAATTTTGAATAGAATCGGACCATAATCACAAAACTCGTCCACCATTTTGGAGCCGCCATCTTAAATTTTTCAATTTTCACGAAAGAATCATAAAATTCGACTCCAAAAACCCCCACATACCAATTTTGAATAGAATCGGACCATAATCACAAAACTCGTCCACCATTTTGGAGCCGCCATCTTGAATTTTTCAATTTTCACGAAAGAATCATAAAATTCGACTCCAAAAACCCCCATATACCAATTTTGAATAGAATCGGACCATAAACACAAAACTCGTCCACCATTTTGGAGCCGCCATCTTGAATTTTTTAATATTGACAAAAGAATCATAATCTCCGACCACAAAAATCTTCAGATACCAATTTTGAAGCGAATCGGACCATAATCACAAAACTCTTCCGCCATCTTGGAGCCGCCATTTTGTATTTTTTTCACACAAAAATTTCTTAATGCGTTGTCACTGGAATTATGTACACCTGCCAAATTTCAAATCATTCGGACGTCTGGAAGTGGGTGAAAATGAAGTCCAAAGGAGTCGGTTACAAACATACAAGTGAAGCTAATATAAAGCGTGTAAAAAATAAGAACTCATTTATGAATTCTATGAATTGCGTAACTTTTTGCTCCATAAAATCATAAAAGCAATATATTTCTCACTTGTAGAATCTATCATAAATTATGGCATCGCTGTGTGGGAAAATGCTTGAGGTATATATTTGTCAAAGCTTAAGTATCCCAAAAATGGATAATACAAATAATTCTATTGAAAAAAAGGGTTACTCATCCCAATTAGTATATGAAGAAAGTGGATTACTCACTCCAAACCAACTTTATCTTAAAGCAGTTGCAAGATTTATGTTGAAAATGTCTTATTATAGAAAAAATATATGTCTTAACTTAAATACACGAAACACAGCTCAACTAAATGTCCTCCTAAAAAACCCCAAACATGTTGCTTGCCAGAAACATATATATTGTACAGGTCCCAAAGTGTACAATGCTCTACCTCAGAACTTTAGATTAATACCATATAATAAAGTCAAAAAAGACATTGTAAAATGGATTATACAAACAAACTTCTCCCTAGTTTCCCTTGAATGAATAAAAAAAAAAATAAGCTACCACTTCAACTAAATTACACAAATCAAACTACTTTTCCTTTCCTTTCTTAACTATTTATTATATTGTGCCTATGTAAACATTGACATAGTTAGTACCTCAGTAAAAATTCTACAAACAAGATAGTCGCACACACAGTATCTTAGAATACCATAGTGCGCCTAATTCCAGTAATAGTCAAGGTCAAATTGGCTAAATGGACACTCTTTTATAGATATACTATTTTAGAATAGAGTTGATGTTGTCAAATTCCTGAACTATTGTATTTCTATTGCTGAATAAACAAATATTTGTGTATTTCTCTATAGCTGCCAATTTTCCATATATTCCAATCAATAAAGCAGAAAATGACTGATTCTGTGACAAAAATAGTACCATCCTGTTATGTTTCCTACTCGACTATCATTTCTTAATTTGTTATGAACATTTAAGAACAAAAAAATCGTTTTTTTTTTTTCGTTTTTTGCTTGTTACCTGAAAACAATGAAGCAATCCTCAATGCCTGACAAATTCAAAATGCGAAAAAATTAGCCCTGGTACGACTCAATCGGATTATTAGTATTGAAAAAAAAACAGAAAAATCTGCGTTTTTTTCTAAACATAACACCGCCATTTTTGAAGTTGTAGTGCAGGCTCTCTGCAGCATAGTATTGATTAATATGTACTTTATGTGTAAAAAATTCAGGGGCTGTCGGATCATTAGTTATTGCATAAATGCTATTTGCATTTTTTAATGCACTTTATTGGAACAAGCTTGGATGCGTCATAGGTGGTCCGATTTCAATTTTTCAAAAATATTTTGAAAGTAGAGGTATAGTACTACACAAGTCTATTCTTATTTTCCGTTAAAATGCTACGAAATAAGTGAGAAATACTTGCAAACATGACCGAAAACGGGCGAGCACATGAAAGCGGCTGAGTAGTGGGGATAGAGCAGTAGATGTGGGTAAGCGTATATATATATATATACAAGCGCGGTGGGCGCAAGTTATGAATCTTCACTTTCGATTATCCCCCCCACTACTCAGCCGCTTTCACGCGCTCGCCGGTTTTTTGGTCATGTTTGCAAATATTTCTCACCTATTTCGCAGCAGAAGGTTTGGTCGAACAGAAGATGGCTAAGAAAAAAGATTGTATAGATTTCAAAACAAAGTATCAGTGTTTTCAAAACTCATCATATACTAAACGATCATTGCTCCTTACATTGATTACTACAGAACACTGCTCTACCTTATGACAAAGAGCAAATCAATACTTTCAAAACTATGAGAGCCATTCTGATGTGTAATAAAAGTGCATCCATCCACCATATGTTCAATACATTATCATCTATGAGTATCAGACAGAGAATTACATTACAATATGTTGATTTTTAACCGACGAAACCAAATAGGAGGAGGTTCTCTAGTTGACGCGTATATTTTTTTTTTATGTATGATTCTTGCATAACTTTTTTCTGAGACGTTCGATTACGATAATTCAGTGGATAGAGTGTACTTCAAAGTTGGTCCCATTTGAATTTTAAAGATGAAATCCACTCCTAAGGGTAGCAAAATGAAGGATATTGATCACTCACCCTCTGAATTCTGGTCCGTTAACCGATTCTATCAGGCATAACTTTGTACTGGGTTCTTCGATTTGGATGATTCTTTTTTTATTAGATAGGGTATACCTCATAGTTGATCATATTTGGATTTCGAATGGAATTATCCACCCTTAAGGGTAGAAAAATAGGGAATAATTGATTTTTCACTTGTGAACATTGGCACACATATGTAGTTGACAATGACAGATCGCTAATGTCATTATTTTTGTTCTTCTACATCCGTCACAATCATTATATTCTATGAGAGGATGGAATGATATACAAAGTAATGAAATAAACTAACCAGAACAACAAACATAATTTATATTACAACAAATAGTAAAAGTAGATATTCATATTATTTAACTGGTAATTGTTGAAGTAAGGTGGGTAAGTAAGTATTTTGGAAGTAATCAAAAAACAAGTAGGTAGTAATTAGTAGATTTCAGCCACAAAAAATTGAAAAATAAAACCTTTTTAACAAAAAATCAAACCGACGAAATACGGAACTGAAAAGTAAAAAATAAAATAAACCTCCTTAGTCTCAATAACTAAGCTCCTAAAGTAATGTAAGTAACTAATTTTGAGTCGTAACGAACAATCAACGAAGATCATTAAATTACTTCAAAAAAATTATCAGAATGTCACGCGCAACTCGATGCCATCATTTTACGCCTTATCTAATTCATTTGCTTGTTTGTTTGGCGCCGACTCAAAATTAGTTACTTACATTAGTTTAGGAGCTTAGTTATTGAGAATTAGAAGATTTATTTTATTTTTTACTTTTCAGTTCCGTATTTCGTCGGTTTAATTTTTTAAAGTTAAAGTTTTTATTATTTTCAAATTACATGTTGTCAACATACCTGACAAATGAATTGAATAGCAGAAGTTCATACACACAACAGGTTAGCAAATTATTTTTATATAAATTCCAATATTACTTGTGATACCTTATTCAATAAGGGATTCATACTTTATTACCAAAAACCTTAAAAGAGTGTTCTTCTATGAATGTTTAAAAAAAAGAATGTTCCTTATATGTCAAACAAATATATTGATAGTGAATTTAATATATACCTATATTTGTTACAAGCTAAAAACAAATTATGTTTTTTTGCTCTTGAATGTTTATAACAAATTAAGAAATGCTAGTTGCGTGTAGGTAACATAACAGGATATAACTACGGACCATCTTTCGAATGATGGCACAATCGGTTTCCTGGTACCATTTTTGTCACGAAAAAATCTCTATTGATTGGCCTAATAACTAAATGAAGGTAGATAACAGAGTTGGACTATTGCGATACGATTGAAATACAGTATAAGTAGATAATAATTATTATTGAAAACTCCTGGGGAAAAATGCCATTTAAATAAGGTGAAATGTATTTGAAAATTATACTTTTCAGCATAGAATTGCGCTAATTCAAATGATTAGATTGCTGAAATTTTATTTTTCAAAATGCCAATTTAGCTATACTGAAAATTTCAATAATTTATCCTATATTAAATGGTGTGGTTAAAACAAAATGATAAAATATATTCATTATTAAGTTCTCCAGATTTATTATTGTGTTTTGGTGGCATTGATGCGTCTTAATAGCTTCTTCAGAATCAAGCCATGAAAATCAAATAATTATTCCAATTCAAAAACGTACTGTGATTGGCCATCGCTTTGCATAATTTTTTCTGCCAAATGAAAAGTTCTTATTCGGCATCCAATCGGAAAACAGTATGCAATAAGCGGGTGCTGTCATCTGAACTTCACATATGGAAAATGATTGAGGACTATGGCAGTCTTTGTCAATACTAATAAATAATAGTTTTAAAAAACTAAAAAACACGCTTTTATAGAAAACCAGACTAAAAAAATGGAAAATAAGATTTTTTTTTATTTTATTTAAAAAAAAGCGTAGGGTGCATGGTATCGCCTCGGCCAACAATTACCTGTGATCTGAGACATTTCTTACTTTACTGCCCTAGGTGTGTAATGTACTATATAATTATTGATACCATGCACCCCACGTTTTTTTTTAAATAAAATACTTTTTTTTTTCTTTTTTTTTATTTTTTTAGTCTGGTTTTCTGTAAAAGCGTGTTTTTTAGTTTTTTTAAACTATTATTTATTTTCAACTTTTTAGTTTAGTTTTCTATTAACGCGTGTTTTTAGTCTTTCAAACTATTGTTATTATTATTAAATTTTTTTAACTATTATTCTCCAATATTGAATAGAATCGGAGCATAATCACAAAACTCGCGGCCATTTTGGAGCCGCCATCTTGAATCCTTCAATTTTTACAAAATAATCATAATCTCCGACCCCAAAAACCCCCACATACCAATTTTGAATAGAATCAGACCATAATTGGGTAAAATTATCCCAGTTTATAAAAAAGGTGACCGAAATCTCTTATGTAATTATAGGCCTATTACTATACCTATCTCTTTCTCTAAGGTATTTGAATACAGTTTTTTAGATCGCCTTCTGAAATACGTTGAATCCCTCCACATTTTTTCCGAAAATCAACATGGTTTTAGAGCCACTAAGTCCACAAGCAGTGCAAGTCATCAATTTTATGAACCGTTATTGAAATATCTAGAAGCAGGGAGTGTCGATTGGGATCTTTTGCGATCTCAGTCGGGCATTCGATATATCAATCACAATATTCTTGTAAGAAAATTGTCTGAATATGGAATTAGAGGTAACCCTCTGCATTGGATAGAAAGCTTTCGGTAATAGGAAACAGTATGTAACCTAAAATTCATTGACAAAGGCATGATAAAGAAGCTACATCAGAATGTTCTGATATAATAATGGGTGTTCCACAGGGCTCAATATTGGGCCCTGTGCTCTTATTTTATATGTCAACGAAATTGATAAGGTTTTCAAAATAGGACATTTTGTTACCTATGCTGATGATACATCATTAATCATATCAAAGAAATGTGAAGATGACCTGCGAAATGAATGTAATTTAGCTTTGAGTAATTTATTTGATTGGTATAGTTCAAATTCACTATATTTCAATACTGAGAAAACCAATATTGTGAGGTTCAAAACTCATCAAAGTAAATGTGATGATCTCAACAACATCAAAATCGACAATGAATCAGTAAATAGCATGGTGTCAGTTAAATTTCTAGGTATCACGCTAGATCAACATCTGACTTGGAAGGGACACTGTGAAAACATCATATCTAAGATGTCCTCTCTTTCATTCTTATTTTTAATCTTAGATCAATTTTAAGTCTAAAACAACTGACTGCCTATATTACTGTCAGGTAGAGTCACGACTGTTCTGAGTCTGCCTCTGGGGAAGTTCGACAACATCAGATGATGTATTTCTCTCACAAAAACGAATTATTCGTAGAATGACTGGAAAATCAAATAACTACTCCTGTAGAGTATTATTTAAAGAGCTTTTCATATTAACAGTACCCAGCCTTTACATATTTGAGTTGGCTATATACATTTACAAAAATCAAAACAAATTCCTTACCAATATGAACTTTCATGGCGTAACTACACGTCAAAAAGATGATTTCCATGTTCCGTATGCAAGGCTGAAGCTTACAAGTAATTCACCATACTACATGGGTCTGAAAATTTTCAATGCACTCCCCATTTCCATAAAAAATTGCGACAACGAAAAATTGTTCAAATTTACAATAAAAAAATTTCTACTTGAAGGTGCATTCTGCTCAATACATGAGTTTTTTAGTAGCATATCTTGATGATGATGTCATTTGTTTTAGGTTAGGTTTTAATGTGTTCTCTTGTAGAAGTCATTAGTTTTAGTTTAGATCTAAATGTTTCTGACCATTCCTATATAGATGTACTCTCTATCAAAAAGGAAAATAAAAGTATTATTATTATTATTAATCACAAAACTCGGCCGCCATCTTGAATCCTTCAATTTTGACAAAAGAATCATAATATTCGACCCCAAAAACCCCCACATACCAATTTTGAATAGAATCAGACCATAATCATAAAACTCGTTCACCATTTTGGAGCCGCCATCTTGAATTTATTAATTTTGACAAAAGAATCATAACCTCCGACCACAAAAACCCTCAGATACCAATTTTGAAGCGAATCTGACCATAATCACACAACTCGTACGCCATATTGGAGCCGCCATTTTGTTTTTTTTTTCACACAAAAATTTCTTAATGCATTGTCACCGAATTATGTACACCTGCCAAATTTCAAATCATTCGGACGTCTGGAAGTGGGTCAAAATTGCGCCCAAAGGAGTCGGTTACAAACAATCAAACAAACATACAAGTGAAGCTAATATAAAGCGTGTAAAAATCGAAAAATTATAGAAGTCACGAACTTCATAAATAAATTATAAATGAATGAATCATTTGGGTCCATAATATTTTCGAAATTCGTTGAAAAGGTTCATTATTATTTTGGTTAATGGTGGCATCTTGAAGGCGTATAAACGATTCCCTGGAAATATCTGTTTTTCTGTGATTGATGTATTCTCATAATATTTATTTAGTGGTAGTTTGATAATGATAAGATTTTGTCATTTTCCCAGTTCACATAATTCATGTTTCACAGGCGGAGGCGGAGGTGTAGGCGGATGTGTAGGCGTGGCTATAGGCATGCCAGTGATGAGCGTGAGTGCCCCCCCGCCCACCAAAAGAATCACGAAAGAACCTGTACAAGTGACCCGGCCCGAACAGTTTCAAGCTATAATGGCTGCTCAATTGGCCACCGGCCAACCGCTGCCTCGTCACATCGCACAAATCAATGGGAAACCCAAAATCGCTCACATGACCAGGACGGGTTCCGGCAGGAAGCAAGTGATCAGTTGGATGGACGCGCCTGATGACGTGTATTTCAGAGCAACCGAAGGAAGCAAGTGAGTAATCTGTACCATACTAATAAAAAAATCCAGATTTACATCATGATTTTAGAAACGCAGGCTATTTTGCCATAAACAATTTTCTAGCTTCCACTAATTGGGATGTTATAGTTGCAAACAAAGATCTGAATGAACTAATCCTTAACTTTTATGAAGTTTTGAATACAGGCATGCAAAGTTTGTCCCTTTAAAACGCTTCAAATCATGTAGTTTTCTAAAATATTTTAGTACCGAGCTTCGTTATCTTAGCAATTCAAAAGCTTAGAGGAGGTATATATATTCAGGAAAGGGCCAGGATTATATGAACTTGGAATGTTATAAATAATTTTAGTAAAGTATCACATCAGTTTGATTAAAGAAAAACCGGTTCCTTGCCAACGTTTAAAATTTTATTAAATTCATCTTCAAGGCTCAAAAATTAGTTTTTTCGAGTGCTCGTTTGTCTCGTACTCAATGTTGAACCTGTTGTCCCGTGAAAGTTATTTTTGTGTATCTAGAATGTCTAGTATTAGTTTTATTTACATCCAATTTGGAAAAAATAAGCTCTGAAGATTATTTTAATGAAATTCGAAACGTTGACAAGGAAACAATAGTTTTTCTTCAACCAAACTAATCAAAATCCTAACAAACCTTCTCACTATTATATATTATAAATAATCCTTCCTAAAAAGGTGCAAGTGGCTAGCTCTTAATGCGAAGCAAGGGTTGTGGTTAAAAAAAACCTAAGGAATACTCTTAGGAAATTTTTGTTTTATACAGAATTAAGTTGGTATACTTGAAGTTATAATTTGGAAGCATTCTACAGATATTAAAGATAAACCCAACATATTCCCTACACCAGTTCGTGAAGACTGACTGACTTTCACTGATCTAGAAACTTTTCCAAATACACAATAAAACAAAAACCTTTAAAAATTAGATATTTAATACCTATTTTCATCACACAAGGCAGTTCCCAAGAAGAATACTATATCTTAACTTCAATAATTAAATGAGAACTAAACTTGATTTCAAAGCTTATGGAATCTTTTGTAAACTGATGGCCGTAAAATCCAAATATATATATGAACTGCATCAGATTATTGATAGTGACATCTATAATCTGTGCGGTGAAGCTTAAACCTAATATCGTGGAATTTTAATATCACGAGATTTCGTGCACATTAACAGGTCACCAACAAATGTGTCAGATAGGCCTACCCACGATATCAATAGTCATACTCCTCATGCGTTTAACGCAAACAAATATCGAGAATGAGAGAAATCTGTTACGAATCCAAAAAAGCAGACCATCCGTCTACAGCCTGTTTCATGGTTTCCCAATCATCAGGACGGCTTGTGGTCTCTTTCAAATTCGCATCAGATTTCTCGTTGGTTCATAGCCTTAGGCCAATACAAACATGTGAACTGCATCAGATTATTGATAGTGACATCTATCAATAATCTGAGTTTAAAATGATACCATTAAGGTAGTTCCGCCACGAGACAGTTGAATTAGGAAATTATTTTCGACGGAATCGGACTTTTCGATTTGAAACGTGAAAAAAAATATTTTTGAAGGGGGCCAATTGCCCCCCCAAACGACTCAAGAAAATTTCTGTTATAGAAAGTCGGTGATTCAAAAAATTTATGTCCCCGAAAAGCTCAGCAAAAAAAAAAAAAATCAGACCCGGGCCCACCCCTCACTAGAAATTATACGTCATGGGAAAAATTATCATTTTTCGATAAAACTTCAATGAGCTTTTTTGTAGTACTCTTTTTGAACTTTTTTTGGGGGGAGAGGGGTACCTTTAAAATTGATGGGGTCAACTGGGAGGAGTTTTTTTTTCGCGTTCAGACCCTCAAATGGTCCCTTGTCCTTCTTTGAAAAGTCCCCTGGCACAATCCACATTTCTCTGCGACCCCCCCTTTAGGCTGTGCGCTTCCCCGTGGACTATTTTGAATAATGAGAGTAGTTTTGATTATATCTGTCAAACTAGATGGTCAATCACTTTGTTTTTTTTTTTACAATATCTGTGATATCCTGCTCAGCTCCTCCTCGTTTTTCATAAACTTCTTAATTTTAGTACTAACTGTAGAATTAATAATTAGCTGTTTGCCTATGCATGGTCCATATGTTACGTGTTAATTGAGTCAACTTCAATTATATATATATATATATATATATATATATATATATATATATATATATATCTCGGGTTCGGGATGGTGAAACTAGTTAAAATTTTATAGAGGTGTTGTTCACATGTTAAACAATACATATGCCATATTTTAATAATTTCCTAATTCAACTGTCTCATGGCTGAACTACCTTAATGCCCAATGCTGAGAATTTTGCCATTAAGGTCATGATTGACTCTCAAAAGCTTTTGAGAAGTCAGTCTAGCTAGAGTCCATCTGTGCCTCCTCTCTGCACTATTTGAAAGGAAATATTGGCTATTTACGGAGTTTCTGGTAGATCTCCCTGAAGTAAAGACATGTTGGTATTCATTAATAATGTTCTTAGTATCATGTGTAAGTTTCTTGGTTATCAAACAGTCCAGTAATTCTGGAATATTTTTTCCAAAATTATGGAAATTTTAAATTTATCTTGAAGCTGAACTGATCAATTATTTCCGTTGGTCTATATTGTGGGATCTGGATAACATTCTTATTAGTATAAGTTGAGGAAAAATTGTTCCCAAAATATTTGTAATATTTATTTGTTTGAAAACAGGATGTTCATAAAATCAGATGTGGAATCATCTGCGACTGAAAGATAAACTTTAGTCACTATCTTCCATCGT
The DNA here is from genome assembly GCA_018342105.1 of Gonioctena quinquepunctata. NCBI lineage: Eukaryota > Metazoa > Arthropoda > Insecta > Coleoptera > Chrysomelidae > Gonioctena > Gonioctena quinquepunctata. The sequence continues at coordinate 151,262 of JAFIRS010001647.1, forward strand.
TCAAGATAACCTCTTGTGGGGGTATTCATGTTGAAAAGGGAAACATTCTCAATTGAATATTGAATAGAAATATTTTTCTGTGAATTGAAAAATCCACGATAAAAATGAATTTATTTTTTGTGAATGTCTAACAGAAAACAACTACTTCCCCGGCTAAAGCCACGCTGGACATTGAACTACATCTGATAGATATTCTGAAAGGACCCTAACTCAAAAGAAAATATCTGAAATTGAAAATTTGCATTTTCATTCAGACAGTTATTTGATTTTCTATGTCAGTCCTAATTAAGAATTCATATAGATGAATGAGGCAAAGAAGAATGTTTTCCAAAAAAGAGTACTCACCAAAAATCATTTGTAACATTGACGCAAGAGAGGCATCGCATTATTCGCTAGGTCTTCAATACATTTTTGTCAACGAAAATCTATTTCATGCTTCCACGATCATCAGGAAGACCGGAAGAAATAAGAAACACATTTTCTAGAAGCAATCTCACTTTTGCAAAGATGGAAAAAAGTTAAAAACAATTCTTTTGGAGAGACACTTTGAAATTCGTGTTTTTCTGACATTCAAACCTGTCATGGGGTATGATAGAATTGTTTCTAACTTTTTTCCATCTTTGCAAAGTGAGATTGCTTCTAGAAAATATTTTCCTTATTTGTTCTGGTCTTCCTGATGATCGTGGAAGCGTGAAATAGATTTTCGTCGACAGAAATGTATTGAAGACCTAGTGAATGCGAGCCTCTCTTGCGCCAATGTTACAAATGATTTCTGGTGAGTACTCTTTTTTGGAAAACATTCTTCTTTGCCTCATTCATCTATATGAGTTCTTAATTAGGACTGGAATAGAAAATCAAATAACTATCTGAATGAAAATGCAAATTTTCAATTTCAGACTTTTTGAGTTAGGGTCCTTTCAGAATATCTATCAGATGTAGTTCAATGTCCAGCGTGGCTTTAGCCGGGGAAGTAGTTGTTTTCTGTTAGACATTCACAAAAAATAACTTCATTTTTATCGTGGATTTTTCAGTTTACAGAAAAATCTTTATATTCAATTGAGAATGTTTTCCTTTCCAATTTGTAATATTATTATTGCTGCAAACCGTAGAAACTTCACATATTTCTTTTGAGGAGCACTTTGTAGGTTTACAAAAAAGAATTTAAGAACTAGTTTCTGAGTTAATTTAACTAGGTGACCATAATAGGTCTTATTACTGTGAGATATTTTTCGCTTCTGATTTGAAAAACGAGAGAGGTTTATGTTTGTTTTTTTTTAAATATTCGTTTCCTGGAATAGACAATTTTATAATCACATTTGATATTGAAAATGTCATATGAAAAAAAAAATATTGTAATATCTTTTTCATCCACAGAATCATTCGGAAAGTACACTATTTGACAATTGATGTGCATTACCTATTGATTTGAATTAATTCCCCAGGAATATCAAAAAGTAAAAACAAGGAAATGAAATTGTGAAAAAATTGAGAATTATTTAATCTCCACAATGGAATATAATTAATTAACCATATTATTTAATCAAACATCAAATTTTAGGAAACAAGCATAACTAGCTATAAACCAACCTGACCTGACCTATACTGAAAAAAGAATAATTTGCGGAACAAATATTTTTACTTAAAAATAATGTGCTGAATAAACATTTTCTGGGTTTGGTATACGTCTTCCATTTCTAATCATATTTTTCATGGCATTCGAATATATTTATCAAGCAGGTGTCTTCCACTGATTACTCTACTATTAAATAACTAAGAAGTGGAAATCCAAAAATATTTTTCATCATTAACACTATGAATTATTTATAGAAAAATTCGGCGACAAATCACACTGGCGGAACTACGAAGAGGAGCGAGAAAACCTTGGAGGCAACTCAGAACCAAATCAGATGATCTACATGTAGTCGTTCTCGATTGACAGTGAATTCGAACACTTTATATTGTAAATTAACTTCGCCAAGTGCTCATTGTGCTGTAGCACATTTTTTAAGAAGACGATTCCCACAATATAACCCCAAGCGTTCATATGTGACCTGAATGTTTTTATATTACACCAAGTTTTTTTTTTTCAGTCAAATTCAAGGAATTGACGATGCTATATTGCGATATGACAGTACCAACTACTCAATGTTCCCAACTGGGAAAAATTCACTTTCAAGAAAATGCTTTGCAAGAATTGCAAAATATATCAATTTATATAGTAATCTCTTCTATTTGAGTTCAATTTCTCGATGAAATATGCAGATAAAGATATTGGAATCTCGGTTTGAGATGACTCATAATACAACCTCTTCGTCAATGCGTTACAGGTTAAGTTCATTTTTCTCGGTTGGAAACGCTGGGTTTAGTCACAATATTGAGCAAAGACTGTCATCTGTCAAAAAAAAATAGTATTTAAAAAATCTTTGCTGAAAATCATTTTCCAACATGAGTCATACCAGTTTAATTCTCAGCAGTAGTACAACAAGTTGGTTTACACCCTGTATTTTGTGCCATTCAAAATGCACCATTTCTTCAAAACCTTGCTCTTCCTTTATTTCTAGTCTGGATGAGAGAACAATTTTCTGGTCTGTGTGTGCACTTTTGCGTTCCGTCATATTATTCGGGGCGATACACTCATTTGTCAATGTTCATATTCGTGGGTTTTAATTTATGTTTGCTGTTTCTCTGTAAACAACGAAGTCGGACGAATTTTGCTGTTTTTATCGGATAACATTCACCACTTTGGTGCAAACAATTTCAAAAAAATATTTTTGATAATTTTTATATCTCTGGATAACCATGAAATGAAGAAAAACATTCAAATGTCAACTTTACGGTGAACACGGACACTCTTCAAACTTACTAAGGGGCAGATTCGGACAAAAAAAATCAATCCAGGAAAATGGTCAATTGGTATAAAAATACGTAGAAAAAACATAAATGTCATTTATTTTCAAAACTCTGAAAAACAGTTTCGAAATAAAAATTACAAAACCTCCATAAAAACAAATCAAAAACTTCTAAAAAGGAACTAAATCATCTTATTCAATCCTGAGATCATTATACTTGAGTAAAATAGGAAAGTGGAAACTCTTGCGTCGCAGATGATGAGTCCTAATAATTTGTCTCCTTAAAAAATTTACATTATAAATCTTTTTGGCTTCGTCTATCACCTCAGTCACACACCCAACAAAATGCTTATAAGCAATGAAATGTTTAAAGCACACAAAGTCGTCTTCACAAAAAGATTCAATATGAATTGAAATACAATTGGTAGACCACAGGCGAAAAACAACTACATTCCTAGCAAATACCACGCAGAACGTTGAGTGATATTCACCTGACAATCCATGCAAACTTCCATATAAATGGATATTGTTCGCAAATGTTTCTTTCTGATAAGCTCGATTATGTTTAAATTCATGTCTTGTCCGCCTAACAATCGGTTTCAGGCTTTTTTGGCCCTCATCAGTACGGAGTAGTCACCAGCCAGAGATTCAGAGAGCTCTGGCCGAAGCGAGACACAACATAAATAAAATCATCATTGAGCTTAAAACATCTTTAGGTGCGTCGGAAAAGATAACTTTTAACCGGAGGCACCTAGTGACAGAAAGAAACACTCCACTCTTTCTGTCACTAGGTGCCGCCGGTTAAAAGTTATCTTTTCCGACGCACCTAAAGATGTTTTAAGCTCGATGATGGTTTAATTTATGTTGTGTCTCGCTTCAGCCAGAGCTCTCCGGATCTCTGGCTAGTGACTACTCCGTACTGATGAGGGCCAAAGCCTGAAACCGTATCTGATTGTTAGCGGACACGACATGAATTTAAACATATCGAAGCTTATCAGAAAAAACATTTGCGAACAATATCCATTTATATGGAAGTTCATGGATTGTCAGAGTGAATATCATTCAACGTTCTGCGTATTGCTAGGAAATAGTTGTTTTCGCCCGTTGGTCTACAAATGTTCAATCCATATTGAACCTTTTGTGAAGCGACTTTGTGTGCTTTATCATTTCATTGCTTATTTTCTCTCCCTTCATATGGCTTTTTCTTTCATGAATGTGAATTATGTTCGTCCTCAATGTCTGCGCTACTGGTTGAAGGAACAAGATCGTTTCTCCTTATTCCTGTACCAGGGGCCACTTTCAATTTCTCACCAAGTTTTTGCAGGGTTTGTGACGTCAATCTGCTTTCATTCAAAAATTATTTTAAGGTTCTGGTCCATCGGTTCTTGATTTCTTGTTCATCTTGATTAATATCTGGGATTTTTTTAAGACTGCAATCGAGGGAAAGAGGAACAATCCCGTATATACATTTCAAATATGTTTTGATTTCGTCACGCTCATTTATTTTCTGTAAATCTTTGCGAGCTTAACCTAAAAGCCATGAATTTTAACACCAACAGATGAGTGTTCTGACTTATATATTATTAAATGTCATACTGCTACGAAGGCGTAGAAGGGCCAACAACAAAATATTTTTCAAAAACATTTGGAATTGCCACTTTGAACTGACAATTGTCACTGTGAAGTGTCAATTGTCACTTTGAAGTAACAATTGTCACTTCGAAGTGACAATTGTCAATTACAAAAACATCGGGGATTGCCATTTTGAAGTGACAATTGTCACTTCGAAGTGACAATTGTCAGTTCGCAGTGACAATTGTCACTTCAAAGTGACAATTGTCAGTTCAAAGTGACAATTGTCACTTCAAATTGACAATTGTCACTTCAAAATGGCAATTTCCGATGTTTTGGTAATTGACAATTGTAAATTCGAAGTGACAATTGTCACTTCAAAGTGACAATTGTCAGTTGAAAGTGGCAATTCCAAATGTTTTTGAAAAATATTTTGTTGTTGGCCCTTCTACGCCTTTGTATACTGCATACAGGAACTGGAGCAAACGATATAGACATTCGCAGTTTTATATTGGATGTTGAAGTTAATTACAATGCATAGATGTAAGTGTGGAAAATACTTGTTTGCCGTTTGTTCGCAAAGTAAAATGTCACATTGGTTACATTTTTACCTAGACCTTCGTAACGTATTATGGTATTCAAGTGGAAAAACTCTGCACGATGAAATGAAAAGCCGAAAATATGGTTGATATTTACGAGAGAGTTGAGAGATAATTTTGATCCTTGACTTAAGTATCAAAATACAATTTCAGAACTTAGCAGTCATTTCGGTTACAGAGCGTTTGCTTATTTCGGGATTGTAAACTGATAAATCGTGTAAACACAGAATTCCACTGTGTTTGTTTAATTAGCCAAAATAACTTATGTCTATGTGTGATTGAATTTCAGCTGCCCATTATTTGTTCCACAAAAATTCGTGAAACAAAATTGGAGGGAACAATATTAAAGTAACGTCCATGCGTGTCCTATTGTAACTGTACTGTTGTTTCAAATGCTAACATGTTGCTAGTTGAACTTGACAGATGTCACTTTATAAAACTTGGAAGGGGAGCTCGGTTTCTTTTAGAAAAAATAAAGCAGGCTACATGTTGATGGTTTCTTGTCGTTCGGCCTAATGGCGCTACTAATTAATTACGCAACGGATAGTAGATCGAGGGATATTCAACTCAAAAAAGTATTCAAGGCGAATCCGAACAAAAAGCCATATTGTTATATGGTAATAGTTGAAGATGTCAATTTTTAGTTGTTGAATTTCTCGAGGATAATCTTTGAAAGGTGTTTATACTTTATGTACCTGTTTTTAGAAAAACTAAATTCTGAATTTGCAATTCTACCTAAATGTTTGTTTAATTAAAAAACAGTTAAATTTTTACATTAAGACAGCTGCAAGTTTTTCAAAAATTTAATGCTACATTGACAGTATATATTTCTTGTTTTTCTCCCTGAAATTTTAAATCCATTATTTTGTCTGCTTTGTATGTGATAACATTTTTTCTTCGATATTTTGTTCGAATGAATTTTTTTTTGGGTACGTTAATTCCACATTTTGGAAGAAATGAGGTTATGTTGTAAGAACCGCATTTTTTATCACTTTTAGCAATATTGTGAAACTTTTTGAGGGGGGATGATCGTAATGACACACTGTAATATATTCAAAGATCGGTCACCTCAAATTTAATTGTTACAATCAGATTTATTTATTTATTGTGTCTGTAGAACTGCTGTACAGAGTTTCGTTGAAATCATTGGAATAATTCATCCATCGCTTTCAAAGAGGGTTACAAAATTTGTGTATTTATATAAATACTTTTGAATTGGTCTCTTTTGATTATCTGGTTACACATGTAAATGAAATCTGTAAAGAGTAGTTATAATATATGAATGTATGTCACTTCTATAAGGTTAAAGTTGAAAATGTAACTTTTTTACATTACCGTCATTGGTAATTTTCGATTGATCCTCTAGTACTGATATATTTCAATGAAAACTTGTGCTCCATCGTTTTACTACTATAATTTTTTTGTACATATTTGCCTAGTTATATGGTTACTTTTGATTTAATAAAAAACTTGAAATGAATAGGGTGTGTCTGTTTTAAGAAAATATTGATTTTTAGAGGCTGTCCAATATTCCATTTCTCCTTTTTTCCAGAGCAAAAAGTTCCATTCATTCCTCGAAAATAGTTAAGTACTTCAATGCGTGATCGAAATGTTCAATAAATTTCTACAAAATATATTCATAAGTCAGCTTTACAAAAAATAAATAATACAATATAGAGCACGTATAAAAAGTATAAAAATGAGTCCATATAAAATTCAGTAAAAGATCGTTGGCGCAGCCGAACGATCCAGGATCCGATCACAACTTAGTTTCGTGCCTAAATGGCCTCCTCAACTGCCTGACGATAGCCAGAGGAGGCGGATTACAGTCCGATTCATCGTCGGCACTATCCACATCCCCATCGCTGCTATTCGTCGAAGCTACAGTTTGAATAGGTCTACCAGCACGCTGCCTTCTGTAGTACTTGAATTCTCTGGGTAACGTGTAGGAGCGAGGCAAAGAGACCTGGCTCTCCAGATCGGAAGGGGGGTGAGGTACCGGCGCCTCCACAGTTTCTGCTTCGGGGGTTATACAATCACAGTACAGGTATCGGGGTGCAAGTAACAGCTCCGGGGTTCTACTCCTCGGGGCTCTAGGTGGGGGCCTTCTGTTCAAGTTCACTCCGTAGCTGGCTAAGTTGTTCAGAGAAGCCAAACTTAAGAGCTGAGGTTCGACGTGACGCTTGGCACGAGGTATTGGTTGCCTATCGTCGAAATCTGCTCCTTCTGGTCCCACAAGTTTTCCCTATAACGATAATTTATTGATACATTGAGTAAGTTCTCCCAATATTATGTTTGTATTAATGAGCTAAAAATTTAGAATCATTCGAGTAGATAGGCTAGACCGGATCGGGGCCCTGAACCGTCCTAGCTTATCTACTCATTCAATAAAGAATGTGTTAACTAAGAATTTTACAAATTTCTCATATGCTAGTAGATCAAATCAATCAAAATATACTAGATTGGCTGAAGAAAATAATTCTCATTGACAAAGCGTTAAAATTGCTAAATATTACTCACACATAATGAGTGGATGAAATTTCAAAGTTTGTGTATATAATAAACACTTGAAATAATTTAAGTAAAGAATCCTTAAAAACTATGGTATCCTTTTAACATGTTTTGAAAATATGTGAACACATTAAAAATTCACTTTGAGATTAGATTTAAAAAAAATATTAAGTAATACTGGTATCACAGTCATCGTAATATAACATGAAAGTAAAGGGAATAAAAAACTTTTTAACAAAAAATTAAACCGACGAAATACGGAACTGAAAAGTAAAAAATAAAATAAACCTTCTTAGTCTCAATAACTAAGCTCCTAAACTAATGTAAGTAACTAATTTTGAGTCGGCGCCATACAAACAAGCAAATGAATTAGGTAAGGCGTAAAATGATGGCATCGAGTTGGGCGGTGACATTCTGATAATTTTTTTGAAGTAATATAATGATCTTCGTTGATTGTTTGTGGCACCGACTCAAAATTAGTTAAGGAGCTTGGTTATTGAGACTAAGGTTCATTTAATTTTTTACTTTCCAGTTCTGTATTTGGTTGAATTTTTTGTTAAAAAGTTTTTATTTTTCAACTTGTTGTGGCTGAAATCTACTAATTACTAACTGCTTGTTTTTTGATTACTTCCAAAATACTTACTTACCCACCTTACTTCAACTATTACCAGTTAAATAATATGATTATCTACTTTGACTATTTGTTGTAATATAAATTATTTTTGTTGTTCTGGTTAGTTTATTATATATATATATATATATATATATATATAATATAATCTTTATTTCAAATAGGCATCCTAATATACAAAAACATTTTTAAAATTAAAAACTTCATAGCAATAAAATGTGTATGCTCGGAATTATCCAAGCATTCAGAGAATAGAAAAAATAACAATATTAATTACAAACACTAGATATATATGATATTATAATATCAATGTTAATATGGATGTTGTATCTTCAAATGACTAGTAAGGCCTTTTTTGAATGTCATAATAGATTCACTTTTGTTTTATCTCCAGCGGGAGGTTATTGTAGTCCAATAGTCCTTTATGGAATAAGGAGTTCATGGATCGTGTATAGTTCAAACGTGGTACATATAAATTAGTATGCCCCCTGGTGAGGTAATTATGGATTTGGTGATGGAAAACAATAAATTGATCAAAATATGAGGGTGCATTACCAGACAGTATTTTGAAGATGAATGCCATGGTAAGATAGAACAGACGGTCTTTCAGAGAAAGCCAATCCAGAACTTCCAACATTGTTGTAGTTGGCGTATATTTATTACATCTTAAAGTTAGGCGCATGCCTCTGTTCTGTAATTTTTGCAATGCAGACAAACAATTTGCATCAAGTTGTGATAGTAAAGTAGCACAGTAATCGACATGGGGTTGAATGATTGATTTGAAAACTGTAATGGAAGTCTGAAACGGTAAGCAACTGTTTACATGACCAAAGTATTTCATTACTTTGTATATCATTCCATCCTCTCATAGAATATATTGATTGTGATAATGACACTAGCGATCTGTCATTGTCAACTACATATGTGTGCCAATGTTCACAAGTGAAAAATCAATGATCCCCTATTTTTCTACCCGTAAGGGTGGATTAATTCCATTCGAAATCCAAATATTATCAACTATGAGGTATACCCTATCTGATAAAAGAAGAATCATCCAAATCGAAGATCCCAGAACAAAGTTATAGCTGATAGAATCGGTTAACGGACCAGAATTCAGAGGGTGAGTGATCAATATCCTTCATTTTGCTACCCTTAGGGGTGGATTTCATCTTTTAAATTCAAATGGGACCAACTTCGAAGTACACCCTATCCACTGTAAAAAGAATTATCAGAATCGGACGTCTCGGTAAAAAGTTATGCGTGATCATACATAAAAATAAAATATATACGGGTCGACTAGAGAACCTCCTCCTTTTTGGTTTCGTCGGTTAAAAATAGAATATGTTATCTGAATTGAATAGAATATAGTCCCTACATATCAGTTGTCACTGATATATTATTAAAAAGCATACCTCATAAGAGCACGAGCATTATGACAATATCATTTTAGCAGAATACCTTGAATGTTTTGTTTAAAATTGTGAGATTTTAATTAAGACTGGAAAAGAAAACCTAATAACTATCTGAATGAAAATGCGAATTTCCCAGGGTTGGCATGATTTAATCATTTCGATTTAAATCACGATTTTTTTCAGTAAAAATCGATAATTTAATCAAGTGTCTTTATTTCTAACTTCGGATTATCAAATTTAAAAATTAAGGTCTACCAGTATCTAAATAAATCATATGTCACTCTGCTGTGTCAATTATTATAATATTTGAACAAAAAAACTAATTTTCCAGCTTTTTGTGTTCCCAGTCGGTTGCGTAACTTGGTGTGCACAATTCCAAATGTGCAAAATACTCGTTCAACCGAAGCTGAAGAGGTTATCGCCCCAAATAGTTGCCTCAATATTGGAAAAATTTTTGACTGTTCCTCTTTCTCAAACACATTTTTTTGTGCCATCCACCACTCAAGTGGTGTGGCATTGTTAATTACTTCCTCTGCAAACATTACAGGTTTGAACGGTTTTGATTTCGATTTGAGTTTCACTATTAGCGGCAATAAAACTGATTGAAACTATTAGTTCCATACTTGAAACATTTCGGTCAATCGCTGGTTTACTACAGGATTTAGTATCTACGTTAGACTCAGTCTATAGCAAAATTTAATCAAACTATAGGTTTTTAAAAAAATCCTGATTTTTTGGGATTCATTAAAAAAATCATGATTTTTTGGAAGATTTTAAAAAATTGTGATTTTTTTCCAACCCTGAAATTTTCACTTTTAGATTTTTTCTTTTGAGTTTCTTTTCACTTTCAGATTTTTTCTTTCAATATATATCAGATGTAGTTCAATGTCCAGCATGGCTTTAGCCGGGTAAGTAGTTGTTTTCTGTTAGATATTACAAAAAAATTACTTTATTATTGTCGTGAATTTTCAAAAAATCCTTCTTTTCAATAACTTTTGAACGGTTTGATGTGAACAATGAGGCATGAAATTTATTGAATGGTATTACGGGTCCTACTTTTTGGAGAAAGCGCAATGTACAATCGAATTACTGTCAATAGTCATTAGGGGATTTGAAATATTATAATTATAGGTTATGGGGCCTGTTATTGTTATTTATTCTGTTTATTGTGTACCCAGAATTGACAAAATCTTCTTTTCCCATTCTGATAGAGGGTTTTATTCCTTTTTTTCCAGCTCCTTTTTTATTATTGCAAGCTTTTATTTAACTTCACATTTGTTTGTATGTATGTATGTTTAGTTCAAATCTTGCAAGTGAATTTTGGCCTATTTTTCTAATTGATGGAATTTTTGCTAGAGAAAAAACAAAATGGCGGCTCTAATATGGTGATTTGATTCTATTCAAAATTGGTACGTGGGGGTTTTCGGAGATCACAATTTTTTTGGCAAAATTCATAAATTCAAGATGGCGGCTCCAATATGGCGACGACTTTTGCGGTAATAGCCCGATTCCAATAAAAATTGGTATGTAGGAATTTTTAGGGTAGGAGATCATGATTTTTTTGTAAAAATCTACGAATTCAAGATGGCGACGAGTTTTATTATAGCCCGATTCCATACAAAATTGGGGTGTAGGGGTTTTTGGGGTCGGACATCATGATGTTTTTGTCAAAATTAATTGATTCAAGATGGCAGCTCCAAGATGGCGACGTATTTTATTAAGGCACGATTCCATTAAAAATTGGTGTGGGGTTTTTTTGAGGTCGGAGATTATCAATTTTGTCAGAATTTAATAAGATGCCGGATTTCATGAATGACCAAAAAGAATTGAATAAAAATTATTAAAAAAATAAGACAAGCTTTTATACAAATGCTCTAAAAAGGAAAAAATAATTTCTTTATTTTTTACTAGGTTATTCTGTGAGTAGCAGATTCAAAAGCTCGCCGCGACTATAAAATAGGTTGAAAAGCAAACATTCTCTATTGAATAGAAAGATATTTCTGTGAATTGAAATCCAGATAAAATTGTTATTTTAGGAAGTCTAACAGAAAAACATTTCCTACGTGGACATTGAACTACATCTGATAGATATTCTGAAAGGACCCTAACTCAAAAGTAAAATCTGAAATTGAACATTTTCATTTTTATCCAGAATACCTATCAGATGTACTTCAATGTCCAGCGTGGCTTCAGCCGGGGAAGTAGTTGTTTTCTGTTAGACATTCACAAAAAAAAAACTTCATTTTTATCGTGGAATTTAGAATGTTTCCCTTTCCAACATGAATACCCCACAAGAGGTTATCTTGAACGATGGAAGATAGTGACTAAAGTTTATCTTTCAGTCGCAAATGATTCCACATCTGATTTTATGAACATCCCGTTCATAATTCCGAACAAATCAAATTATCATACCCCATGAGAGGTTTTAATTTCAAAAAACACTAATTTCAAAGTGTCGCTCCAAAAAAAATATTTTTAACATTTTTCCATCTTTGCAAAGTGAGATTGCTTCTAGAAAATGTGTTTAACAATTTTTCTGGTCTTCCTGATGATCATGGAAGCGTTGAAATAGATTTTCGTGGACAAAAATGTATTGAAGACCTAGTGAATGTGATGCCTTTCTTGCATCAATGTTAAAAAATATTTATGGTTACTACTCCTTTTTGGTAAAAATATTCTTCTTTGCCTCCATCATCTATATGAGTTCTTAATTAACCCTTGCGATCCGAGCCCCGTATGTATTCGCATTACCGTTTCGGGCCGAGCGCCGTATGTATACGCATTACCGTTTCGCGCCGAGCGCCGTATGTATACGCATTACCGTTTCACGCCGTATATTTTCAAAGTAATGTTTCTTAAAGCCGAGTGACGTACGAATCTGGCGCTGAAATATAAACGAGTAATATACATCTGCAAAACTTCAGTGCGACGCTGACCTGGGTTATAAGAAAAGAGGTGGTAAAGAGCGCATGAACTGGGATGATGACAGGTTTACATGAGACTCCCAACTGATCTGTTCTATTTATACGTTTTTCTTCGAAATGCAGGATATTCGGTGTTGGGTAGTGTATGTAATTATTATTATTATAAGTAGATTAAGTTAGTTCGAGAATTTTGACAGCGAAAGAACTTCAAGAAATGGCAAACATGATTATGAAGGGTCAGGAAGACGATTTTCTTGTTTATTCAAGTGGAGAGAGTGATGAGGATATTGATGAATCAGAGAACGCTGATTTCATTTCGAGAAAAGAGGATAATGGCGAAAATTATGATGTTCCAAATTTAGAATCCAGACCTGTAGTCTGAAGATGATTGTTCCAAAAATAAAAAACTGAGCAATAGCAGATACCACTGTAAAACATGTAATGTTGGCTTATGTGTTACTCTGTGCTTGAAATATATCACACCAAGAAATTAGAAATTATATCATTATTGACGTGGATTTTTCTATTTTCAGAAAAATCCTTTTTTTCAATTGTGAATGTTTTCCTTTTCACCTTGAATGTGTTCCTAAATGTTTCTCTCTTCATATTATCTCTATTCTGTAATTTGTTTACTGGAACATTTCACACAAGCCAGAAATATTTCATGAAAAATTGTGCTCCATCGTTTTACTACTATATTTTTTTTGTACGTATCAAGGACCACTTAATACACCTTCTTTGGCAAAGTAGATGAAGAGTGAAAATAAACCCTGAAAAAAATCAGATTTGATGTAAGTTCTGACAGCAAAATCCTGCCAATTTGCCATTAATTGCAAATGGTATGAAGGGTACAAACACCTTCTTTGGCAAAGTAGATGAAGGCTGAAAATAAACCCCGAAAAAAATCAGATTTGACGTAAGTTCTGACAGCAAAATCCTGCCGATTTGCCATTAATTGCAAATGGTATGAAGGGTGCAAATGAACCATCGATAAAATTAAAATTGATTAGTTTTTAAGGAAAAACTTGCCAATTTGACTTTTACAAAGCACATTAAAAACCACTCATTTGACCTGTCCCAAAATGCAAAAGGAATTAGGGGTGAAAATCAACCCACCAGACGAAATTGACACTTGAAATTCATTAAATACAATAAGAATAATGAAGTTGACCATGTGTAATATTGTCATCCATTTACAAAGAAGAGAAAATTAACCTCCGCTATAGAAATTCGCCAAGCACGAATCATAATAACTGCCTACTGGTAAATGTAGCAATCAATTCTGATTTTAGTACCTGTTTGATTTCCTCTTCGATAATCTTGAGCTCTGCCAGCTGTTTCTGCTTTTTCTCTTGCAACTTTTGATGGATGTTGACACGAGAGCCAACACTGCTACCTTCGTTTTCACTAGAAGAGGGTAGAGGCCGCCTCCAAAATGGCACAGCTACGGGTCCTAGGCCCGGAGGCGGAACAAAAGTGGTAGGTTTTTTCTTCTTTCTGTACAAAGCTGAAGCCGAGGGACTGCTGAAACGGCAATTGAACACACCTGGTGGTTGGGAAGGTTTCTCCATCAAACGTTTCACGTGGAAGAATTTGTAGTATAGAAGCATGAAGATTATACCGGCGGTAAACAATCCCACCTACAGAATCGATTAAAAATATTGGTTATCGAGATATTTCAAAAAAATATTGTGATAGATGTGTTATATAAAACTCTGTCATTTCTATAACTTCAATTATGTCTTAAACGTGTACAAGTACATCCTCCATAGTTGTAAATTGCCATGAGGAATATATATCTTTTTCAATTCATATTTTTGCTTTTCCTAAAAGGGTGGAACAATATGAATTTAAAAGGACATATACCTACTCTGCATGGCTATCAGAGAAGAAAACTGATGTCAACACTCAATTCTAGTAAACGAAAAGGGGACAATCACTACAAATGATGTAACAATTTCATTCTCTACTATAGAAGATGGACCTATTGAAGCCAGAACCATAACTGAAGTTGTGGAGTTTACTTTGGGTTTCATTTGAATATTGACATTCATACCCACAATTTTTAGAAATTATAAATGTGTTTTCAACTTTTTGGAGTGAACACACCAATTCCATTTAAAAAATCATATTTCATAACCTCTAGTAAAATATTAGATTCTGATAAATTCCAAAAGTTATTTAATAAGGTGAGGAATATAAATAAATACTGATTTTTACCCAAAAAATTTATGCACTTTTGGTCAGAAATGCATTTTGTGTAAAAATGATTTCTATGCAAAGAAAAAAGTCCACGCTTTAATTTCTTCATACAAAAGCAAACTATGGTAGTTAGAAGAAATATAAAAACTATGAAAAAAATATAAATGTTCTTCACTTTTTTTTTTTTTTCATTGACGAAATATGCTGAATAGAATAGGATATAATTTTGAGTCATAAAATACTTATTTATATTTATACACACTTTATTAGCTTCACCTGTATGTATGAATGTAGGAATGGAATCTTTAAATTAATTTACCTTCCTATTTGAAATTTTGCATACATATTAAGAACCGATGACAATACAATAATTTCATAGTTATGACCTGGTATTCTCACCAAGATCGTGAGAAAAACATAATTTACATTTCAAAGATATGGCGAATGCGCAGATTCACCAAAATGCAGTAAGCATCTCATTCACCATAATTTCGTAAAAACTTCCATCCCACGTGAATGAATAAATCGACAAGTTTTTCTCCCGTAGCCTTTTTTAGTCTTCTGTAGCAATATGGACTAAAAAATTGAAAATACAGCTACATAAGTGGGTTTTTTAATATTTTTAAAACTATAATTTTTGGAATCAAATCGAGCTGTAAAAAGGTAGGTGAATATTTATTCAATAACAAATATTGCATATTCAACAACTATTCACAGATGCAGAGATAATTGAGATATAAATGTATTCATTAAAATCAGGACCTATTATATGTTCTAAGAAATGTTTCAAGCATTCACTTGAGATATCTAGTTGATTTGTTAAGCGAAACACATTTAATGATTTTGTTTCAATTGTTAACCAAAACATGGCAAAGCCATGGGGCGACTGTTGATTTTTTGCAGTGATTACTCATTTGATTATGTGAATTCTTACTCTCGTTATCTTAGAAGTGATATATTTCCCTTGTATAAGCTTGTGTCTAGGAAACTTATTATTGTTTTTATGTTCATCTGTTCCCTTACCTAGCCCAAACTGAAGGATTAATTTTGATGGTTTATAGATCACTTTTGGTTGGAAAGATGAAACTTGAGGAGAAACAAAAAAGCCTTACTAAAACGAAAGCTCTGCTTATTTTTCTAAAAAAATAGAAAAGGCTTTGTTACTGGTCATTATTATTTTACAGGTGTGAAGTGTCAGCCACATCCACAAGTACCTACACTGAGAAAAATAAAATATCGATTATTTTCCTTTAGGGGCGTGAATACGCTGAGATTTCCAGTTTCAACTGAAGAGTGAAAATTTGATCATGCTGCTGAATAAGTTTAATTTGAAACAGTAGAATGGTGGTAAAGTTATTTAAAAAAAATTCACAGAGGCCACAAATTGCTTTGTATACATTTCTACTTATAATGTGTTATCGGTCTTTTCTTTATCACTAATAAGATACCAGAATTTGCCAGTCCTTCGAAGGGAGTAAAATGGGAGTTGATATATTTTGAAAATTCACAGAGGCCACTAATGGCTTCATACACCTTTCTGCTTGTAATATGTTATTGGTCTTTTCTTCATCGCATTACAAAACTAGAAAAACAAATAGAAACATACGAATGGTACAAGTCGAGAAGGAGTTTTAAATATAATGATGGTTCTACAATTTAACAAATCATAGATCAGTTGAAATCGAAAACATTTGAAGAAATTGGCGAAAATATTGCAGACCGTCTTGTTTTTCTAATAAATAGAAGCAGAAAGGCGTACAACCCTATTTTTGACCTCTGTGAATTTTCAAAATATATCAACCCCCATTTCACCCCCTTCGACGGCCTATAACAATAACATATTCCAAGCAGAAAGTTGTACAAATTCATTTGTGGTATCCGTGAATTTTCAAATTATATCAACCCTCATTTTTAATCTCATTGTGGCCTGGAAAATTCTGGAGCCATATCAGTGATGAAGAAAAGATCAATAACGTATGAGTAGCAGAAAGGTGTTCAAAGCCATTTGTGGCCTGTGATTTTTACTTCACTTCACCACCAATTTCACTGTCTCAAATTGAACTTATTCATCAGCTTGATCAAATTTTCACTCTTCAGTTGAAAGTGGAAATCTCAGTGTATCCCCCCCCCCTAAATGAATAAAAATCCATGTGAAAAAAAGGAAAAATAAAATAATCAAGATTTTATTTATCTGAGTGTCATTCAAATTGTTATCCATAATGCGTAACTAATTAAGGATCTTGCTCTCCTTTTTTTCAATTACATTATTCCATCTTGTTCAGAATTATATTTCGATTTTTGTCAAAAACTAATGTCGAATGTGATCTCTCGGAACGGTCAAGAATGCCGGATGTGAATCAATGGAATAGACAAAAAGTACTAACTGTAAGAACAGGCACCAACTCCCAATGAATCGGCTTATCAGGCCACACTGCTGCCAACCAAGCAGACACCAACAGGCAATTCTCTAGCAACATCACCACATAAAATATCGCCATAGTCCTTCTGTGCGGTTTCTCTTGCAAATTTATGTAAGCCAAAATGTAAATGGCAGCCATAAGGGCGCACACCCCCAATTTGCTGCCTCGCTGTCCATGGAAAGGACTACGGGGGGACAACAACCATAAAAACATACACGCCCAGTGCAGGGCTAACACTAAAAACACCCACGAATGGTAACGGGCCGCGTAGGCTGACAGAGCTAGTGCTCGGGCTGTTACGGTACCGGCTCTCCATAGTAACTGGGACACTACTCCCAACCAGGTGAGAACGAGTCGATCAACGCTCTGTATGTGCTTGCTGAATGACGCTAGGGCCCAACATGTGGAGAACAAGGAAAGTGCTGCGGATACGGTTACTAGATCAGTCGGCGGGCCTTCCTCGGCACCTAAAAATAAGAAAATAAAATAGCTCGTTGATCACAATTACTGATTTCTCAGAAGGTTTGAGATTGCATAAAAAATTAGTTTTTTATCATATCTTAGAAATAGGGAACTATTAAACATTGGCATCACAATAAAACCCTGTGTTATTGCATTATGTGTCAGAAAAAAATCTCCAGATAAATGATTTAATGTACAGATTTTGTTAACAGCAAGGTAACGGAAAAATACATACTTTTTATTGGTTGATCCGGTGATTACGACACAACATTTTGCAATGGCGCTAGAAGAAGCCATTTGAATTTTGCCGACTTTAAATTTAGTTTTTCAAGTTTTAGAAAATTAAAAAAAGAAAGAAAATTACCAACAGACTTTTCACAAGCTGTAGAATCCATTAAAAATATTTTGAAAATTTCGTGTCCTCGCCCATTGTTTTTCTAATATTAAAAATTGGAATGAAAGCTTGGCAAAGGAGAAAATATCTAATATGTTATTAAGTCGTTAGACCGCATTTTGAAATTATTGTCATGGCTACATTTTGAATTTTCTATTACAGAGTTAAATAATTTTGATTCAGTAAGTACAAAAGTGAGTGAAATGAAGTGGTACTAATGAATTGTACTGTAATTATTTGATTCACCTGCATAAATATGGGGCACACTGAGATGAATAATATATTTTAAATAATATTTTTTGTAACCCCATATCAACATCAACCCCTAAATAATGAAACTCATACTTCAAATTAGAAAAGTTTCCATGTCTTTCTGTACCTATTTCCATATACTTGATCTTCAAATAGTTAGCACAACATCATATGTAGATCAAGGTCAGATGAACTAAGCACCTCTGGCATATATATATATATATTTATTCTTTAGTTTCTTGACCACATATATATTTTCTTCAATTTCTCGGAATAAAGGTCTGATTCAGTCAATTCATATAATTTCTCTTAACGACGTTTGTCATCATCAGGTTAAAACACTAAAATTAAAAATATGGAGTTTGAGATATATTAAACTTAACACAATATTAAAATGCATGCACTAAAATAATTCTTTAAAAACATATGGTTCGAAATATAACACATTATTTAACTCTATATAAAAATATCTGTAATATATATGAGTATTCACTTACAAATTATTTTATTTGAATTTCTGCGTTCACATCGTACGAACGTTATTGTAGGTCTATGACTGCAAAGTCGAAGTTATCGGGAATGGTTTGTTTATCTTTCATGCATTTTTACCCTCTTCATAAGTACACCGGGATTGTTTATATTGAGTTCTAGTATATGAGCCGGACTGTATTTTTTTGGCGCATGTAAAGATCAGTTTTCATTATTATTACTATAAACAAAGTTAAAAAAGGTTGTTATAAATCGGGCTCAAGTTTTTGATATCATTTCTATTGATAATGCTATTGGGGTCTTTTTTAATATGTATCATTTCAAGGAATGTTCTTACTCTTAGATTCCTTTCTTTGGTCAAAATTTCAACGTTGTTAGTGTCAAACTTATATTGATTTTCTTTTTCGTGTTTGGATAAGGCTGTAATGTCGGTTTTTGAGTATTTGTGGGCTTGTACTCGTTTCTGCAAATATTGTTTTGTTTGCCTATTAGGTATTCTGTATGAGTTTGTTTGTTTTTTGGTATTTCTGATTTTAATTTTGAATAAATGGTTTTGTTCGTATTTTTCAGTCGGTGTGAAATAGTTATGTTGTGTTTTTCCATTGTTTTATTAATTTTATTTGATAGTTTGTCTATGTATGGTAAAGGTATGTATGTTGTTGTTTTCTTTTCTTTATTATCATTTTTATTGTACATCGCATGTATTCGTTTTTTTCTGCAAAGTGGCTGGAGTAATTCTTTTCTTTCAATATATTCTTGATTCTTTCTATATTACTTTTCCTGAATTTTGGGTGAGCAAGCTTTATAGCTCTGTCAGTTAAATTTTGAATAACATTGTTTTTGTAACTAAGGGGTGCGTTTGACAAATAGTTTGTGTAACGATTGATGCATTTGGTTTAATAAACCAGTTTGTAAAAAATTTTCCAGTATTGTCGTGTGTTATTAAATCAGACCTTTATTCCGAGAAATTGAAGAAAATATATATATATATATATGTGTGTGACGAGATCACTTTCTGGCTGTAATTTATTTATTTTTCCACCGTGTATATAGAACCCAAAGGTTATAATGGAACCCTTTGTTAATTTATTTTCTGCTTCACTCCGCAAATTATAGATACCACATCTATAATTTTTGAATTTCACATCTTTGTCCTTTGCCGGAAGGCACAAGTTCTCTGAGAGGTTTGGTTTTGGTTCGAGAAAGGCCACAAGCCGCCCTGATGATTGGGAGACCATCAAACAGCTGTATGCGGATGGTGGCTTTCTTTGACATGAAACAAATATCTTTTTCTTTTGTTATTTGTATGGGTTACTTGGAACGCACTAGAAGCTTGACTTTTGGTGTTGTGAAAAAGACCGGATCCAAGCGCTCGGAACCGTGGCATGTTTGTATTTTGGTCCGAGCATCTTTACAGGGCATGCCACAGCCACAGTGTGCTTGCATCACCTAATTTACTCAAGAGAAGGCATTCATGAAAATATTTAAATGATTTAAAACAGTGCTATACCTGAACTTTATTTAAGGGAATCTTTTATTTGGACCATCATCTGCAGAAGTGCTCGGATCAAAATACCAATAAGCTGCGTGTCCGACCCGACCGTTTGGACCTTAATACAAAAATGCCGCGAGTCCAACCACTTGGACCACAATACAAAAAGACTGCAGTATGTCAACTAATTTACTGAATTTACTCGAGAGAAGGTATTCATGAAAATATGTAAATGATTCAAAACAGTGCTATACCTAAACTTTATTTGGACTTTCAGCTGCAGAAGTGCTCGGATCAAAATACCAATACCCGACCGCTCGGACCTTAATACAAAAAGACCGCAGATCCAAGCGCTCGGACCACAATACACTTCCTACTATTATAGCTCAAGTACCACGTTTGCTTCAGTCAAATTATAATCAAAATTTAGAACCATACAAGATTGTTGATTGAGAAAGAAAGTAATCAGCCATTTTTCATTATTGATCTTAGTGTAGAAAAAATAATCACCTGGTAATAATGAAAGTTGCAATAGCAACATTGGGGCAGCTTGCAAAAATCCATGCACTAATCGTAATATACACAAATCTCTAACTTCGCGTTTAACACTAGCCAACTGAACAGGTACAAGGAGTCGAGCATATCGCCATAGCACTCCTAACTGCAATAGGTGCAACCCTATTACAACAACTCGTTGCCAACTTGTCGTTTTTTTACTCAAATACCATCGTAATGAGAGAGCTTGGGAGACTAACGTTGACAGAACTATTGCACCCAAGCACTGAGCAAAAAGCAACATCAAGCCCTTCCCGTATAAGGCGTAGACCACCAGGATATCGAAGACCAAGTCACAAAAGTATGCTGCGAGGGAAACTACATTGAAGAGTAGGTCGCATAATGGCAAGAATTCTGCCATGTCTTCAACTGGATCATCTCATGCTGAAAATGAATGGCATTTATTCAGAAAATCTCGAAAATATATTTTCATTTCACATACTTGCCCTCCAGTATTTTTCTGGGCCACTCTCTACATTCCTAACCTCCTTTCATTTTTGTAAGAGTACTTTCTTCATCGTTAAATTGGAAAAAAACGTTTCGAAAAATATATACTCATAGTCGTTGTGGTAACGTTGACGTCTTCCATGTAAAATGATCGAAAACTGCTTATTGTAATTCACTAAAATACATTTGTTGACAAGATATTTAAAAGACTTGTGCTGGCGCAAAGTTGAAAGCTACTTTGCTTTTGCTATTTGCTACTTGTCATATTTGTCAATTCTGGAATGTGGAATTTTAATTTTATATCATGTTTGATGTTTTTACACCGAGTACACTCCGTGCACCGCGGATCGTCCTCGGGTATGTTTGCCGCTATAGCTCATCCAGTATTGAAACGACCACTTTGGCCTTCCCCCACCTAACAACCAATTTTTATCGAAAATACCCGAACCATTGTCTAACTATGGCTATTAATATAAATTCCATAGGCGTACCAAATTATATGGTATAGGCGATTCACGAGAGGTAGAGAACTTACACTCCTATAACTTTCCTAACACTCCTATTTCTTTTTCCGCTACTGAATAGTTCTTACCACTGGGCATTTCGACAAGGTAACGAGTAAACTATTGCAAAGTTGAATAAATAACTGCACTACCTATTTATTAATTAAACAAACCTAACCTTTCAAACGCTGCATGCAAAGACACTGGTGAAGATTCGCCGTAGCACATCAAATCGTGTCCACTCGTGTTTTCCCCCTCTCTACCTACCAAACGGTCGTTTCAATACTGGATGAGCTCTACGACTGATTGGCATGTTTTGAATTCAATAATCAAATGATTCCCAGGCAAAAAATACTAGTCTGCAAAGCTTGGAGATACAAGTTGACACGGAAATATTACCTCGTAGATGGGACATGCCTATCCGACAGGACTGGTAATTGGGTAACAAAATGAATACCTCTCTCTCTCTATTGGACCTTGCTTCTTTTGAGGCGCACTTCCAGCTCTCCCTCTTATGCGAACCCACAATAAGAGGCGTCCGTTAGGTGCAGAAGTGTGCTCTGAGCAACACTACCCCCAAGGTGTTTTTTATATGATGTGAGCTATTTATTGTTGGTGATTGCATGTACTTATAACGGCTATGTGTAGTCTTCGTTACTAACTTTATACACGACCTTAGGAGCAGCACTGTTAATTGAAACGCAACAGCCAATCGTGGAGGACTCTCCTCGGTTGAGCTCCAAGCTTTATCATTTAATATTGGAACGAAGTTCCTTTACCCGGCTTGCAGTAGGTTTGACTGGTAGAAATCATCACGTGAGAAAAAAACGTTATGCTCCCTCTATGCGACTCTCTCTCTTTCTATTATATATGAGTCTGTGACAAGCGTCTAGCCCTTGCTCATACGATTCCAAGGGTGTACGGAACCATTCCAACTGCTGTTCGGCTTGCGGGAAATTTAAAATGATACGTGAGTGGTACGATATCTGTGCGAATACAAGTCGGATATTATCGTTGAGTGGTAATACGTGAAATATATTTTTGTTTTTTTATATCTCTAGATAACGTGTGTTTTGATGATTATATCCTCTTTTGGAAATAATTCCTTATATTTTTTAAATGCCATAGTTGGATTAATGTTTTGATTCCTTATTTGTATTGAAAAATTGATAGGAAATAAAAATATACACATTACACAGAGAGAGAGAAAAATAAAAGTTGCATGGAGGGAGCATAACGCTTTTTCTTTACGTGATGATAAATCTCCATATCGAATTACATTCGGAGTTGAAGAAAAAGCGTAAGGAACGCCACCCCTAAAATGAATGTGCATCATGTTCTCTTCTCTCTATCAAAAACGTACTCCTAGCGCCTCTGATGGACGTATGCATCGTTACCCCACACAGTTCAAACTTTTACCGCTAGGTGCTTCGAACTGTCAACTATAATTTCATCTGTCTTCGTTATACGTTGTACAAATATTGTTACTATCATAGTATTTTCAATTCTTACTGAAACATCACATTGAAACTGAGATTGAATTCATGTTCGTGTAGAAGAAATAATATTGTCTATCAATATTTCTGAAACAATCACAATTGGCGCTAGTGTTTGGGGGAAGTTATTCCAGTGAAGGTTAAATCGAGTTCCTTAAAATTTGAAAATTTCGACGAAATTTTGGGATTTGAGAAATTATTTTAACAAAATATATCATTTGAGAACCGAAATGAAGCAGAGAAAAAATAGGAGCACCTTTAAATTTTTAATTTTCGACGATATTTTGGGATTTGAGAAACTATTTTCACAAAATGTGATTTTTGAGGACCGAACTAATGCAAATAAAAATTAAACATGCGTGTTCCCTATTTCTCATAGAGTTTTGATTTGGCAACACCGCCTATTGTCACAGAACACTTCATTGTTCTGTGGCATATTTCAAGGAGTGATAAAAGATTAGAAAACATAACCACAATTTATAAACTATAACCAAACCTAAAACAGTTATGTCCTGAGATGAAAGTTTTTATTTTAATTTTATTTGCCATCTTGGAAAATGGACCTCAAAACATTATTGAAACAAAAGCTTCAAAACTCAACAGGTAGAAAGATTGTTATGTTCCTATAAAAATATTATTTATATATTTTTGTTATAGACTCGAAGAAAACCTCCAATGAAAATGAAGAAATAGAGCAGGCCCACTTCAACAAATACCTTTCGGAATGGAGAAGACAAGACCCACCTTCAGACAAAGGGATTCCAAAGTTCTACAACAAATTACCAAAAGAGAATGAACCATTACGTTCTAAGCTGAGGGAAGAGAGCAGATCCAACCTTTTGAAGCGAAAAAACTTACTTTTATTGGATAATAATGAACTTAAAGAGCTGTGGGTACTACTCGATCAAAATCAGAGCTCATCTGATGAACCACTGATCACATATGTAGATTTTCAGAAAGTGGCCAATTTGGCTGGCCCTAAAGTAAAATCATATTTTACCTCAACAGTATTCGCTAAACTCCAACAAGGTGATCCCAATGGAAGAGTTTCTATTATGTCCCTGTTCAACTATGTTATGCGAAAAGTATGGCTTGACCAAACACGAATTGGGTTGTCACTTTATGATGCAACAGGACAAGGATATCTTAGAGAGGCAGATTTGGAAAACTACATTACGGAACTTCTGCCTACTTTACCTCAACTCGAAGGCCTAGAAAAATCTTTTCACAGTTTCTACGTATGCACAGCAGTTCGAAAGTTCTTATTTTTTCTTGATGTTGTTAGAGCTGGAAGAGTGAGAATCCTCGATATACTTGCTTGTTCGTTCCTCGACGATTTATTAGAACTTCGTGATGAAGAACTGAGCAAAGAATCTCAAGAACAGAACTGGTTCAGTGCCCCATCAGCTCTTAGGATTTATGGACACTATTTGAACCTAGATAGGGACCACAACGGAATGTTGAGTAAAACCGAACTAGCTGGTTATGGCTCAGGCACTCTAACAAAACCATTCCTTGATAGGGTGTTTCAGACCTGTTTAACCTATGGCGGTGAAATGGATTACAAGACTTATTTAGATTTAGTTCTTGCACTGGAGAACAGAAGTGAACCGCAAGCTTTGGCTTATCTTTTTCGAATATTGGACATAAAAGGTTGTGGTTATTTAGATTCGTTCACATTGAACTTCTTTTTCAGGTAAACAAGTGCTTTATCTTTCAAGACAACCACATCAAAGTCCTACAAATATTTCAATTAGATGATTTTTTACAAACTTTTGTTTATCAATTCATTGATTCCATTAATTTGAAATGGCACAGCTGAGACCAAAGGTTTTATTTGGATTATTCAACATTTTCATAAATAATTAATATTCATCTAAAAAGGGGAATATCATTTCAAGAAATTATTTCTAGAAAAATCTAGGGTGAGATTTTTCTAGAACATGTTTTTAAACAAGTAGAATCACGGCTCATACATTTTTGCCGAATGATGATTTTAACCAGTGAAAAATGTTGAGGCATATTAAAAAAAGTTTGTATTATTTCCGTTTATATTTGTTTCTGGCTTGGACATTTTCAATCGAAACATTAAAACAGGGTGACCCCATGCAAGCTCCATAACTTTTTTCTATCCAAGTTCTGGATTTTTTTTCAACGGTTGTCTGACAATGAGGCACATTCTAAAAATATTTCTATTTATATACAGAATGTCCCAAAATAAGATACACAACTGAGTTCTGTATTTTTGAACGGCAACCCCCCCTTTTTGTTCCATTTTTGGATACTCTACTAAATTGTCGATATAACGCACCCAGGTTAGACTCATCTGAAATAGTTTTTGACTCATTCAAGATAACTCAACCAACTTTTTTCCAGACGATTACTTAGGCTTTCACAAAATTGTACAAGTAACCCCTTCATCTCACTTCACACCTTTTGTATTGCAATGATCTCGTAAATTTAAAAATAGGTGTGTTTACTGTTTTTGCAGACGACACTACTATCTTATGGCATGACAAGAACTCAATTGACCTTCACAGTAAAATAGCTCGTGATATCTTGACTGTGAAAGAATGGTGTAACTATGCTTTCCTCTAATATAACCAAAACAAACCTATTGTCATTCCATTGTGGTATACCAGACATGCCTTTAGGGAATAAGGTAATCTCATCCTACACCTCAAATAAGTTTTTAGGTATTCATATTGACAGTTGTTATGCTTAGTAAAAGGCTGTCTTCGGGATGCTCTGCGGGTAGTATCGAATGAACTGGGAATGGCAACTGCAACAATAGTATACCATGCCCTATTCGAGTCACATGCCAGGTATGGCATAGCTTTTTGGGGTAATTGCAATACTCAACATTTTAAAATGATCTTCACTCTGTAAAAGCGTGCTGTGCGATATCTTTGACTTTGGGCCTAGAGTCTCTTGCAAAGAACTTTTCAAAGAACCGAAAATCCTTCCATTCTTGAAACGGTATGTTTAATACATAAAAACAAATCATTTTATGACATAATTAATGGATCCACCTGCCAAAATAACAACTTCCCATTCCCTCTTCAAATTTAATAAAAAAGTGGAATACATAGGCCCATTATCCTCATTGGGTAAATTTTTATTATTGGTTTTTGTGGATAACTATACTTTCCAGGCAGTGAAATTTTCTAGTGTCTTTGACCGATTTGATCATTTTTAAATTATGAATATTAATTTTGTGACCAGATCATATGGTCCGCCACACTTGACTTATTCTCCCTCCGGTAGGTAGCATGGGCCAAATGTTCGTGGAACCTTTTGGAAATTGAACGTTTTGTCTGACCGTAATAGACTTTGTCACAATTTTGAAAACTAATTTCATAAATTCCCGACTTATCTAACATGCCAGTTTTGTTCTTCGTGTTTCCTAATAACATTTGCAAGTTATTTCTATTGCTATAAACTGTTTGGAGATTTACATCCCGGAATATAGTGTTGAGACCTCTCGTGAGGTTTGGATAGAGAGGGATTCTCACGAATCTTTTGCTTTTCGGGTGAAACACTTCTTCTTCAAGAGATTATCAATAATGTCTGGTGTATATCCATTACTTATTGCCATTTCCTTGATCCTTTTGATTTCATTTTGGAAACGATCAGCATTCAATGGGAAGTTTACGGCTCTGTGTTCATTTAGTGCAGTTAACCTACTGATGATGATAACCTGGTTATCGAAATGCGCATATAGGTCTGAAGTGAGTAAGTGGGTGAAGGGATACAAGTTTGTGATTGTGTGACACCACAGTGTCTAGCCAGTCTTCATGGCTTTAGCGCATCTTTTGAGATGCAGGCGAACTGGGAGTCAATGTTCCATCGCCTACTACGATTTTTTGAAAATTACAAATGGCAATAATTCGATTTTTCAAATGCAACACTCTATATGTTATTGCATCATTGCATGGCATTTTCCAGGAGCTTTTTGCCGAAATAGAGTTTGTGGGGTCTACTTTGTAAAATTGCCGAGATTTGTTGTAAAATAAGAAATGTTTATGGTTGTTTTGAAAAAAAAAGAAAGGAGTTGAGTAGGCGGCTATTGTAAAATTTGACACATCCATACAATTCTGAAAAAAATATGTTTCAACAAAATGAAATTTAATATAAACAGGAATACACCACAAAGGAAACAATTCTAGTAATCTTTACAAGGACAGGAAAGGATGATTAACACGAAACAATGTGAACACTTTGAGGAAAGACTACTTATAAATGCTCAAATAAGCCACCATCATGTTCTACACGAGCTGCTAGTCTTTCAGTAAATAAGACCCAAATTCTAGCAAGCATTGTTCCATCAGTTAAACAGAAAGCTTCCGTGATCCAGTTTTTCATATCATCTGCAGTTGTTGGACGATCTCTGAAAATTTTTTCCTTCACGTACCCTCAAGGAAAGAATCTCTATGAGTAAGGTCTGGGGATCGCGTAGGCCAAGGAATAGTACCTCCTCTGCTTAACCAACGATTAGGATAGGATTGATCTAAAAATGTTCTCAGTACCATCGTGTTGCAACCACATGGACCTTCTGGTGTTCAAATCCACTTCTAACATTCTGGGAAGATGTTCGCGAAGAAAATGTAAATACCTTTTAACATTCAGCACCTTTTCCAAAAAGTAGGATCCAATAATTCCTCCCCAAACATTGAGTGACCAACACTTTTGCTGATCAACAGTCCTCAACCAATGAAGATTTATCAATTGAATAATACGTTGCTTCATCAGAAAACAGAATTTTGTTTAAAGTATTATTCGTCAATCATGCCATTCATTTGAATACAAAACACAACTCTATTTTCAAAATCATTACCATACTATTCTTGATGTAGGTTCAGATGATAAGGGTGAAACTTATGTTTCAATATTATTCTGTTCACACTACTGTGAAATATCCTTTTCCGCTGCTATTTTCCTAGTGTTTAAGTGAGGATTTTCCTGTAGCACCAATAAAACTTGCAACTCATTGATCCAACCATCAACTATTTCCTTTTTGGTATAAGACACACCACCAGTGAGTTCAAACCGATCTCTTAACTTTTGGAATGAAGACACCCGTGGAGTTCTTGCTTCTGGATATTGTTGTTGATAGATTCTGCTTCCTAATAAAGGATTTCTGTCAGCTTCACCAATACAGGAGACCATGTTCACTAATTCTTCGTGAGTGAAATTCTTTATTAATAATTAGACGTGTTCACGTATTGAAAGTACACGGATGTGTCAAATTTTTTGACAGCGGCCTACTCGATTCCTTTTGAAAAATAACATCCAAAATTTCTTATTTTTCAACAAATCTCTTGAGAAATGCCATGAAATGATGCAATAAAATATAGGGTGTTGCAATTGATAAAATTGAGTTTTGTAATTTGTCATTTTAAAAAAATCGTAGTAGGCGATGGAACATCGACTCCAAGTTCTTGAATGGTTTTGAAGTTATACATTTTTCTGTGGGTCTATGCACGACACTGTATTGACACAAATTGACATAAGTCAAAAACTATTGCTGATAAGTCTCAGAAACCTGGGTTGTTATATCGACAATTTAGTGGCGAATAAAAAAATGAAACAAAAATGAACAAACGAAAAAAACAGAACTCAGTTGTGTATCTTATTTTGGGATATCCTGTATAAAAAGAGAAGCGACACCCTGTATAAAAGTCAATATGGGTCACCATGTATACTGTTAGAGTTTTGGAAATTTTCACATTTGAAAACATCCGAACAAATATGAAAATAAAGTATGATTGAATCCCAGCGGGATTTTTTTCATGATCCGAGTCATACATACTGTTATTCTTTTTTTCAGGGCAATTCAAGATCAGATGAAAGCTCATGGAGCTGAACCTGTTTCCTTCGAAGATGTTAAAGATGAACTGTTTGATATGGTGAGACCTAAAGATCCAGAAAAGATCACACTGACTGATTTGCTGACATGTGGTCAAGGTGACACTTTTGTCAGTATATTGATAGAATTTCATGGATTTTGGGCCTATGAGAATCGTGAAGCTGTATCTTCAGAACCTTCACAGGACTGATGTGATATTATTATTCGTGATTGATATCTTATATGTAATTATTTTGCACTTTTGAAATAAAATCCTCAACTCTTATGTCATTAATTAATTTACCCAAAACCACAATTAATGTATCTATATATTATGGAGTGTAATGTGGAAACTGGTAACAGAATTAACATGCAGGAAAAAGTGAAGTTATATTACTACCTACTAGAAATTATTTTTCAAAATTGCTTTTATAAGAAACAATAAACCGACGAAATACAGAACTGAAAAGTAAAAAATAAAATAAACCTTCTTAGTCTCAATAACTAAGCTCCTAAACTAATGTAAGTAACTAATTTTGAGTCGGCGCCAAACAAGCAAATGAATTAGATAAGGCGTAAAATGATGGCATCGAGTTGCGCAATGACATTCTAATAATTTTTTTGAAGTAATTTAATGATCTTCGTTGATTGTTCGGTTGGCCCGACTCAAAATTGGTTACTTACATTAGTTTAGGAGCTTAGTTATTGAGACTGAGAAGATTTATTTTATTTTACTTTTCAGTTCCGTATTTCGTCGGTTTAATTTTTTGTTAAAAAGTTTTCATTTTTAATTTTTTTGTGGCTGAAATCTACTAATTACTACCTACTTGTTTTTTGATTACTTCCAAAATACTTACTTACCCACCTTACTTCAACTATTACCAGTTAAATAATATGATTATCTACCTTTACTATTTGTTGTAATATAAATTATTTTTGTTGTTCTGGTTAGTTTATTTCATTACTTTGTATATCATTCCATCCTCTTATAGAATATAATGATTGTGACGGATGTAGGAGAACAAAAATGAATGAACAGCAGCAGACGCGGGGAAGCGTATGTATAGCAGTACAAGCGCGCTGCGCCCGTTATGTATCTGCTCCCCACTCCTGAGCCGCTTTCATGCGGTTTTCGGTCATGTTTGCAAGTATTTTTCCACCTATTTCGCAGCATTTGTAGTACTATCCGCTGTGTGCATTAGGCTGGAGGGGATATATGAAACTATGACAGCGCTCATGGTGGCAGGAGTAGGTAATAATCCTGGTATTCGTTGTGGCAACGCTCACGGTTGGGTAGTATCACAACATACATATAATAACAATGAGCCCTCGCTATTGCAAAAATAGTAAATTTTATACATTTCCAACGGCATCATATAAGCTGCAGCAAAGAGATAAGTGTTCTGTTATTCCACGATATTTCGATCTCTAATGTGAGGTTTTCATTCGAAAAATATTTCAGATGTTTTCTGTTTTACATCTGATCACCTAGAAGTGGACAGTAAAAGTAACACCAAGTTCCGTAGAACAGTGTTGAGCTGGTGATAAAAATCAAATAGCAACTTAAGCTGCGAGTTCGGGAACGCCTGGACGGTGTTGTAAACTGATCAGCCTTATGAACAGGGAACAGAGATACTTTTGATGTTTTTCCGAGTTGTCTATATACACTGGCATTTTATCAGGACAAAAATAGGTACCTCGCAGAGGATTTGTGTTTTAATTTTCACGGACTTGGTTTCGGTTACAAAAGCAATTGGCCTTACATGTGAACAAATGTAAAATGTAATGTAGCAATGCACTTTAAGTACTGAGAGTAAACATCGTTACTTGTACTATATAAACAATACGCAATATTTTGTTGACAATTATACGTGTTAGAGAGTGTTGAACGTGTTAGTATTATTTAGGGACCGTTCAACGTTCTCACATCCTTGCAAGGGTAAAAGTGGGATCCCCTATTCAACTAAAATTGTAAACCTCATTCCTTTTCCGATTATTATATCATTTGAGAATCCCATTAAATAGTTTTGCGTTGATTCTGATGTTATTCAGTGGTTTCCCGTCAGGTTAAAGCTAGCCAGGATGATATGGGTACTTTTTTTAATTTGTTAAACTACTTGGCGCCCTCACTTTTTTATGTTCTCAAGACTTTATGAACCTGCGACCTTAATAAACTAACGAGGAAGCACTTGCCGTACCTAAAAGTACACAGAAGTAGGTAGCATATATTAATTTATGATATTCAAAATATCTATAGCTATCGATATCGAAGCTAGAATATGGATCATTAATATGGAATCCTATTTATGTACAATCTTCAACTACAATCGAAAAACTACAGAAAAAATTCTTAAAGTTTCTGTGCTTCAAGGTCGATGGATCATATCCTTCAAGAGGATGTGCTTATACGAACTTGCTACATAGATTTGATTTCATATCTTTAGGAAAACGCAGACATCAAGCATCCATTATGTTCTTGCGCAAGCTATTAATAGGTGATGTGGACTCACCAGCACTATTATCTCAAATTGATTTCCATGTGCCGAGATTGGAGTCTAGGTCAAATACCACCTTCAAGCGTAAAAGAGCTCAAACAAATATTATGTCTAAAGCTCCGATCAATGTAATGTGTTGTAATGCAAATAAGCTATCAAATATATGTGATATTTTTAACTGCAGTAAGTCGGAATTAAATAATAAATCTCGAGCATACTTATAGTGATTTAGGATTAAAGCATGCATGTACTATTTTGTGTCTCATACCTTATGTTTATTATTTGCACTGTTCCTCGTCAATTCCCTTGTATGTTTTGTTAGATACTAATACTATCTTGTAAATTATCATCTATAATATTTAATTGCCTTGTAAATGGTTTCTGTTGGGCAATAAATGCTTTATTTATTTATTTATTTATCTATAACTTGACATGCATAACCTCCAAATGTGATGAACTTTCGTATCAATATACATATTTACTTACTTTTTTGTTACATCGTGGTAGATTATTTAGAAATTATAAAAAAATTGAAATTGTTACACAGTGAGTATTGGAAATAAACCAGGAAAACTTCAGCTATCGATTCACTAGAGGGCATTACCAGTCTTGCTCACAGCGAATACTTCAACTCTCAAAATCTTTCAGAAAAATTTAAATCGGACCACCTATGACGCACCCAGGTCTGCTGCAATAAAGTGCATTAAAAAATCAAATTGCAATTATGCCAAAACTAATAATCCAACAGTGCCTGAATTTCACACATAAAGTACATATCAATCACTACTATGTCGTAGAGAACCTGCTTCAAAACTTGAAAAATGGTGGTGTTATGAATTTTTTTTAAAACGCAGATTTTTTTCCGGTTTTTTTGACTTTTCTCCGTTACTAATAATCCAATCGACTTGTGCTAGGTCTCATTTTCTTTGCATTTTGATTATCTACAGAGTATCGAGATTGTTTTATTAGTTTTCAAGTTACAAGTCAAAAACGATAAAAAATAAAGCTTTTAAATGTTTATAACAAATTTAGCAATGACAGTTGGGAATAGGGAGTAGGAAACTTAACAGGATATAACTACGGACGTATGATGGCACAGTCGGTTTCCTGGTAGTATTTTTGTCACGAAAAAATATCTATTGATTGGTGTATATGTCTATTAATATCAATGTATGCGAATCGTGAGAGACATACACCAGTTAATGGTTTGGCAATGCTCTCGAGTCACAATTAGGCAGGCAGCTGAATTTCGAAAAAGTAACAGATGATTTTGCCGCCAAAAAGACCAGAAAAGAGAATTTGTTTTAAAAACTTTGTTGTATTGTTGAAAATTATATAGTTCCATTTATTCATTTTAATGTTACAAGAGTTTACATTTGTATTCAATATCTGTCAGATAAAGAAAACTTTCCAAAATATGTTTTTTTATCAATTGCAGCAAGTTTCAAACAGTGTAGATAATTAATATTCGAAAATTGTGTCGCATTGCACATATGGTTGATTCATACAGTTTGTGGTTTAGGGGAATATACATTCCATTACCAAGTTGGATTAAATTTTAAAAAATTAAATTTTTTTGAGACAAGGTTTCATACAAATGCACTGAAAAGGAAAACATTATTTTTTCAATGGTTTGACCTAGGATATTCCGTGATTCAAAATAATACCGCGCAAGAATACCTATTTTATATTCGCGGCAAGCTTTTGAATCTGCTACTCACAGAATAACCTACGTCAAACAATTAAATAAATAATGTTTTCCTTTTTAGTGCATTTGTATGAAAGCTTGTCTTATTTTTTAAATCATTTTTTAAACTTTTTAGTCCTTATTGCTATATAAGTGTGTTTTTTTCAGTTTTTTTAACACGTTAGGCCCCGTTACGAGCGAAACAAAATGGTGTTTTTTTTTTAATGTAGCTGTGTGTCTTTACCCTGATACCTCGCGTTCCCAAGGGTACGTTGAAGTGAGGCATCAGTTAAATGCAATGCAGGGCTTAATTAAACTATAATTTTATTGTAATTAAATGTTATACAAAGGACTGAATGACCTATAGGTCAATAGCCTATTGGATCAATGTAATTTGGTTCAATGAATATCAAATGTCACATTAAACAGGTCAACATGTCCTATAATTACTTTTAAGGGTTTCACGACTGCAAATCAATATTAAGCCCCTTATTTTCAAGGATGGAACAGTTCCAACCACCATATTCTTCCTACGTATAGAAACCAACCTCTTCAAGAAAATGAAGTGTTCTCTAGATATTACAAAAGTTCTTATATGAGTTAATTACATCAGCTATTTATACAAAAAGTTCAAATATGAGATTTAAAAAAAATCGACAACACGACGAACGAACAATGATTTTCAATTCTCTCGCAATAACAGACGAGATTCTTTATCATTGTTCAAATGTTTGAAGAGTTCATTGATCGTTGACTATAGCACCTCGTATATAACAGGAAGTCATATCTGCATTGATATTTGATGGATCACCATTTTTTTTAAAATCTTTGAATAATAAACGATGTTTACGAAATTGTGATATCGAGAAGCACAATTGATTGTGGGCAATAAGGATATAATCATGGGAAAATATTCAGAACATCATAACCACTAAGAATTTTATATAACTATGAATATATAACAACAACAAAAATTGAAGTAAACAAAAAACTCGATTCATCTCGACATTATTAGATGTAGGTACCTCGAGTATTATGGAATTCAGTATGTTCTAATAATGTTACGAATTAATCTCTAAAGGTTTCATAGAGTTCCAGTAATTTATAGCATGTTGATTTCCAACACCAGGAACCTGTATCGTAAACGTACAAGTCTTATATCTACAAGCGAATCGCAAGAAAATTGTTACAATTGCAAGCGAATTATGTTTCATAAAAGTACTGGTCCAGTAATTATGTCACAAATAACATATTTTACCTATACTAAAAAATACTGTTTGTGTTTTATAAACTTTTCCTGAGTAGCACTTGTATTTACACTTCAATATACTAGTACTTGTATTTATACTTCAATATAAACCACGGTAAAATAATAAATTAAATGATTATGGGCTCTCAACACCCGATTAACCAAATTTTATCTAAGCTATCGACTTGATTTTTACAAGCATTTATTTAGTTTCACTTGTTAGTTCGTTCGTTAGGGTAAAATCTTGCAAGTGAATTTTGACAAACTTCTAATCGTCCGATAGATTTGAAATTTGGCAGATGTTCATAATTCCGGTGACAATGAATAATAGAGTTTTTGTTAGGGAAAAAAAACAAATCGCGGCTCCAAGATGGCGGAGGAGATTTGTAATTATAGTCCGATTTGATTCAAAATTGGTATGTGGGGGTTTTCGGGGTCGGAGATTGTGATTTTTTTTCAAAATTCATAAATTTAAGATCCAAGATGGCGAACGAGTTTTGTGATTATGGTCCGATTCCATTCAAAATGGGTAAGTGGGGGTTTTTGGGGTCGGAAATTATGAAATTTCTGTCAAAATTCATAAATTCAAAATAGCGGCTCCAAGATGGCAAACGAGTTTTGTGATTAGGGTTCGATTCGATTCAAAATTGGTATGTGGAGGTTTTTGGGGACGGAGATTATGGAACTTTTGTCGAAATTCATAAATTCAAGATGGCGGCCCCTAGATGGAGGACGAGTTTTGTGATTATGGTCCGATTCGATTCAAAATTGGTATGTGGGGGTTTTCGGGGTCGGAGATTGTGAAATTTTGTCAAAGTTCATAAATTCAAGATGGCGGCCCCAAGATGGAGGACGAGTTTTGTGATTATGGTCCGATTCGATTCAAAATTGGTATGTGGGGTTTTCGGGGTCGGAGATTATGAAATTTTTTGTCAAAATTCATAAATTCAAGATGGCGGCCCCAAGATGGAGGACGAGTTTTGTGATAATAGTCATATTTGATTAAAAATTGGTATGTGGGGGTTTTCGGTGTCGGAAATTATGAATTTTTTGTCAAAATTTATAAATTCAAGATGGCGACCCCAAGATGGAGGACAATATTTCTAATAATAGTCCATATTTCGATTAAAAATTGGTATGTGGGGATTTTAGGTTCGGAAATTATGAATTTTTGTCAAAATCTATCAATTTAAGATGGCGACTTCAGGATGACGGACGAGTTTTGTAATTATGGTCAGATTCTATTAGAAATTGGTGTGTAGGAGTTTTTGGGGTCGGAGATCATGATTTCTTTCAGCTCCAAACTTACAGGGAAGAGAACTTGTAATAACGATGCTCTATTAGAAATGAACAGATTAAGGCGAACTAACTAAAAAGCAAAAAATAAAATAACTAATAAAAAAACTTTTTAAAGACAAGCTTTTATTTAAGCCGTGTACTAAAACGTATAAAATGAATTTAAGTCATCGCTGACAATGATTTAATTATTTTTTGTTGAATTATTTGGTTTCAAAAAGCTTGTCGCGCAAATTGTAATAAAATTAATACTTCGACAAGTTGTTACTTACCAACCATTCATTGTCCAATGAAATTAATTGGTATCTACTTTCATGAATACTTTGTAAAAATCAAATACTTCGACAAGTTCTTACTTACCAACTAATCACTGCCCAATCAAATCAACCAAATTTTGAAACCAAATAATTCAACAAAAATAATTAAATCATTGTCTGCGATGACTTAAATTTATTTCATACGTTTTAGTACACGGCTTAAATAAAAGCTTGTCTTTAACAAGTTTTTTATTAATTATTTTTTTATTACAAGCTTTTATTTAACTTGTCATTCATTCAGTCATTCGTTCGTTCTGTCATTCTTTTCGGTTCAAAATTTGTAATCCATTTTTGGAGAACTTGCCGACATCCGATTGAGCTGAAATTTAGTAGGTGTTCATAATTCCAGTGACAATGCATTATGAAATTTTTGTTAGGGAAAAAAACAAAATTTGTAATTATGGTCCGATTCGATTCAAAATTGGTATGTGGGGGTTTTCAGGGTCGAAGATTATGAATTTTTCTTCAAAATTCATAAAATTAAAATGACGGCTCCAAGATGGCCGATGATCGCTGTGTTTATGGTCCGATTCTATTCAACATTGGTGTGTGGGGGTTTTCGGGGTCGGAGATTATGAATTTAGTCGAAGATTATTGATTTTAGTTAAAATTCATGAATTGAAGATGGCAACTGCAAGATGGCGGATGAGTTCATCTTTAGATGGTCTCCTCATTGTAGGACCAGATACCTCAGAACTTGCAGGAAAAAAGGCTCATAATAACATTGCTTTAACAAAAATGCATAGATTGAGACGTACTTAAGTACTAAAAAGCACAAAATAAAATAATTAATAAAAAAACTTTTTAAGGACAAGCTTTTATTCAAATGCCCTAAAAAGTAAAAAATACTTGCTTTGGATGTGTGACATAGATTATTCCGTGAGTTATAGATTCAAACTGGAAACTTTGGGCGGCAAGCTTTTGAATCTACAACTCATGGAATAACCTACGTCGCACATCCAAAGCAATAATTTTTTACTTTTTAGGGCATTTGAATAAAAACTTGTCTTTAAAAAGTATTTTTATCAATTATTTTATTTATACGATAGGAAGCACATTCTTAAAATTTTTCTATTTAAATGTCCCAAAATAAGATACAAAGCTAAGTTCTGTTTTTTAAATGCCAACCCCCCTTTTTTGTTACATTTTTGGATTCGCCACTAAATTGTCGATATAACGCGCCCAGGTTTTTAGACTTATCTGCAAAAGTTTTTGACTTATGCCAGACCCACACAAAAATTTATAACTTCAGAACCATTCAAGAACCAACTTTTTTTCAGTCGATTCCTTAGGCTTAAGCACATCTTCCATCGTCTATAGGTTTTTTTGAAAATAACAAATTACAAATGGCAATAACTTGAATTTGTCAAATGCAACACCCTATATTTAATTGCATCATTGCATAGCATTTTTCAAGAGATTTTTGCCGAAATAGGGTTTGTGTGATTTACTTTGTAAAATTTGTGAAATTTGTTGCAAAATTAGAAATGTTGATGATTTTTTCGAAAAAAAAGGAATTGAGTAGGCCGCTGTTGTAAAATTTGACACATCCATACAATTCTGAAAATAATATGTTTCGACAAAATGAAATTTTAATAGAAACAGAGGAGTACATCACAAAGGAGACAATTCTAGTAATCTTTACATGAACAAGAAAGGATGATTAACAGGCAACAATGTATGGTGTATTTTCGGCATTGATTTTTGTTGTTATTGTTGATCCTTGAGTAAATTCCTAAAGACACTCTTTGTAGCGAAGTTGAACGAACAACTAAATATTAATCACTATGAATTTCTAAAAATAATGCGTTTCTACAACTAGAGTGACATTTCCGAAATTGCCTTTTTTAATGTTACTCACTCACATTTTTATATTGAACTGAATCAACTGACACAAATGTAAAAAACAAGATTTTGATAAAAGTTCAAAGATGATTTTTCTGGAGGAATAAATTCGGAGAAAAACTGTTGTTTTTATTGCCAACGTTTCGAATTATATTTAATTAATCATCAGGGCTCTGTAACAATGGAGTTTGTTTGTATTACTTGCCACGGTCTATTATACAGTGCGGTCCATAGGTATGGAATAAATTAATTTTTAGCGTTATTATGTATTTGTTTAAAAAAACATGAAACAGGTCGATTTCTATTGTCAATTTGACAATTTACATATGAAACTATTATTCCTTATGTAAAATTTTATACTTTACGTAGAATGAAGGAAAAAATTTTTTTTTTTTTAAATTAAAAAATTTAAAAGGAAATAATGTCACATAATGTTTAGGAAGTATTTTTCAATTTATTTTACAATTAAATTAAATGTTCAAAATGACCACCATTCACTTCTTGACAATAAGCAAGTCGATCTTGGAATTCTCGTACAACATTTTGTAGGACCTCAGGGGTTATGTTGTTAATTTCTTCCGTTATCCTAACTTTTAAATCTGCAATATTGTCTGGTCTATTGAAATATACTTTTGATTTTAAATAACCCCATAAGAAATAATCAGGTATTTTCTTATCTGTTTTGCTAAACGTCAGGAAAAGTCGTTCAAGACACCAAAAATTATTCACAAACCCCACATAAATAATGTAATGTCAATCTAGTAGACTACTTTTATTTTGATATTCATAAGTTGCTGACACACGTCAGTCAATTGAAAAATATTTGTGTGTATTTGATTTAACTATGGCTCATTTATCCGAAACTCAAAGAATAGATATTTTAATTATGATTGGATGCGGTAATAAAACAAGAACTCAAAAGTAAGTTTGTGAAATGTTTAATAATAAATACCCTGAACACGTCTCACAGTGTACAGTTAGCAAAATAGAAACAAAATTTCGTGAAACTGGACATGTAAAAGTTATTCAAAAACCACGCCCTTATTTTTTTGAAAGCACGGTTAATGGTGAGATTTATCAAAAAAAATTATGAACTTTTTACAGCCTACATTAAAAAGACTTGTTCCTGATGTCAATGATCCAAATGCAATAGATAGATCAATTTGGTACCAATAAGACGGAGCTCTACCGCATTACAAACGTATTGTTAGAGATTATTTGAACGAAGTTTTTCCCAATAGGCGGATTGGAAGACGTGGAACGATTGAATGGCCGCCTAGATCCCCCGATTTTACTCCTCTCGATAACTGCTTATTCGGTTATTTAAAATCAAGAGTATATTTCAATAGACCAGACAATATTGCAGATTTAAAAGTTAGGATAACGGAAGAAATTAACAACATAACCCCTGAGGTCCTACAAAATGTTGTACGAGAATCCCAAGATCGACTTGCTTATCAAGAAGTGAATGGTGGTCATTTTGAACATTTAATATTTAATTGTGAAGTAAATTGAACAATACTTCCCAAACATTATGTGACATTATTTCCTTCATTCTACGTAAAGTATCAAAATTTTACATTTTCAAAATCAATTTTCTGTTATGATTGCACCAAATTTGAAAAACTTAATATTGCTGAAAAGAGAATGAAAATCACTTTCGAACAAGGTGCCACACGACCACGCTTCTCATTTAAAATTTTTGAGGGGGTGCTTATAATTCAGAGGGGGTGCAAGAAGGGGGTAATATTTTCATACTGTAAATTGTCAAATTGACCATAAAAATCGACCTGTTTCAGGTTTTTTTAAACAAATACATAATAACGCTACAAATGAATTTATTTCATACCTATGGACCGCACTGTATATTGACAAAAATGAGAGTTTAAAAATTTTGGGAGGACTTACAAAAAGTTAGTTTTCCTGTGTTTGAAATTTACATAATTTTAAAAACAGACATTATTAGATACTTCGAACGACACAATAACACATACTACTAAATATAGACGAATACTGAGAATAAAATGAGGAAGTATTCGTCTATATTTAGCAGTTGTATGTGTTATTGTGTCTTTCGATGTATCTAATAATGTCTGTTTTTAAAATTATGTTAAGGATTTCAAACACAGGAAAACTAACTTTTGGTAAGTCCTCCCAAAATGTTTAAAACTCTCATCCTCGTCAATGTATAATATACCGTGGCAAGTAAAGTAAACTTAGGATCACCAAACTTATCAGTTGGTTCAGAGATGAGTTTAAAAAGCTGTTGGATAAATTTATTTACAAAATATTCACGAAATTTCAATTTAATTATTAGGGACAAAGTTTTTTTTTTGGTGGATAGACCCCCTTTGATACGTCTTTGACAAATCCTCATCTTGACTTTCACGAATTCGTTGGCGCCTAGCAAGCAAGGCCTTGCGACTGCTGCTGGCCCCGACCTTCACAAATATAACTTGCTGGTATTCCAAAAATGCTTTCATAAAAACGTCAACAATTGAATTCATTTATATCCTCCATCAAAATAAAAATTCACGATTCTTCATAGAGAACGTA
Source organism: Gonioctena quinquepunctata (assembly GCA_018342105.1). Lineage (NCBI taxonomy): Eukaryota > Metazoa > Arthropoda > Insecta > Coleoptera > Chrysomelidae > Gonioctena > Gonioctena quinquepunctata. The sequence continues at coordinate 191,765 of JAFIRS010001647.1, forward strand.
TTTCAAGAGATATCCTTTTGTGAATGAAAAAACTTGAGAAAAGAGCGCTCATGTGCGAGAGGAGACAATTGGGGTTCCATACCAGTGCAAGGTATGAAGCTATTAATTATTCATTACTTTGGTGTCTGCGTTTGAAAATAATTATTTATACCAAGTTTATAAAACGGACTAAAAAGTATCAAATAATTTCACCTAGCTCCATACAGATTTATAAACCCATGCAGATTCTTAACCCCAAACAGATTGTCCTGAAAATTTGTCATTGTGAATTTTTAATAGCTATTTTAGGAATCTGTATGGGATTATAAATGTGTATGGGGCTAGAAGAAATTATTTTATACTTTTTAGTCCGTTTTATAAACGTGCTATATTAAAAAATTTTGTTTATCCTAATAATTATTTTCTGCTTTTTAGTGTTCTGTGTGTGAAATTTTGCAATCGATTTTGATCTTGATGAGATCATGACATGTGGCAAATTTCAGGTTTATTTCAGTTTAAAATCGATTGCTTCTTAGTATAATTAATATTACTGACAAACAAACGAACATACAGACAAGAAAGCGAGTTAATATTGCATTGTCAGTTCTGAGCTATTTCTGAAGTTTCAAGTCTCTAGCTCATCGGGAAGTTAGTTTAAATTGCTCCTTACTCTTTTTATTGTTATCATTACTAGCTTACCCGACGTTGTCCTGTCCAAATTTCTATATTCCCTAATATTTTTTCCCTGAAAACTCTCGTCCGCGTAGAATTGATTTTTTCCTATGTTTTTTTTGTGTTGTTCCATCTAGGTTATGCCTTTATCCCGTTTTCCCTTTTTCCCGTTTTTCAGTTATGCCGTTTTCTCGTTATCCCATTATCCCATTTTTCAGTTATCCCGTTAAACCGTTTCCCATTATATGTTTTCCCAATATCCCGTTATTCCGTTTTCCTGCAAGGGCGGATCTATTGGGTATTGAGGGTAATTACCCCCTTCCCCGGACTAAAAAATACTATAATAATTAAAAAAATATGCTTGTTTTCTGGCTACTATATAGCAGCGGACTATTATAGAATTACAATATACATTCCTATTTTAAGATTCAATAATAAATGATTTAGACTATGGATTTGATAGTGATTTTTTTAATATACATAATTTGAATATAGTTCTGCCAAGTACATTTACAAAAAAAAAATTTTTAAATCTTCCATCTATTAACAGAAATTCCGCCAACTTAAAATAGAATTAGAACTAAAATTGTGGCAAAATAAATGCAAAAACCTCCTGTTCCATCTAGGTTATGCCTTTATACCGTTTTCCCTTTATCCCGTTTTTCAGTTATGCCGTTTTCTCGTTATCCCATTATCCCATTTTTCAGTTATCCCGTTAAACCGTTTCCCATTATATGTTTTCCCAATATCCCGTTATTCCGTTTTCCTGCAAGGGCGGGTCTATTGGGGGTAATTACCCCCTTTCCCGGACTAAAAAATACTATAATAATTAAAAAAATATGCTTGGTTTCTGGCTACTATATAGCAGCGGACTATTATAGAATTACAATATACATTCCTATTTTAAGATTCAATAATAAATGATTTAGACTATGGATTTGATAGTGATTTTTTTAATATACATAATTTGAATATAGTTCTGCCAAGTACATTTACAAAAAAAGATTTTTTTTAAATCTTTCATCTAATAACAGAAATTCCGCCAACTTAAAATAGAATTAGAGCTAAAATTGTGGCAAAATAAATGCAAAAACCTCCTGTTCCATCTAGGTTATGCCTTTATCCCGTTTTCCCTTTATCCCGTTTTTCAGTTATTCCGTTTTCTCGTTATCCCATTACCCCGTTAAACCGTTTCCCATTATATGTTTTCCCAATATCCCGTTATTCCGTTTTCCTGCAAGGGCGGATCTATTGGGGGTAATTACCCCCTTCCCCGGACTAAAAAATAGTATAATAATTAAAAAAAATATGCTTGTGTTCTGGCTACTATATAGCAGCGGACTATTATAGAATTACAATATACATTCCTATTTTAAGATTCAATAATAAATGATTTAGACTATGGATTTAATAGTGACTTTTTTAATATATATATATAATATTTATTTTACCATTCAATTTGAAATATACAATACTTTTAGTTAACGATAAATAAATATAGAATTCCCACAGAAGCATGAACCTTTGCGTGGGTTTTAACATATTAATGTACCATAGATTATAATAAATAAAATTGTAAAGATAAATTTTTTTCAGTATGAGCAAAAGAGCATCAGAAGACTTGTATATAGATATCATATTAAAATCACTTATAGATAATATAGAAAAATAACATACTATTTTACATAATTTGAATATAGTTCTGCCAAGTACATTTCCAAAAAAAGATTTTTTTTAAATCTTTCATCTAATAACAGAAATGCCGCCAACTTAAAATAGAATTAGAGCTAAAATTGTGGCAAAATAAATGTAAAAACCTCCTGGATTTGAGTATACTGGATATGTAAAATTTAACTGATAAATTAATCAATCGTTTTTATGTTTCGTATTTTACAATATGTATTTTTCCAACCTTATTCGAAGTTGTTTTAATAAAAAAAAATTAACCCTGGCCGGGATTCGTTCCTGTGACCTTCTGCTTGGTAGGCGACAGTGTAACCGCTGAGCTATTTCTTCTTTGGTAATAAATGACTCGATAGACTTTTTCTTCGCCAAATTTCTTATATACCCGAATTTTCCAATTTCCGGGCAACTTTCCTAATTTTTTCCGTATCAACCATCCTCGGGCTATTACGAACATAAAAAAAATAGCCAAATCGGTCCAGAAGTTCGCACGTTTTGCGCTTACAAAGAATCGAGATTCATTTTTATTATATAGATTACAGACAAACAAACTGAGACAGGCAAGAAAGCGAGTTAATATTGCATTATCATCCAGTTCTGAGCTATGTTTAAAGTTTCAAGTATCTAGCTATCGGGAATTTTGGGAATTTTTGAAAATCGGGATTGTTACTCATCGGAAGTTAGTTTGAAAATCGATTGCTCCTAATAACAGACAGACAAGAAAGCGTGTTAATATTGCATTGTCATCCAGTTAGTAATAGTACATTGGTATCTAGTAGTAAAAGCAATACATCCCCGGACGACAATGTAAATTGTTGGCCGAGGCGTTAAACCGAGGCCAACAAGCATTGAAGTCTGGGAATGTGCTTTTACTACGAGGTACACATACTATTTTTTCTGGAATCGCAATCAACATTATATCATAAATTAAGGAATTTTTATAAATGCATAATAATTTTTAATTACCATCTATTGCCTATGAAATCGTTTCTTTGACAATCACTGTTTGTTTATTGTTGTGACAAAAGTCAGAGATTCACTACTTATTTCGCTTTAATACCTACTTATCGCTAAAAAATATTTAAAAATATTTCAAATGTCCAGGTGTGCGGGACACCACCAGAGTTAGTAAATGCTGCTGAAAATGTCATCTTAAATGTATTGCCAAATAAATCCAAGGCAAAATATGAATACGCTTACAAACGTTTCATGGATCATTGCCGTGAAAAAAAGACGACCTCCCGATCTGAAAATGTCATGTTTGCATACTTTTCCGATTTATCTACAAAGTTGAAGGCATCTACGTCATGGTCAAACTACTCCATGCTGAGAGCTACACTTAGTACAAAAGAAGATATTGATATTACAAAATATTCGAAATTACGTGCTTTCCTGAAACGTCAAAGTGACAACTATAAACCAAAGAAGTCAAAAGTTTCGTCAGATGAACAAATTGAAACGTTTGTTAGTCAAGCACCAGATTATATATAATTAATGAATAAGGTACGTTTAGAATGTAAGAATTTTAAAAATACCTAGATATTTATGTAGCCGGTGTTTACTTTTTAGGTTGCCTTAATATTTGGTGTTGCCGGTGCATGTCGCCGTGATGAACTATATCAATTAAATTTGAATGACATAGAAGATTTTGGATCTAAGCTTTTGATTAAAATACCCGATAGTAAAACGAACAAACCATCATAATATGTGATAAACGAAACTTGTATGCCATTGTATAGAAAATATGTTGCATGTCGTCCAGAAAATTTTCTTTAAAATATTCAAATGAAAAAGTTTGCAGGCAAGTAGTGAGAATACATCAGTTTGGCAAAATGCCTCAAATTGTCGCAACATTTTTAAATTGGCCATATGCACATGAATACACAGGACATTGTTTCCGTCGGTCCTCTGCGACAATTTTGGTTAATGATGGGGCAGATTTAATTGCTTTGAAAAGGCATGAGGGATGGAAATCCTCAACCGTTGCCGAATGATATATAGAGGAATCTTTTACAAATAAAGTAGACATAGCAGATACAATATTTAGAGGGGGAAGTGCCAAAGAGAAATCTGCTAATACTATTAGTATTATTGCCGAAGAAATAAACAGCAATAACGTCGCTGACTATTCAGGTAACATAACAGATAAATTTAGAGGGGGAAGTGATAAAGAGAATGACTTTTCAGGTAGAGTTCAGCCTATGTTTAATAATTGTACAAACTTTCCATATGTTAATAATATATTCAATAATTGTTCTTAATGTGAGTTGGTTGTTTGCGTGCATTTATTTACTGTCTAAAATGTATATGAAAAACATGTAGGGGCCGATTTTAACGCTTTTCGGGAAAGTTCGTTGCTTAGCAACGGAATAAAATACTTGATTAGCGTATTTTGGGGTCTGAAGTTGCTCCGAGAAAGTAGGCATTCTCGATCGATTTCAAAAAAATACGGTATGGGAATTTTTTTGCAGGCCTAGGCCGTCAAAATCGGTCTTTACCGTTTTTTTATATACATTTTAGACAGTAAATAAATACACTCAAACAAACAACTCACATTAAGAACATTTATTGAATATATTATTACACATATGGAACGTTTATTATAACTATTTTTGTATGTTTATAGTTATTTTGCAGTTTGTACAATTATTAAACATGAAAAGTCATTATCTTTGTCACTTGCCCCTCTAAATGTATCTGTTATGTTACCTGAATAGTCAGCGACGTTATTGCCGTTTTCTTCTTCGGCAATAATACTAATAGTATTAGCAGATTTCTCTTTGTCACTTACCCTCTGAATATTTTATTTGCTATGTCTACTTTATTTGTAAAAGATTCCTCTATATATCATTCGACAACGGTTGAGGATTTCCATCCCCCCATCCTGTATATTCATGTGCACATGGCAAACTTAAAAATTTTGCGACAATTTGAGGCATTTTGCCAAACTGATGTATTCCCACTACTTGCCTGCAACCTTTCCCATTTGAATATTTAAAGAGAAAGAGGCAACTTTCAAAATTTTCTGGACGACATGCAACATATTTTCTAGACAATAGCATATAAGTTTCGTTTATCACAAATGATCTTGGTTTGTTCATTTCATTATCGGATATTTTAATCAAAAGCTTAGATCCAAAATATTCTATGTCATTTAAATTTAATTAATATAGTTCACACGGCGACATGCACCGGCAACACCAAATATTAAGGCAACCTAAAAAGTAAACACTAGCTACATAAATATATAGGTATTTTAAAAATTCTTACATTCTAAACGTACCTTATTCATTAAGTATATATAATCTGGTGCTTGCCTAACAAACGTTTCAATTTGTTCATCTGACAAAACTTTTGACTTCTTTGGTTTATCGTTGTCACTTTGACGTTTCAGGAAAGCACGTAATTTCGAATATTACACCTGGACATTTTAAATATTTTTTTTTATTGGTGCCCCTTTTTACCCATTTAAAGCACGCCTCAGCGTGTTTAAATCGAACTTTAAAAAACGCGCGTTTTTTAAAGGTAACCATGACAACATCAACAAATCGAGAAACGTGAAGTCTAAATGACAAATTTCTGATTATTGATCTGACAGGAGTACCTTGTAATGTCAAATAAAATATTACTCACAATTCGTTCATTTATATGTGCTCCTCCATCCATTTGATGAACTTTTCATATTCTTTTTTATATATATCACTGGATTTTCGCGGTATTAACCGCGATTCTGCCTCACTATTCAAAAATCGATATTAGAATAATTCATTTTTGAGCTCTGGTGACAACAAATATTGATCTTTGGTAACAAATTGCAAATGAATGTTTTTCTCATTTCCATGACAACGAAAGGTATACTGATGTCACATCACGAATTCAACCTTCTTGCATTATTAGTTCTTATTTCTATTTTTTGTAGTAATAATACCAGTATAAATGATTTCAAAGTGCACCAATAAAAAAAAATAACGTAAAGTATTCGTGGATAACTGGTCTTAAAAACACTTGCTCTATTTCGTGCTGCGCCGTCGTGCTCGAAAAATCGCGCGTGTTTTAAAGCCCTTTTTATCCATTTATACTTTAATATACTATTTTAGCGATAAGTAGGTATTAATTCGAAATAATTAGTGAATCTCTGACTTTTGCCACGACAATAAACAAACAGTGATTGTCAAGGAAACGATTTCATAGGCAATAAGATGGTAATCAAAAATTGTTATGCATTTATAAAAATTCCTTAATTTATGATAATGTTGATTGCGATTTCTGAAAAAATTGTATGTGTACCTCGTAGTAAAAGCACATATCCAGACTTCAATTTACATTGACGTCCGGGAATATATTGCTTCTACTACTAGATACACAATGTACTATTTCAAAAAATCCATCAGAAATATTGACATTTTTGATGAAATTTTTGAAAGAAAAAGTTAATATTTCCTCGCACTTAGTCGTTGCCAGGCAACGGAAAATGACTGTTAGAAAATGTTTATTTTTGTACTGTAAGGGAATATTATTTCCTTACAGTTATTTGTAATTTAAAGAAATGATTGAGAACAAGTTTGTATGCCATTACAACATTTTCTGAGAAGGAACTTGCATTTTTATCAGGGCCGGATTAAAAAGTGTGGAGGCCCTGGGGCAACAAAGGAGTGGAGGCCCCTAATTATTCTTCAAACAAGTTTTTTTTTTTATTTATTGCGGAACAAATCAAATTATTTCGACCCGAGCATATGTAGGTATAATAAAATACAAGAAATAAATTAAATTACAGCGTAAACGAATGGATTCTTGCGAGCTTTTTTCGACGAAAAATCATTGATGATTTCGGTCAAATCCAGCATCCGGAGAAAATCATTCTCAATGCTAAGAAGCGATAACTTTGATAGGCGTTTGTCTCATCGTAATTCTCCTATTTTTTTCATTTTGGAAAATGAGCGCTTTTCAGTGCAATTTGACATCATCACATTCTCAGTTGTAATATCACAAGAGAGTGAAAATAATTCGACAGATTTTCGAAAACTTGGTGCCAGGCAATAGATAAGAGAGACCAACTGGCTCGAGTGGCTATTGCCAACAAGTTTGAGAAAGAAATCTAGATAATTATTTTCTACTATATCGAACTCTCGTGTGGTATTCTTTAGATTATTTTTTGATGTTACGATCATAAACACATTTCCTTGCAAAATTATATAATGTACTAAACCGGTTTTGATTCATTTCACACTTTTCATGCGAATTGATGACAGACGTCAAATTAAAAATATAGGTTGTCAGACAATAAAAACAAAATACCTCAAATTATTCCCGCGACAATTTTCTAGGTAGAATATTCCCACTATTGATTGGCCAAAACGTATATGAATTATTTGAATTGAACGTTTCCATTGGTTTCTAGCAATGTCAAAAAATAATGACTGTAATTTCAATGTTTGAGAATGTAGCTCTGAAATTTTGGTTTTCAAGAATTTGATAGTAGAACATCTTAGATAGGTAGTCCTTTTCAGAAGGATTTACATTTGTTGCGGAATGTCATCCTTCTCTTAGACTCACACTTTCAGATTTCGGGGATTTCTCTGTTACAAGCGCGCCACTCAGCGGACACTTGTCAACGCCAATAAATAGGAAAAACAGGTGTAGACGGACAAAGTGTTTGTAGAATCGGCGGAAAAATAGTAAACTGTTGTTCTATTATGGAATGCGCACAGGGCTCTTATAAATAATTTGATGCAATCATATTCATAAACTGAAATATTATTTTCTTTTGCTAATGATTATTGAATTTCATTGTGTATCTAGATCGCTTATGTCATTCGAAGAATACATCGACAGAAAATCCTTCATTTAATAAAAAAAAAAATTTTTTTTTAATTCAATTGTTCTTGTTTTTACAGCTAATTTCGATACGATATAATATTTTGTATAATAGTATGATGTTTTACTTGGTGATTGTTTCTCGCAAATACACATGATTTATCAGATCGAAGATTAATATATTAACCATGGATTTTGACAAGAATACGAAACATGTTTTTGAATGTTTAAAACGAAAAATGAGAGGAAAAAGTGGGAGAACTGCTCTTTCGTTGTCAGATTTTTTATATATAATTTTGCATATCCTTCGGTATTTGTTAGGAAATTTTACCTAAAAATTTATATTATGGAGGCCCCTATCTTGTGGAGGCCCCGGGGCTGCAGCCCCGTTTGCCCCCCTCTTAATCCGGCTCTGATTTTTATTCTTACGATATTCCATGAAACGTTTCTATGTATGGTTATATTTTTTTCTGGATTTTGTTGGCAACAAATCCAATGAAGCAATATTTACTGCCTCCGTGAGTTCTGGGGGGTTCCAGAAATGGAACAGTTATCCTCACTCATCATTTTACTTTGGTGTTTTATAAGTTCGAAAACTCTGAAAACACTATGGGCATACGCCAAAAAATAAACTTTTCATGCGTCACGTTTGAAAATTCAATATTACTTACTTTGTTTCCATAGTTACAAAACAAATATATCATGGCATGCTTTATTTGTGAATAAAATTAATAATGCTTATTTCAAAATTTTAACAAGTTGATTGTAGTAATTTATGTCCTTTGAATATTTTTCGATTTTCGGAAAAAAGTATGTATATCTCGAAGGAAAAGCCACATTCCCGGACTCGACCTCGACAGGCAATCCCGGGAATGTTCAGCTTTTCTTACAAGATATACAATTCAGTTCATTTTATAATTGATTCATTTGTATGTTTCTTTTGACAATACCAATTTCACGTTTATGCAAGAAAAACACTCGATTTGGAATATTTAATAAAAACTTTTTAACAAAAAATTAAACCGACGAAAAAATCAACTGAAAAGCAAAAAATAAAATAAACCTTCTTAGTCTAAATGATAATTGAGCTCCTAAACTAATGTAAGTAACTGATTTTGAGTCGGCGCCAAACAAACAATTATCGAACATCATTATCTATGAAAGAAGTCATCAAAACGCAGCCGTGCATCTCGCTGCCATCATTTTACGCTTCACCTAATTCAATTGCTAGTTTGTTTGGCGCCGACTCAAAATCAGTTACTTACATTAGTTTAGGAGCTCAATTATCATTTAAACTAAGAAGGTTTATTTTATTTTTTGCTTTTCAGTTGATTTTTTCGTCGGTTTAATTTTTTGTTAAAACATTTTTATTGTTTACTTTTCAGTTCCGTATTTCGTCGGTTTAATTTTTTGTTAAAAAGTTTTTATTTTTCAATTTTTTGTGGCTAAATTCTACCAATTACTACCTACTTGTTTTTTGATTACTTCCAAAATACTTACTTACCCACCGTACTTCAACTATTACCAGTTAAATAATATGATTATCTACTTTTACTATTTGTTGTAATATAAATTATTTTCGTTGTTCTGGTTAGTTTATTTCATTACTTTGTATATCATTCCATCCTCTCATAAAATATACTGATTTTGACGGAACAAGAATAATGTCAGTAGCGATCTGTCATTGTCAACTACGTATGTGTGTGCTAATGTTCACTAGAGAAAAATCAATTATCCCCTATTTTTCTACCCGCAAGGGTGGCTAATTCCTTTCGAAATCCAAATATAAGGTATACCCTATCTATTAAAAAAAGAATCATCCAAATCGAAGAACCCAGTACAAAGTTATGCCTGATAGAATCGGTTAACGGACCAGAATTCAGAGGGTGAGTGATCAATATCCTTCATTTCGCTACCCTTAGGGGTGGATTTAATCTTTTTTAAATTCAAACGGGACCAAAGTCGAAGTACACCCTATCCACTGAAAAAAGAATTATCGGAATCGGACGCCTCAGTAAAAAGTTATGCGTGATCATACATAAAAAAATATGACGGAAAAACATAAAATATACGGGTCGAATAGAGAACCTCCTCCTTTTTGGTTTCCTCGGTTAAAAATAGTCATTTCGTTCTGTATTTATAAAAAAAACAACGTAAAAGAAAATCATGTATACGCCCCTGGTTTCAGCTAATATAAAAAACAAATTTTGGCGTTCTATTTCAAGCAAATTGCGTATGTGGGCGTGAGTAGAAAAATAAAAAATTTCATGTTATTTTTACGAGAAGAAACTGTATTTATACGATAAAATCCAGACATCGCCATGTTCCTTGCACAGCGTGTAACGGTAGGTAAACGAATAAAAACATATCTAGAAATGCAACGTGAGTCAATTAACATTATTCTCGAAGAATTCGAGGATGGAGTAAGGATCGGGTTGCATAACGTCATGAATGTTGCGAGATCCGGCTTTTGGCGCCACCAAAATGATGTCAGTCATATTACTTCAGTTACGTAATCGGTATTCGAGTAAGTAAATAGAGAATGGTTTAATTTATGCGGTGTTCTTATAGCTGCTGATCCAAAATTTTATCTCGCAGTGCGAGCTAGGTATAAATTGTCTCTCAATTAACAGTTTCATAGATAAAAATAATTAAAATATTCAGGGGTTCGAATTTTGGATAATCCTTTTTCAGTATAGTTAAACCATTTACAATTGCAGAAGCATAAAAAACAAGTTTCGCAGTCTTGAAGCGGAATCCTTTGAGCAGCAGAGGCGAAGATTACTAATTTTATTTAGATATTTGAATATTTTAAAAATACGTTAAAATAAAAAAAATATGCCATAAGCGAGGAAGTATGCATTAATAGGCAATCGGATCATCATAATTTCATTTTCCTATGGTCGAAAAAAAGGCATATTTTCCAACAAAACTCAACAGAGCTATAGAATATTTTAAAACCCATTTCGATCCCAGACCAGAGACGCTCCTTGGCTTTTATTCATTCAGACCTCTTCAAACACAAATATAAGTCGTGATTTATTAGTTTTCTTGGCCTCCAACTATCACTCAAACCCACGTTGACTGTCGCCTCTTTTGATCTTCCGTTTGCCGTCGGAGAATGTTTACGAGAAGTAGGTACACATTATTTTTCGTTCCGTTACTTCTAGTCCATTGAAATGTTACATGAGCTTTGCATTTTTTAGAGGACGCAATTTTATTTTTGGGACATGTGTGAGGGGTCAATAGAAGCTTAACCTCAAGTTTGTGGGGTCGCCACCCTTGTCCCCCGGCCGCCATCTTGGAAAAAGGGGTGAAAACACGTTTTTCGCGATATCTCGGAAACTATGCGTCTTACAAAAAAATTGTGAAATCATAATTTGTAGCAAATTGTTTATATACAATTTGCTACAATTGTTTATATACAAATATGTTTATATAACTTTTTGCCCTAAATTGAAAATTAAAGAAGTTATAAGCAAAAAAGTGAGAAAATTTCTGTAAAAATGTTTTTTTTTGCTCTATAACTTTTTTTTTATACCTTTTACAAAAAAATTACCTCAGACCAATCTTGTAGATGATCTTTTGAGGAAAATTTTTCCCTATAATTTTTTTTAATTTCATTTATTTAAAACGCTGTTACAGCGCTCCAAAGTTGACCGGGTTCGTCAATGCTCATGAGAATCCGGTCGAAACGAAATGTTTAACTTATTTTTTTTTTTATTGTAAATATATTCTTACAAAATTTTTGTTAAATTCGAACAATTTTACTTATTCATTCCTAACTCTTTTCCCCGCCACCTATGAGGTAGAGTCTGTAAGCGCGTTTTTTTTAACGTGGTATTCCCAGTAGGCCTACTCCACGGACATCTTGCTTATAAGGTAATCCTCGTCATCTAATATTTTTAATCACTTTTCTTCGATGGTCCAGGCTGTGGCTCAGAATCAAAATCAACGTCAAATGTGAAAGTGTGAGGAATGACAGGAGTTAAAATTGGAGTCATAGTTGGAAGTTCATCTTCAAATTATTTTCTTCCATTAACTTTGATATTTCCATAATGTTGCTGCATGTTTCGCCAGAACAATGGAGGTATACTGTAGAGCATTTCAGGCCTGCTTTTCTGCAGCCACACATGCTTCCACAGTTTCCTTTGCATCTGCAGAAAATTAATTTCATGAGATCGGGGGGTGCTGGAGGCTTGGAAGCTTGTATTGGCATCCAAATGTTTGCATGCTTCTTCCAGCCCCAATCTTCAGGATTTTGATATCTTCCGAGCCACGACTGGACCTGGTGATATACTCGGAGACTGTGAAAATGAGCAGCATCTTGTGTTGGAGGCAACAATGATAAATTAAATGAATTTTTTGTCACTGTCTTGGCAAATCGTTTGTATCGCAAGCCGTCTAGTGAGTCGTCTTTATTTCCGCCGTATAAAGCTATGAATAAACGTTCGCCAACAAGAGCGAGCAAAATTGGATCGACTTTCTCACTCAGGAATAGCGCGGTACCACCAGCTAATTCAAGATGTTTCTCCATTATTTTTATAAATTTTAATTTCCCCATATTATGGGCTGCTGATGTTGTATCACATCCTGAAAAGCATGAAGAAACAGCAAATTCTGTGTTATGAGATCTCCATACATAAAACTTGAAGGGCTATATAACTGAGCAGATGTGCGCCCTTTTGAAGGTTTTGAAAAATAAATGTTAGGCTGTCTTGTACCTAATGCCGTGAGCAATACAAGAATGTCAATGTCCTCTGCCACAATAATAACAGATTCATGAGATCGGGATGCAGTAAGCGCAGCAGAGACGATGATTGAATCTGCATCTGATTCAGCTTGGTTGACAGCAAAACCAACCTCTGAAAGAGCAGTTTTGAGAAGATCTATCAAGTTTGATTTGTTTTTTTCATTACCAAGAAATTTTTCTTGAGATATTGTTAGTACGGTACTCTTATCAAACTTAATTTCAGTACATTGGTGTTTTTTCGTGCGACGCATACGTTCCCATTACTTTGTTCCTGCTATATCAGGATTTTCGGAGTAACCATCAAATATTATTGTTGCAGATAGTCCATAATGTTCTTGCACATACCGGACATACTTCTCAAGGATGTTGTTTAATGACGAATTCCGATCCCAAATCACTTTATGCAATAGAAAACCACCATCGATAACAAAATGACTTCTGTGAATGTTTTCAAAGGATTGGTCCAGTGGTGTAAAAACATTAAACAAAGACGACTTAGTACCTTTCCTCATGCCATCCTCAGCGAATAATGCCAATGGAAACGGTGCTAATTCATACGCCATATATTGTTTAATATCGCCAACTGTTTGTTTCGAAATACACATCCGTTGAAATAAAAGTAAGGGATTGATGACGACAGGACATTTTTCTACTTCAATAGTGCTTGTCATAGCACTAAAGGGAAGAACCTTGATTTGCGACTAAATGACAGTCCTTGAAAATTAGATCCAATGATGTTAGTTATTAAGCCTTCTCCTATTTCAAAAGCACAATGACAATTGACGAACCCGGTCAACTTTGGAGCGCTGTAACAGCGTTTTAAATGAATGAAATTGAAAAAAATTATAGGAAAAAATTTTCCTCAAAAGATCATCTACAAGATTGGTCTGAGATAATTTTTTTGTAAAATGTATAAAAAAAAGTTATAGAGCAAAAAAGAAAATTTTTACAGAAATTTTCTCACTTTTTTGCTTATAACTTCTTTAATTTTTAATTTAGGGCAAAAAGTTATACAAACATATTTGTAGGCAAAACAATTTGCTACAAATTATGATTTCACAAAAAAAGTGTTTCCACCCCTTTTTCCAAGATGGCGGCCGGGGGACAAGGGTGGCGACCCCACAAACTTGAGGTTAAGCTTCTATTGACCCATGTCCCAAAAATAAAATTGCGTCCTCTAAAAAATGCAATATTCGGTCCTTAAATTGTAACATTTCAATGGACTATTCGCATATACGCTCGTGTTAGCGAAGTGAGTTTTTGATTTGCTCCTGAAGCCGGGATCCAACGGCGCGTGGAGTGGCCCTCCTCGCGTCAAACTTGCCAGTTCACGCGCCGTCGGATAGGGCAGGCTTGGCGATCTTCGGTCGGCGCGGTAAATCGTCGTCTGTCGGTAAATGAACACGGTTCAAAGGAGCTCGGACGTGGTAACTTTCACCATGGAGTGGTGTTAGAATTTTTATACCTCTATGAAGCCGAGCCGATTATTTGGAACCCACGGGATCCAAACCTTAAAAACAGGGATTTAATTCATGATGCCTGGAAGCGAATTGAAGAGCAAATGAATATATTTTTTTTAATTTTCACCGCCAACACTGCCGGCGTACAACAGACTACAACCGCTGCGTGTCCACGTCTGAAACCGCGATCCTACATGCGCCGTGGGAACGGCCCGACACATTTCGTTGCGCCCACCTTGACACTCAACCCTCAATCCAGGATTGCCACTCTACGCGCCCTTGGATCCCGGCTTTATACAAACAGCTTCTGCAATTGAATTGATAAACTATACCTAACCCTCGAACAAGATTTAATTCCCCTGTTATAGTCCTGCAAAACATCTAAGAGACTCATTATTATTCATTGCCACCACAAGCAGAGACGTACTCGATATAATGAAATTTTCACACAAGATGATATGTTTTATTGACGGCTCGGTTTAACAAATAATTACGCTGGTATAAAATGTATTTACTAACGAGTGTGGAAAGTGGTACTTTATAGTAAGTTCGTAGACAACGAGTTTTTCTATCTACAATTTTTTTAAACTGAAACATCCTTTTTATCGTCTAAAAGGTGACAAAGTACAGTTTTTCAAGTAGGTACCAATAGAAAAATAGGGTAGGGTAAAGGCGGGGAACATTTTTAAATACAAGCTTTTATACAAATGCACTGAGAAGGAAAAAATAATTTTTTTCATTGTTTAATCTAGGTTATTCTGTGAGTAACGGATTCAAAATCTTGCCGCGCAAGGTTACCTATTTTATAACCGCGGCAAGCTTTTGAATCTGTTACTCACAGAATAACCTAAATCAAACAATGAAAGATTTTTTTTTTCCTTTTTAGTGCATTTGTATAAAAGCTTGCATTTATAAATGTTTTTTTTTATAATTTTTATTTTTAACTTTTTAGTTGTGTTTTTATTAACCAATAAGAAAAGCTTGTTTTTTTTTCGTTAATTTATTTTTTAGTATTTATGATGTTAAATAACTAGTTTAGTAATTTCTATCTAATTTATTTTTGAATTGAAAAAAATCATAATCTCCGACCCCGAAAACCCCTACATAACCAATTTTGAATAGAATCGGACCAGGTATATTCACCTGGCCTGAGTTCCACGTATGAGCACGTCTCTGTTCCTAGGAAGCTAAAGTTGGTGAAAATAAAGTTTTCATAGTTTAATTAATTCTAAAATTGACGTGAACCTTCGTTAGTGTGGATATCTGACAAAAAGTGAGTGTTTGAAAAAACTTTTAAAACGAAATTAGCCCATCCGATACAGAATCGACATATCAAAAAACAATAAACATCGTTTATCGATTACTGATAAGAACCCATTCACTTATTGTCCACCTAAGCAACGTTGCCGGGTTGTTTCCAATTGCAATAAATTGGTAATTTTCTGAATTTGACCAAACGAATAAAAATGAATGAATCAATCACTCTAGAAAGCATATACGCTGAAATATTGAGGAATAGAACTGACATCCAAAACTCCATTGAGGCGTCGGAAGCAAGGGTCCTCATGAACATAGTATCTGTTAAGAGTAGAGTTCAAGAACTAGAAAAAGAAAATCAAAGTTTGAAAGAAGAAGTGGAAACTCTGAAGCAAGAAAGCAAAAAAAACAGTATTATAATTTTGGGTTTAGATAACAAAAGAGACACTCTGACGCTTGAGAATATCTGTCAACAGCTTGGAGTTCTGCTAAAAGTGCAAGTTACGCCTAGGGATATTAACAATTTCTACACGCTTGGAAAAGATCCCACAAGTCCACTAAAAATTGAATTCGTGACATACTGGATGAAATCAAGTATTTTGAAGAACTGCAAAAATCTCAAAGGCAATAATATAACTATAATAGCTGATCAAACCCACCAGCAGAGGCAAGCTTCAAAAATCTTAAGGAGACACTTAACACTTGCAAAATTGGATACAGCAAACGATTGCTACATAAAAAATTACAAGCTATTCGTGAACGGAAAAGCATACGAGGCCGCTGATTTGATCCAGATAGACAGAGATCTGGAAATAAAAAGTACCACAAAACCCAACAGTTGTCCTGCAACACCAAAATCTACCCAAGGAGAGAATAAGGTGCAGCCAATTCCAACAAACCGAAAATCTGAAACAGACAAGACGATATTGAACAGCACATCTGAAGGTAACAATTCTAAGACTCAAAATAAACCAATAACTCGTCAACAAGTACTCAACGACCCTCCAAACCGAAGAAAGTTGAGTACAAAATCATAAACATTTATTCTCTTACGATAGTTTTAATAATTAATGTATGTAGTTTTTATTCCTTCTTACTCCTTACTTTATTCTTAAAAACAAAAATTATTTTTTACAATGGATCAATACATTCGGGATTTCGAACTTGACTATATCGAAACATATAGTATAAACACCACTGAAGAATGCAGCCAAATTCTTGACATAAATAAAAACTTTGATAATTTCAAGATTCTCCAAATGAATATTCGTAGCATCAATAAAAATCTAGATGAATTCTTAGTAATGTTACAAAACTTGAACTCTGATATAGACTGTTTGATTTTAAGTGAAACTAGAGAGATAGTCGATCAGGGGATTTTCCACATTAATGGGTTTAACATGATATATAATGAAGGCCGTAACAACCAGAATGATGGGATAGTTGCATATATTAAATCATGTTATAATTACACACACGAAACAGTCAAAATATCAAATGAGGTTGAAGCACTTCGAATCAAAGTCAATCTTGGCATAAAAAATACATGTCTCATATCAGCCCTATATAGATCACCTAACTCTAGTATAAGAGAATTTAATATGAATCTATTGAACTACTTCGAAAACCATCCTGACCACGCGAATGTCTCTCTATTTTTGGGAGATATAAATATTGATTTGTCGAATCCCGATGACAATGATACTACTGAATATTTGAATACATTGAATGAATTTGGTTACAGCTCTACAATAAACGCACCTACTAGGGTTCAAGGGAACAGTAAAACCTGTTTGGACCATATCTTCATCAAATCCAAAAATTCTTAAATAAAATATTAACTGGGATGATGTGTGGAATGTTGAATGTCAATAAATACATAATATATTCAACAATATTAACTGGGATGATGTGTATTCTGCACCAAGTCCAGACTCTGCAACGAAAAAATTTATCGAAATTACCATAAATGCACTGGAAATATGCACAGAGAGGCGCCAAATGCGCAGAAAAACCACCAGAATAGCACCTTGGGTAACAAATGGATTACTTAATTCCATTAACAAAAAAAACAAAATGTTTCGCCAAATGCAAAGGCAAACACAGAATAATGATCTGAACAAAGAATATAAAACCTATCGAAACAAGCTAACCGCATTGATCAACAAGGCAAAATCCAATTTTATAAAAAACAAATCGATAACAATCAGAATAATTCTAAGATCTTATGGGAACATTACCAAACAAATATCAAATACAAAAAAAAAAAATTAATAGAAAGAAAATAAAAAATCCTTCAAATAGTGCAACAATAACAGATAAAACTCAAATTGCAAAGCATTCAATTCATCCTTTGTAAAAACGGGCAGAACTCTTGCTAAGAAGATCAAAAACGACACAAATTTCGAAATAAAAAGGTCATCCATTTCGAATTCATTCGTTTTCGGACCAATTGACTCAGGGGAAATAAAAAATACAATATCACAGCTCAAGAATAACAAGGCAACAGGGTGTGATGATTTAAAATCGGAAACTATAAAACTAATATCAGTTTACATTGAAGACCCGCTAACTCATATTCTCAATCGATGTGTCAAAGAAGGGGTATACCCTACTGACTTCAAAAAATCGATCACTATACCACTTTTGAAAAAGGGGGATTCATCAATTATTACAAATTATCGCCCAATATCCTTAGTTACCCATCTATCGAAAATATTTTAAATGATTATTAGAAAGAGGCTTGTCTCATTTCTCAATAAATATAAAATAATTTCAAACAGCCAATTTGGATTTAAAGAAAACATTTCAACTCAAGATGCTGTTCTGTCGTTGACATCGAAAGTTACCGATGCTTTGAATGAAAGTAAACCGTCTCTGTGCATATTCATAGACTTATCGAAGGCTTTTGACACTGTCAGTCATCATCTTCTCCTACAGTCTTTAGAGGATATTGGTATGCGGGGTAATATTTTGAAATTGTTTGAAAGTTATTTGACGGGAAGAAGCCAGAGAGTTAGAATTGATGACGTATTGAGTAGTGAAATGGAGATCGACTGTGGCGTACCTCAAGGATCTGTGCTGGGACCAATTTTATTCAATGTATATATCAACGACATTTTTTCATTAAACAACAATGGAAACATAACTGGATTTGCAGATGACACAGCCATCTTTTTTAAAGCTGATAACTGGAATTCTTTGAAAATTAAAGCTGAAACCGAATTTCCTCTTATAAAACAGTGGTTGGATAAAAAGTTATTAACTGTTAATTTCGATAAAACATGTTACCTTCCATTCTGTTGTAACTCTGTCGGAATGCCTCTATTCGATCACATAACGATCGATACCGATACACCATTCCATATACAACAAGAGCACAAAGTGAAATATTTGGGCATAGTTATTGATAGTCATCTAAAATGGGATCTCCATATAAAGTATACTGTTAATAAACTAAGGACAATTTTATTCAAATTTAGGAAACTTAAAGAAATCCTGCCGCTGAAGTACTTAAAAACTTTGTACTATTCTCTTGTGGAAAGCCACATTCGTTATGGAATAGCAGTGTGGGCTGTCTCTCCGGTCTGAATACTCATATTCATGTTATTGGAGTTATGCAAAGGCGATTTTTAAAACTGATATTTTCCAAGAACAATAGATATCCCTCTGATGATCTATACTCCGAAACACAAATGTTAGGCATAAGACAATTGTATTTTTTATGCACCAGTATTAAATACCACGCAAGCAAACATACAGCATTGCTCCCTTCTCATCAGTATAATACTCGCCACAGAAATCACTTTATTACACCTCTAATGGTTAGGGTCGTAGCTCAACGCTCGTATACTTATTTCGCCCCTAAATTATACAATAACATACCTGCAATAATAAAATCTATAGTAAATATCGACAGCTTCAGAGGAGCATTGAAGAAACACATCCTGCAAAGCCAAAGAACTGAGCTGCTACGACTATTCGAGTAAGTGATAAAAAAAAAGGTCTTGATACATAAATTCTAATTTCAAAATTTAAATCCAACTAGAAATGTTTTGTTTCAATTGCGTATCTTTCACATGCGTACCCTATCTTATATCTATTAGACATGTTATTGTACACTCTTATTGCTATCTTTTATAATTTTTTCGTACCTTTTGTATCGTATTTCATGATGTTTATTGTTCATTTTTCCATTGTATTGCAATATTGTAATGTACATCGTTCATTGTTTGTATTATATTATCTACATTTTATTTATATTTTATATTCTTACATTCTACATTTTACATTTTATATTTTACATATTTACATTAACTTAATTAGATTTTTACGTTTTATAACTAACACTTTATATCTTATAGTTCACTTTTTTCACATGTTATATTTTCTCCGCGAAACAAGTGCAAAGAACTTATCGCGTAAGTTCCTTATTCACTTTCACCATGTACTCATCATTGTATTTTATTGCAGTGAATAAAGTTATTATTATTATTATTATATTCACAAAATTTGTCCGCCATATTGGAGCCGCCATTTTGTTTTTTTTTTTCTTAACAAAAATTTCATAATGCATTGTCACCGGGACAGACACCGGGACAGGTGAAACTAAAAATAAAAGCTTGTAAGAAAAAAATCTTCGACCCCAAAAACCCCCACATATCAATTTTGAATAGAATCGGACCATAATCACAAAACTCGTCCGCCATTTTGGAGCCGCTATGTTGAATTTTAAAATTTTGACAAAAAAAACATAATCTCTGACACCAAAAACCCCTAGATACCAATTTTGAATAGAATCAAACCATAATCACAAACATTGTCCGCCATATTGGAGTCGCAATTTTTTTTCCTAACAAAAATTTCATACTGCATTGTCACCGGAATTATGTACACCTGCCAAATTTCAAATTAATCGGACGATTAGAAGTGAGTCAAATTTAACTTGCAAGATTTGATTATAGACAGACAGACTTGTAAATAAAAAATCAAATATACTCAAGCAAATAAATGAAAATGACGTATTTTGCCGGTTTTTTTTTGTAAATTAACAGTTTTATAGAAAAAAATAATTAAATATTCAGGGGGTAGTTTTAACCCCTAAGGATTAGAATTTTTAAAAAGTTCTTCCTAGTGAGTCTCTATATAAAATTATTTTATAAAAATCGGTAAATATTGGGGGTTGTGACACCCCCTTCAGCCAGCCTAAATCACTTGGCCAATTTTACAGAATACTCATATCAATAAATTTCGAAATATTATCTAGAGGTATCTTTTGGTAGTTTTTTTTATTACAAAAATTAAAAGTAGCTTAATTTTTCAAATTATTTCTGTACGTTGCACACAGGTGAAAATGAAGGAATAGCTGGCCAAAATTATATGAAGACGAAATATTATTTTTGTTGATAGTTTAATAGGTTGATAGATTAATTAATTGCATGAAAGGTACTGAATGATCACATATTGCCACGTTTATAGTATTAACACGCTTTTCACAAGCTTTTATTTAACTTGCTTCGTTCGCATGTCCTGTCTCTCCGGTTCAAAACTTGTAAGTGAATTTTGACACCAATTTTGACACCGTGGACCAATTCTGTGATTATGTTCCGATTCTATTCAAAATTGGTATGCAGGGGTTTTTGGGGACGGAGATTATGAATTTTTTTATCAAAATCCATAAATTCAAGATGGCGGCTCCAAGATGGCGAACGAGTTTTGTGATTAAGGCCCGATTCTCTCGAAAATAAGTATATATGGGTTTCTGGGGTCGGAGATTATGATTTTTTTGTCAAAACTCATAAATTCAAGATGGCCGCTCCAAGAGTGTCGACGAATTTTTACATTCATGATCCTATTTGACTCAAAAATGGGAATTTAGTTTTCAAAGTCAAAAATTCGAAATGGATTCGCCAATATGGCGGATGAACTTCGTTATCAATAATCAGAATCAGTCAAAATCGACCTGTATGGATTCTTGGGGACGCAAATTATGAATTCATCATCAAAATATGAAAATTCAGAATAGCGGCGGCTCCAATATCGTCATTCTAACCTCCGACCCAAAATGAGGATACCTATATCAATTCATAAAAATAAAAAGCGTGTTTTTTCATTCAAATTCATTTTTGTACTTTAATTTAAATGAGTGAGAACCTAGTAAGAGTACTTATACATTATATTACTCAACTGCAGGTTCTTTCAAAAGCACCATAACGTCTTCTGGATATGTCCTCGATTTTTTCTGTGGCAATTTCCGCATACTAGTGATGTAAGGATCAGACGATACTAATAGTTGATGGAATAAATCTTCCATGGTTTGTTCCCCAGAAAATTTTCTGGTATACCCTTGGCGGTATGTTTTTATTGCTTTATTTTTGCTCTCTTGAGCATTTTCTAATAGAGGGCCTATAGGTGCTATCGCATCTCTTATTATTATATCACCTTGTATCAATACTTGGTGAATTGTGGTTGGAACATTATACCATGGGTAATATTTCAGGTATATCACAAACGTTTTTAAGGCGTAAATCTTGAATTTATCCTCATTTATTGCAAAGCCACTTGAAATTGTCATCAAAATAATCCATGATCTATATATTAGAGTTTTGTTTAATCCGGTGATATCTGCAGAAATTTCGTAGTTTTCAAAAAATGTCTCGCTGAATTGCCATCGTTTTTGCTCCCGTATCCATGCTTAGGTTTATCCACAAATATGCCCAATTTAGTTTTGAATTCATTTTGTATTCTTTTTTTTTCTGATTGCCAATTTTTATTTTTACTTTGAAAACGTTCATCTTTTCTTGAGGCACTTTGCCACTTCTTTTTATATTGATAAATAAATTTTTACAACTTTGGTTTGATGTCTGGTAGTTCGTCCTTACAATTTGTAGCCTCACGAATTTTCAAAACCAAGTATTCACATATTGACTCATTCTCATCTGATGCGCCATTTTTATAAAAAGTAACAAGTTCTCGTCGACTAATTGAGATTTTTATATGTGGAGTTCCTGAAAAAAAAATACTGTTATTACTACGAGACCTCTAATATTTTTACATTCGACTGAAGACAATCGATTACCCAACAATGAGTTCACATTCAAATTGAAAAAAAAAACAGAATTTCTTCCCAAATCTTTGAAGAAATTGTCATGAGTACATGTGCTCCGATTAAACTATATAATTCTAGTGGTATAAAGTGCACCAAAATCTTGAATTTTATATCATTGAAAATGGATAAGAAGATCGAACACAGTGAGTAAATAGAAACTATAAAAAAACACAGTGAACAGGTGAAAAATTGATGTATAAATTGATCAATCACACTCTTATCATAAAAGGCACATTCATAAAAAATTGAACAAAAAATACATCACTGCGGCTCACCATCGAATATAAATGATCCATGAGCTTGGTATAGAAACATGGATCAAATTACTAACCAAGAATTGCTCTGTAAATTGGAAACGATTATAAAGAAAAACACAAGTGAAATAAAGGCGGAGATTAAATCTATTAACGACACCTTAAACCAAAAACTTGAAAACCTAGAGAAAAAATACTCCAAAATTGAAGAGAAAATCGTCTATATTGAGCGAGAAAACAAAAAGAATAATATAGTTATATTTGGTATAACGACAGACTGGGAAAATCTCCTAAATACCACTTTGGAACAACTAAATATAATTTTTGGATGTAAACTGGACGAGAGGGATATAAACAACATCCACCTCATCGGGAAAAAAAACACGATTATTGTAGAATTCATCTCGAATCTGCAGAAACAAAAAATATTCAAACATCTTTATAAGCTCAAGGGCACTGGCATCTCCATTACACATGACCTACGACCTGAAGATCGCGAACTAAATAGAAATCTAGTACATCATCTGAAGGAAGCCAGGGCTAAAAACCAGAAAGCTCATATAAAAAACTTTAAACTCTTCGTGAATGCGGTACCATACACCATTGAAGAGTTGGAAAACCACGATAGCCTGAACAAAATAGAATCATCTACCCAACAACAACCATCACTCCTCGAAGAGCTCGAAGATACTCCTTCCATCAGTGAAATACCAGATGTTACAGAACCTCAACTGAAAAAACAAACTACAAGAACGGAAATACTGAAACATCACATACATGAAAATACTGAGTCAAAATCACCAATTACAACGAAACCATCAACAAATAACCCCAACAGAAATCAACCCATGAAGATGAAAGAAATCAAGGAAACAAGATCGTTAAGAAATAAGCAGACCATAAATTAGAACTCTTGAACACTCAAATCCTCAGTAAAAGTCATTAGAATAAACTTATCGAATATTAGTATAAGCCCATAGACTAACACACTTACCTTTTAATACTTTTTAACATTGAAAGAAATCACACCGATAGATAGCAATCTATTGTAATGGATCCCTATATCGCCAATTTCGAAATAAAACAAATAGATTCCTATATTTTAAATACTGCATATGAAGTGAACGAAATT
The DNA here is from genome assembly GCA_018342105.1 of Gonioctena quinquepunctata. Lineage (NCBI taxonomy): Eukaryota > Metazoa > Arthropoda > Insecta > Coleoptera > Chrysomelidae > Gonioctena > Gonioctena quinquepunctata. The sequence goes on from JAFIRS010001647.1 coordinate 215,877, forward strand.
TTCACAGTAAACAATAAATCTCATAATTTCAAGCTCATACATAAAATATTCGAAGCATTGCCAAAAATTTAAACGAATTTGAAATCTTTATTCAGCAGTTTCAATCACAATTCGACTGTATCGTGCTAACAGAAACGAGATATATACTGGATGTCACGCTTTACAGCATGGATGGATATAAAACTATTTATAATGAGGGAAAGTTAAATCAGAATGATGGAGTTGTAGCCTACGTTAAATCAGATCTTTATCAATCCCATAGTATACATGAATTTAATGGATCATTTACTATCAAACTAAAAATTGCTTTAGGGGAAAATTATGTGGTTGTACACGCCTTCTATAGGTCACCATCCACAAGTATCACTGAATTTATTGAAAATTTAAAATCGTACCTAAATAATGATAACGACCACCAATACCATTCGAAACTAATTGTCGGAGATATCAACATTGATATTCTCAATCACTCTGACCACTCGAATGAATACTTGGATGTCCTGAGTGAACATGGATATATATCGGGTATAAATAATTATACAAGGGTACAAGGAAATGCAAAATCATGTATCGACCATATATTTGTGAATAATAAATCTGAAGACTTTAGCAACGTGATGCCAATTATTCTCCGCACCAATATCACAGATCACTATTCGACCCTTGTGCAAATAGTCTTTCCAAATCAAAAAGAAATATTTGAGGAAAAAATAAATATTTTTCCCAAATAAATAATAAACAACTTTTGAGAAAAATTAGTAAAATATCTTGGAGAGAGGTTTACTCGATGCCAAACATTGAATCAGCAACAAGTAAATTTATAGAAATAGTACAATCTTCCATAATGGAGTGTACGAAAAAAATTCGAATCAAAAGTAACGAGAGAAAACGGAAAAAATGGATAACCAAATCTCTAATAAAATCTGTTAACAAAAAAAATTATATGTACAATCAGACTTTAAAGGATCCTTATAATGAGGAATTGAAACAAGAATATAAAACCTACAAAAATACTTTAGACAAACTACTGAAGAATAAAAAAAATTATTATTACAAGTCACGCATTAATGAAAATGCAAACGATGCAACAATATTATTACTAATGACGAACAAAAAGCAACTATTTTCAATAACACCTTCATAGAAATGGGAACAAACTTAGCAAAAAATATTGTCAAGAACGGTTCGAACGTACTGAAAGAGAAAACCACAAATAATTCAATTTTCATTTCTCCTACATCAGAAATCGAAGTTCTTGAAGTTATAAATCAACTAAAAAATGGCAAATCTCCGGGTGTCGATAACATAAAGGCAGAAACTCTCAAGGAAATTGCACCTCACATAGTCAGTCCACTCACTCACATAATCAACAGATGTATAGAATCGCGGGAAATTCCCGATGAATTCAAAATTTCAGTAGTGAGACCCATTCACAAAAGGGAGATATCACAGCGCAAAGAACTATAGGCCTATTTCTCTCATCACAAACTTTAGTAAAATTTTTGAAAGAATACTGAAAAATAGGCTCTGTAGCTATTTACATAAGTATAGGCTACTATCTGATATGCAGTTTGGGTTTAAGGAAGGTAAATCAACCGAAGACGCTATAATTGAGCTTACAAATTATGTTTACGGAGCCTTGGATGAGGGTAAACCTTGCCTTGGTGTTTTGTAGATCTTTCGAAGGCGTTTGATACCGTGAATCACACCATACTACTATCGATACTTGAAAATAATGGGGTACGGGATAATTGTCTGAAACTTTTCAAAAGCTACCTTGATGAGCGCCAACAATGTGTCAAAATCAATGAAACCTACAGTGAGTTCAGGAAAATCGAGTGTGGTGTGCCTCAAGGTACAGTGCTGGGACCTATAATTTTCTCGATTTATGTGACGGATTATTTTCAATACAGTCTGAAGGAAAAATAGTTAGCTTTGCTGATGATACGGTAATTCTATACAAGGGAAAAGACTGGGTCAGTCTGAAAAACGATGTAGAAGTAGATATTTCTTCAATAAAACTTTTTTTGACAACAGATTACTAACTATCAATATTGATAAAACATTTTTCTGCCATTTACTACTTATGAAACCACTCGGCCAGACTTTCAACAGCTCACTTTGCCAGGTAACCTACAGATTTCTTCTATAAATACTATCAAATACCTCGGAATTATGATAGATACACATATGCGATGGGATCATCATGTGAAGTTTGTCCTCAAAAACTTCGGTTTTGTTCTCCATAAATATAGACAATTAAATGATATTCTTGACCTGAAACAAAAAAAACAATATACTACAGTTTAGTGGAAAGTCACCTAAGCTACGGTCTTCTTGGATGGGGGTATATATGAAACTTACCTACGCCCACTCAGGGTTATTCAAAAGCGCTTCCTGAAACTGATGTTATCCAAAAGCTCAAGATTTTCAAGTGAACGTTTATATGAAGAATCTGATGTACTAGATGTCAGGAAGCTACACTTTAAAAGAGCAATATCAGACAATATATGAATAGGGATAAACTGGTTAAACTTACCCACACTTATAATAAAAAGCGTAACCTTCAATTCCAATGTCCTCGGACACACAGATCCATTGGACAAAGAAGTTATCATTATTTGGGTACGAAATTGTACAATAGCCTACCACTAGACATTCTAGAAAGCCGATCTATTTATTCATTCAAGAAAAAATTGAAAGACCTCTTAAAAAATACTTCAACACAATTGATACACGTCTGAAGAATTTACAAGTTTTATTGATAAAGGAGCATTACGCGAATCCATGTTTAGACGACATACCTATATGTATGTTCGTGAACAAGTGTGATTTCATCTATTCATCTATTTATATAAACCCGTGTGTATAGTACATTTTTATCTATAATTTATATTAATCTTTTATATAGGAAATTTTTATTACAGTAGCAAAATCCCATAACGTAGGATTCTAGATTTTATTCTGCATTGATAATGGAACCATTGTATGATTCCATGTCAGTATATATGTATGTTCGTGGAAAAATGTGAGTATGTCTTGCTATATGTATAGATACTACCTCTTAAGTGTTATTTATAATATTCAAATTCTTCCAAAATATTTATATTTATACTATAATGACAAAAACGCTTCCTTAGAATTAAGTAACTACTATCATCATATTAATCTCATTTCTTTTGGTACACATATGTGAACCATCCCACAAACAAGTGTCAACTTCAGTGGGACATTCATGTGCTTATTTGCTACTTGTAGTCAATTACTGTAACCTGTAATTCATATGTAAACACCCGCAAATAAACACTATTCTATTCTATTCTATTCTAATTATGGGGATTTTTTTCAAGTTAGCGCTTGGCGCGTATACACTTATCACAAGTCAAATAGATCTAACAGATTTTTTTCTGAAAAGCGCTGGTAGGCGCAGCCGAATCAAATACCAATTGGAAGCTTTTGAAATGAGCTTTCATATGATACCAAATATGCCGTTTGATCTTGATTGATATGGTACTTTCATTCCAAAGATAGTAGATGGAATATATTTTTTGTCATACTAACTTTGAAATCGTGTTACCTTTGACTGGATAGATTAAAATAAATGTTTTTATGCAAATAAACATGTTTCTCACCTTCTTGAACGGAATCCATGATAAATGAAACACTTTTAACCCTGCAGCAAATTTTACACACACACAGCAAATAGTTCTCGAAAGACTCTCTATGACGATCTGTCAAGAAAACGACTTTGTTTGAAAACACATAGGTAACTAGATAAAGTGCTCAAAGTCAAATTTTGCTCACCAAAAGATGGTCTTACTCGCCCTATCAATAGTGCAACAAGTTATTGTTCAATTGAGACATCTTCAGAGAAAATTATTTTGGCCAGCTTTTTGGTCATTCTCACCTGTGTGCGTTGGTTGGTCTTTCAGTTATGGTTATGATCGAGTAAAAACATTTCAAATCGAGTAAAAACATTTCAAGTTCTATTAGAAATGGCTATTTATATCAATATTTTATTCAAACAACTAATGTAAATATATTAGGAATTTATGAGTACGTATCTCAGATCAATAGGATCCTTATTGATCCGAGATACATACTCATAAATTCACATTGGTGAAAATACTGAAGTTGTGTAAATAATTGGGTTCGTTTTTTATACATACATCAGATAAGTCGATATATTTTATATTTTAAATAATTCATACGATTTTTATGGAATTCATTCTTAGCCAGCGGCGTCGCAAATTTAACTCGAAGGGGTTCACATATAGAACAGGTACACAGCGTTTCTTCCATAGAAATTTGAATTTGTGACTTTTATCATAACTCCAAACAGAGCCGGATTAAGAGGGAGGCAAACGGGGCTGCAGCCCCGGGGCCTCCACAAGAGAGGGGCCTCCACAATATACATTTTTAGGTAAAATTTCCTAACAAAGTCCGAAGGATATACAAAATTATATACAAAAAATCTGACAACGAAAGAGCAGTTCTCCCACTTTTTCCTCTCATTTTTCGTTTTAAACATTCAAAAACATGTTTCGTATTCTTGTCAAAATCCATGGTTAATATTAATCTTCGATCTGATGAATCATGTGTATATGCGAGAAACAATCACCAAGTAAAACATCATACTATTATACAAAATATTATATCGTATCGAAATTAGCTGTAAAAACAAGAACAATTGAATTTAAAAAAAAATAACCATTTTTTTTTATTAAATGAAGGATTTTCTGTCGATGTATTCTTCGAATGACACAAGCGATCTAGATACACAATGAAATTCAATAATCATAAGCAAAAGAAAATAATATTTCAATTTATGAATATGATTGCATCAAATTATTTATAAGAGCCCTGTGCGCATTCCATAATAGAACAAAATTTCAAATTCTGTTGACTATTTTTCTGCCGATTCTACAAACACTTTGCCCGTCTATATCTGTTTTTACTATTTATTGGCGTTGACAAGTGTCCGCTGAGTGGCGCGCTTGTAACAGAGAAATCCCCGAAATCTGAAAGTGTCTAAGAGAAGGATGACATTCCGCAACAAATGTAAATCCTTCTTAAAAAGGATAATCAAAAAGACCAATCTAAGATGTTCTACTATCAAATTCTTGAAAACCAAAATTTCAGAGCTACATTCTCAAACATTGAAATTACAGTGATTATTTTTTGACATTGCTAGAAACCAATGGAAACGTTCAATTCAAATAATTCATATACGTTTTGGCCAATCAATAGTGGGAATATTCTACCTAGAAAATTGTCGCGGGAATAATTTGAGGTATTTTGTTTTTATTGTCAATTCGCATGAAAAGTGTGAAATGAATCAAAACCGGTTTATTACATTATATAATTTTGCAAGGAAATGTGTTTATGATCGTAACATCAAAAAATAATCTAAAGAATACCACACGAGAGTTCGATATAGTAGAAAATGATTATCTAGATTTCTTTCTCAAACTTGTTGGCAATAGCCACTCGAGCCAGTTGGTCTCTCTTGTCTATTGCCTGGCAACAAGTTTTCGAAAATCTGTCGAATTATTTTCACTCCCTTGTGATATTACAACTGAGAATGTGATGATGTCAAATTGCACTGGAAAGCGCTCATTTTCCAAAATGAAAAAATAGGCGAATTACGATGAGACAAAACCGCCTATCAAAGTTATCGCTTCTTAGCATTGAGAATGATTTTCTCCGGGTGCTGGATTTGACCGAAATCATCAATGATTTTTCGTCGAAAAAAGCTCGCAAGAATCCATTCGTTTACGCTGTAATTCAATTTATTTCTTGTATTTCATTATACCTACATATGCTCGTGTCAAAATAATTTGTTCCGCAATAAATAAAAAAAAAAAACTTGTTTGAAAAATAATTCGGAGCCTCCACTCCTTTGTTGCCCCAGGGCCTCCACACCTTTTAATCCGGCCCTGACTCCAAAACAGAAAAAATCTATTTGAATATGTTAAGGTTATTGGATATTGGATCTGCAATTTTTATCTTCGACCCCAAAACCCCAACATAGATAAGATATTTATTTCATGTAAACAATTAGTCATTTATACATTTGTCCTAGATAGTGATAAAGATCACATAAGATAAAATAAAATACGCTTCAAATCAAGACATAATAGACATACAAATGACAAACTTACAGACTTGAAAAATAAAAAAGTGCACATGTTACTGTTCCAGATAATCATCTACAGAGTAAAAACAGTGCTAACCAATTTTGAATCGAATCGGACCATAATTACAAAACTCGTCCGCCATATTTGATTTGTGAATTTTGATAAAAAATGCATAATCTCCTACCCTGAAAACCACCATATACCAATTTTGATTAGAATCGAATCATAATCACAGAGATCGTCGGCCATCTTGGAGTCGCCGTTTTGATTTAATGAATTTTGCGAAAAAATTAATAATCTTCTAACCAGAAAACCCCCACATACCAATTTTGAATCGAATCGAACCATAAACACATATCTCGTCCGCCATCTTAGAGCCGCCATTTTCTTTTTTTATCTAACAAAAATTGCATAATGCATTGTCACTGGAACTAAGAACACCTGCCAAATTTCACGTTATTCGGACAGCTAGAAGGGGGTCAAATTTAACTTGTAAGATTTGATTACACACATCGGGACAGGTGAAACTAAATGAAAGCTCGTAAAAAATAAAAAAACACGCTTATATAGCAATATGAACTAAAAAGTAAAAATAATAAGAATAAAGTCATTGACCAAAAAATTTCATCTTATGTGTTCTTTACCTACTTTTCATAATGATATTAAGATAACTGACTTCAAGCACCTCACGCTTCTTCACATCAGAGGAAATTTTTGGTGAATGACTTATTATTTTAAACTTTTCGGTCCATATTGCTATATAAGCGTGTTTTGGAACGAAGTTCCTTTAAGGGGCTTGCGGTAAGTGTTGACTGGTAAGAAAAAAGCATTTTGCCCCCTCCATTCGACTTTCTCTCTCTCTCTGTCTCTTTTTATTATACAGGGTGATTCAAAAGTACTTTGACAAACTTCAGGAGGTGATTCCTCACAATATTCTAATATGAATTGTTCGAATAAATATATGTCCGGAAACGCTTCGTTTCCAAGATACAGGGTGTTGAAGTTTTATTTTTATTTTCGTGTTTTTTCAAATAACTTTCGAAATACTGACCTTAATCAAATGAAAATTGGTAATTAGAGGTTTTTTGCGGTGTCGAATTCGAACCTGATGTTTTTATTACTCTTACTCGTAGGGGGCGCCACCTACAAGTCGTTTTCTTTTTTGAGGATTCATAACTTTTTTAAACATACTTCTAGCACATTTTTCTGTAAAAAAATCAATTCCTCTATCATATCTACGTAAAAATGCTACCCTTGTTACAAGTCGCTATAAGTAACCGTTTTCTAGATAATTGGACTTGAAAATTTCAAGTCGATTATTTGATAATCGATGCGTGTTGAAGTTATTGCCATTATTTTGCATTTTTCACAATAATGCTTAGAAAATGAATTTGACGTTTAAGTAAGTAGTTTTGGTTTTTTTATAGGGGGCGCCACCTATTCTATTTAATTTTACTCGTTTCAAATAAATATTTTTGTATCAAGGGTGCAAAATCCACCTTCAGCGAAGAAACAGGCATTCATTCTTCTAGTCATTGAATCTCGTACCCGCTCAAAAATTATTGGTGTGTTTCTTATTCTTTCACAAGCGTCTACTATTCGGGTTCTTAGATATTCCTCGTTTGCTACTGAAGTTTTATAAACTAGCGACTTCAAATGTCTCCAAAACTAAAAATCTAGCGGGTTTAGATCTGGGGACCTTGGTGCCCACGCCTGGTTAGATTCGTCTACACCCCTGGCTTCCCTGGCTACAACATTAAAATGGGCCGGAGCCCCATCACGCATAAACCACATGCGGATACGAATTTCTAATGGTACATTCTAAAGTAGTCCCGGCAATTCATTTTCTAAAAAGTATCTGTAAGTTGCGCCATTCAGTTGGAACGGAAGAAAGAAAGGACCTATCAAGTAATTATCAATTATTGCCGCCCATACATTTACAGAAAATTGATACTGATAATGTCTTTCACTAACTGCGTGCGGATTTTCCAGAGCCCAAACATGGTTGTTATGAAAGTTTGTGATAGCATTTCGGGAGAAGTTTGCCTCTTCCGTGAAGAGTACATATCTTAAAAATTGAGGATTTCCAGCTCATTTTCTCAAAAACCACTGACACATAGTAATGCGTTGGGGAAAGTCTCGTGGCAAAAGAGCTTGTACCCTTTGATTATGGTATGGATGAAATTGTTGATCGTGGATAATTCTCCAAACTGTGGACTGAGTAGAATTGAGAGCTTCAGCAATTATTCTTGTACTTGTTTCTGGATTCTCCTCGAGAGCGTTCAAAACAGCTTCTTCCAATTCTGGGGTTCGGACTGCTCGTGGTCTTCCAATAATATCAGCTGCCCTCTTAAAGCTACCTGTTTCTGCCAAACGACGGTGGAGACTGGTAGGAGCTGAGGCAGTACTCGATTAGGAAATCGCTCCTGGTAAATACGTCTTGCTTCGCGCGCATTGCCATCCGCAAGGCCATAAACGAAATGCATATCGGCTAAATGTGCATTATTGTTTAAATAATCCATTTTTTCAAAATTAGTGTTTTAAAACTAACAGAAACTTCAACAAAACGTTTAACTGTCACATAATATGTAATTACCAAAACTATTTACTTAAACGTCAGATTCATTTCCTAAGCACTCTTGTGAAAAATGCAAAATAATGGTAATAACTTCAACACGCATCGATTATCAAATAATCGACTTGAAATATCTAGAAAACGGTTGCTTATAGCGACTTGTAACAAGGGTAGCTTTTCTGATGATAGAGGAATTGATTTTTTTACTGAAAAATGTGCTAGAAGTACGCTCAAGAAAGTTATGAATCTTCAAAGAAGAAAAAGACGTGTAGGTGGCGCCCCCTACGAGTAAGAGCAATAATAACATCAGGTTCGAATTCGACACCTCAAAAAACCTCTCAATACCAATTTCGTTCGTCAGTATTTCGAAAGTTATTTAAAAAAAACGAAAATAAAAATAAAATTTTAACACTCTGTATCTTGGAAACAAAACGTTTCCGGGCATATATTTATTTCGACAATTCATATTAGAATATTGTGAGGAATCACCTCCTGAAATTTGTCAAAGTACTTTTGAATCACCCTGTATACGAGTATGTGTGACCAGCATCTAGCTCTTGCTCATACGATTCCGAAGGTGTACGAAACCATCCGGAATTTACATGAGCGGTAGGATATCTATGTGAATACAAGTCGGATATTATCGTTGAGTGGTAATACGTGGAAGAAGATATTTTTGTTTTTATATATAACGTGTGTTTAGATGATTATATCCTTTTTGGGGATAATTTCTTATGTTTTTTGTATGCCGAAATTGGATTAATGGTTTACATTGAATATGTGGCACGTCAATTTGATAATATAATATAACGAATAGTATTATCAGGAATAAAATACCTTTTACTGTTGCGGAGGAGTTTGGAAAAAGGATATATAGGTATAGTATTGCTTGGTATTACGTGACGATTTCTACCAGCCGCGTAAAGCAACTTGACGGGGGTCCCCGTTTCATTCTAGAATAGAATATTATAGACAGGGCCGGATTAAAAGGTGTGGAGGCCCTGGGGCAACAAAGGAGTGGAGGCCCCTAATTATTTTTCAAACAATTTTTTTTAATTTATTGCGGAACAAATCAAATTATTTCGACACGAGCATATGTAGGTATAATAAAATACAAGAAATAAATTAAATTACAGCGTAAACAAAGAGATTCTTGCGAGCTTTTTTTGACGAAAAATCATTGATGATTTCGGTCAAATCCAGCATCCGGAGAAAATCATTCTCAATGCTAAGAAGCGATAACTTTGATAGGCGGCTTTGTCTCATCGTAATTCGCCTATTTTTTTCATTTTGGAAAAACAGCGCTTTCCAGTGCAATTTGACATCATCACATTCTCAGTTGTAATATCACAAGAGAGTGAAAATAATTCGACAGATTTTCGAAAACTTGTTGCCAGGCAATAGACAAGAGAGACCAACTGGCTCGAGTGGCTATTGCCAACAAGTTTGAGAAAGAAATCTAGATAATTATTTTCTACTATATCGAACTCTCGTGTGGTATTCTTTAGATTATTTTTTGATGTTACGATCATAAACACATTTCCTTGCAAAATTATATAGTGTACTAAACCGGTTTTGATTCATTTCACACTTTTCATGCGAATTGATGACAGACGTCAAATTAAAAATATAGGTTGTCAGACAATAAAAACAAAATACCTCAAATTATTCCCGCGACAATTTTGTAGGTAGAATATTCCCACTATTGATTGGCCAAAACGTATATGAATTATTTGAATTGAACGTTTCCATTGGTTTCTAGCAATGTCAAAAAATAATCACTGTAATTTCAATGTTTGAGAATGTAGCTCTGAAATTTTGGTTTTCAAGAATTTGATAGTAGAACATCTTAGATTGGTCTTTCTGATAGTCCTTTTTCAGAAGGATTTACATTTGTTGCGGAATGTCATCCTTCTCTTAGACTCACACTTTCAGATTTCGGGGATTTCTCTGTTACAAGCGCGCCACTCAGCGGACACTTGTCAACGCCAATAAATAGGAAAAACAGGTATAGACGGGCAAAGTGTTTGTAGAATCGGCAGAAAAATAGTCAACAGAATTTGAACTTTTGTTCTATTATGGAATGCACACAGGGCTCTTATAAATAATTTGATGCAATCATATTCATAAATTGAAATATTATTTTCTTTTGCTTATGATTATTGAATTTCATTATGTATCTAGATCGCTTGTGTCATTCGAAGAGTACATCGACAAAAAATGTTTTTGAATGTTTAAAACGAAAAATTAAAGGAAAAAGTGGGAGAACTGCTCTTTCGTTGTCAGATTTTTTATATATGATTTTGCATATCCTTCGGTATTTGTTAGGAAATTTTACCTCAAAATTTATATTGTGGAGGCCCCTCTCTTGTGGAGGCCCCGGAGCTGCAGCCCCGTTTGCCCCCCTCTCAATCCGCCTCTGATTATAGAAAAAACTAATCTGTGACAAAACGAATGCCATATACGTCAGGACAGAACGTCAATAGTGTGTAATATCTACCTCTTCCGGTTGGTCGCCCCAACAGTTTTTTTATGGTTTTGCTATATTCTACGTTATAACGCATAAATGCCCCCGATTTTGGACCGACAGTGAGTTGATAAAAGATACGAATTGATTTTGGGTAAAAAAATGACTTCCTTGTCTTGGAACCTCTACGCCTATGTATAAAAATGAAGTTATTATAACATTAAACACAATCAAAGCTTGGACCCCTCGTTTGATAAATCAGTTAACAGTTTGGCTGTTGACACAGAGTAGCGACAATATATCGGAGTCGGCGGTGAATTTTATTTTTCAATTGTTACTTATGAGGGCGCGAGTGGGGCAGGAAGCGTGTACATTTTTTTATCAATTTGACTGTACCGGAATTGTCTGTCCCAATCTTGAGTATGGATAATGTGATGCTGAACCGGAAGGATAGATAACCTTAAGCTTTCGCTAATGTTTGAAGAGAGGTAAGTGATAGTGAATGATTTAAAAAAACAATCAAATAGATTTCCTACTAGACTAGTCGAGAAGTGAGTTTCCTGCGAAAAATAGTTCCAAGTCTCCAAGAAATATGAGCGATTCGGGATGAAATTCTGAGAACGACGTTTTTTTGTTTTTTCTGCTGACGAAAATTGCAATTGTTATTAACAAAAAATAATAACAAAAAAAAGAGGTTCAGATTTTTGGGAATAACTCGAAAAGTATAAGCGATAGCGAAAATAGGAGAAGAGATTCTTAAAGAAAGGGAAATTTGGCATGCGCGCGCCGTCTCTAAAGAGAGCACACAAAATATATTTTTTTATAGTATTAAATAGCAATTTTGGAATTTGAATAAATTATGGTTGAAAGAACAAGGTCACATTGGAAAAAAAGTTTATTTTTGAACAAGTTAGGCATTTGTTAATTAATCCTTATTTTTCGGACCTCGGTTTTCATAAAAAACGGCATAAATGTTTAAATAATAGCTCTAAAAATGTTTCGCTCCTATATGTATACTTAACAAGATCGCGTTATTCAAGTTTTTAAAAGTTGTTTATTTTGTAATATTTTAAAGTTAACAAAAATGTTTTGCTATTGCTGTTATTGCATCAAACGAAGGCATTTAATTATATCAGAAAATATTTTTAGGACATTTGTTTATAAACAAATTGATTAGTTCAATATTTTAGATTTTTTTGCCATTTTGTTGTCTAGAGAATATAATTATTTTACAGAAAAAAAATCTTATTGTTTATAATATTTTTTTTTTAATATCAATTATTTAAATGATTAGTTAAGAATTTTATGTTTCTTTAAAAATCATAATTGGCATTTCTCAATAAAATAACAAAAAATAAAAATAAAATATTAAAAATGTAATTGTTTATTAAGTTAACAATTTGTTATGAACAAATCTCATTATATTTTTTTCGGAAACTACTAAAAATTACAAAAACAACCATGTGTTTATAACTTAATAAACAATAAAAAAAATTATATTTTTGTTTGTTATATATTAGAAAAATTTGTTTTATAAAATATTTATATTCTCTAGACAACAAAATGTTTTCGAAAATATTAAATTAATCAATTTGTTTATAAACAATTTATAAACAAATGTCCTGAACATTTTTTTCGAATGTAATTAAATGCCTTCGTTTGATGCAAAAACAGCAATAGCAAAACATGGCTGATTTTTTTTTATTTTTTATTTTTAATAAAAAAAATATAATAAACAAAATAAACAACTTTCAAAAACGTTTATAACGCGATCTTGTTAAGTATATAAAAAATAAGGACTAGTTAACAAATGCCTAACTTAATTTTGTTTTCAACGTGACCTTGTTCTTTCAAGTTTTAAAAACACACCATAATTTATTCAAATTTTTAAATTGATTTTTGATACTATCAAAAAAATATTTTGTGTGGTGTACTCTCTTTAGCGATAGCGACAACGCGCGCATGCGGTCGCGCGGAGCACTATTTTCAGCGTTAAATTAAAATTATAAATAATAGAGATAGAGTTGCGGGAATCGGTACTTTTTTATTGGAAATTTTCTCTTCTTTAAGAATCTCTTTTCTTATTTTCGCTATCGCTTATAGTTTTTGAGTTATTCACAAAAAACTGAACTTTTTTTTTGTTATTGTTTTTTTTCAATAACAATTGCAATTTTCGTCAGCAGAAAAAAACAAAAAAACGTCTTTCTCAGAATTGCATCCCGAATCTAATGAGCTATTGCTCATATTTCTTGGAGACTTGCAACTATTTTTCGCAGGAATATTCCGACAAAGATTTTTTCCCCGAAGTGCGAGCCAAAAGAATAATTTTTGTGTAAGCGTAGCGGACTTTTTGAGTTAAAAATATTGACAGATTTCTTCCGAAAATAGAACACATTATGAATGAGTTTTGCTACAAAAAAAATTAGTATTATGGATATTTATAGACACGTTTTGCCCACAATATTTTGGTTCATTTCCAATGTTTTTTAATCAACCGCAATACCTCTGAACTTTAACGCCGGTGACCAGGTGCGGATCCAGCCTTCAAAAAAGGTTGTGGTCACGGCCACTCGAAGTGCAAGACGGACTCGCTCACGATCGATACTCTGCATTCCTACAAAGGAGACGTTTACAAAATGTATGGCGCCTCGGCCAAGACCTTGTACAGTGTATGGACTTGGAGCATGGGGGACAGCGTTGCCACATTTATTTTGGCGAATCTACTTTTATTTTTGCTTGAATCTACTAGAATCTACTGAAAAATTTAAAAAAATACCAAAAATCTACTTTACAAAAAACGCTGAAAATACGAAGGGAGTTGGAGGTTGGGGATTAATGAATTGCCATGGTTAATTGGTCTATTTATTTATTTATTGACTGAACCTAAACATATAAATCTCAAAACTAGCACAACAAAGAAAACGCTGGAACTGACTCTTATCCTAATTTTTTTTTTAATTTAAACTAGAATTACAGACATAAAGATCTTAAATTTTGTCACCTTTATACTTGAGATTTTTATACAAAGTTTCATCTCCATTAGCTTAATCATTGTTACATCGAGTTGAAAATTTGTGCAAGACCCAACATCCCTCAGACCTTCTTTGGCATGTATTAAAGCAGAAACGTTTTTCTTAAAAAAATTGTTTCGATCGTCGTTCTTAACTCTATTGAATTCGGAGAATATTTTTTCACATTTTACGTTCGAACCTGGCAAAGAAAGCATTTGTTTTGCGAATTTGCAAATATTTTCGTATTTAAGTTTATTATTATTGTTCTTTAAACAGCTTATTTTATGCCAAAGTTCTTCAACATTGAAGGAATTATTCATATTGCAACCACATGAATAAAAATACCACGTAACGCGTCTATCAATATAGAAATTAAAGTAAATAACTATTGATTAAAATAATTTTTACAATACTTATATTATTAATGGCATTTTTACATTATTGAAAGCTATATATTGAAATCTACCAAAATCTACTGAAGAAAATGTGCCTACTAAAATTTTCTGAAAAGGGGTGAAAATCTACCAAAAAAGTAGAAATCTACTAGATGTGGCAACGCTGATGGGGGATAGTTTAACGTGCAGCGCGCAGTGGCGGAATCGAAAAAACGGATCCAGACAGTATCACTTATCTCCATTTACCGCTGTGATAAAAAGGTTGTCTACAAAGTGCGATAGTTAAAATTGTTCGGTCGCAAACCTAAAAAAGGCATTTGTATTGTGATTCGACGGGTAAAAGCTTCCTATCCTATTCTTACAGAACATTGGCTTAAACCTGAAGAACCTTTTTGTTTACCACAATATAAGTTAATTTCTAAGTATTGTCGATTAAATTCAACTCATGGTGGTACCCTTGCTCTAGTGAAGGAATGTTCACAAAATTGTTTCATAAACATAAACAAGTATGATCATTTACTGGTAGAAAAAGAGTTTGAATTCTCAGTTATTCAATGCCCAGAATTAAACATTTTTATATTATGCATTTATAGGCCTCCCACAACTAACATTAAAATATTTCTTGAAAGGATGGAAACGCTTTTAGTTCAGCTACCCATCAGTGCATCCATTGTTTTAAGTGGTGACTTCAATATAAACTATATACAAAAAACTTCCCCAGATATTCAGGCACTATCAAATTTGTTAAACTCCTTCAATTTACTTATGCATGTTGAAACACCAACAAGAATTTCAAGTTCTTCTGCCACTATCATTGATTATGTCTGTACCAATTTGAACAAAGTCGCCTGTAGGGCTATAAATTCCGGTTTATCTGACCATGAAGCCATTATATGTCATATGACATTTGACACCGAAGTTCCAAGAACTAAACCCCGAAGGGGTAGATTCAGTAAACGTAACTATAATAGGTTTTCTCAACTATGTTCTGAATCGGATTGGTATTGTGTTATTCTCCTCCAAAACCCCCTAAGAGAATTTCATAAATTGATTTCAGAAAATTTTAATAAGGCATTTCCTATTAGAAAACTGAAAGATAAAAAGCCCTGGTTCACTAAGGGTCTTATAAATTCGGCAAAAAATATGGGCTCCCTGCATCAGATCAGAAAATATATAAGAAATGACAGTGTAAATTTCCTAACTTTTTATAATAAATATAGAAATACCTACAGAAGGACGATTAGGGCTGCAAAAAATATGTATTATGAAAACAGAATAGCTCATTCGCAAAATAATCAAAGAGAAACTTGGAAAATCATAAACGATTTGAGGGGCAAAAAACAAGCTGCTGTTAATGTACAAACACAATTGAGCTCTGACGAATTGAACACTTTTTACTGTTCAATAGCAGAGCAATTGCAAAAATCAATTAAGGTCACGAAAGATCCATTGACCTACCTCAGCGAAATAGGGGTGCCTGAAACTTTCTTTCTCATACCAACTGATATACAGGAAATCAAGGGTATCTTTGCTGAATCGAAGAAAAAAACTTCCTCTGGTTGGGATGACATTTCCCTGAGAATAATGGAACAACTTCCTGAAAATGCACTTATGATCCTGGCAGAAACAATAAATATTTCCTTCTATCGAGGGGAGTTCCCCTCATTCCTAAAAATGGCCACAGTAATTCCTCTGCACAAAGGCGGAGATCATGATTTGCCTGCAAACTTCAGGCCAATATCATTGCTACCCAGTTTTTCGAAGTTAATTGAGAAACTTGTAAAAAAACGGGTGATAGTTTTCCTTAAAAAACATAATATTTTGAATTCCAACCAGTTCGGGTTTCAATCATCAAAAGTACACAGGATGCCATATTCTCGATTCTGGAAACCCTTTATCTAAATCTAAATTACCAAGACGCTGCGGCTGCAGTATTCTGTGACTTAGCAAAGGCATTTGATTGTGTGAATCATGAGATACTCCTCCGAAAGCTGGAACTCTATGGTTTTAGAGGTACTGCACTGACATGGTTCAGTTCGTATTTGGCTGACCGTCGTCAGACAGTGCTACTAAATGGGACAGGTTCAAGAGAAGGCATAGTGAGATGTGGTGTACCACAGGGATCGGTATTGGGACCACTGCTCTTCTTGATATATATAAATGATTTAACTGAAGTGGACATTAAAGGAAAATTTACAATGTTTGCAGATGACACGACGATACTATGTCATAACAAGAATAGCGCAGAGCTTCATAACGATATAAGCGCGGATATAGAGAAAGTGAAAGAGTGGTGTGATGCCAATCTTTTATCGTTCAATATCAGGAAAACAAACATTGTATCATTCAAATGTACTCTAAATGATGTCAATCTAGCTGATGAAGTTATCCCCAATGTCTCTGACATTAAAATTTTTAGGACTACATATCGACGACAAATTAGCTTTTGAAGGTCATATTAGTCAATTGTGCAAGAAACTAGCTTCAGGCTGTTATGCAGTCAGAATTGTATCAAATGAGCTGTGCATCACAAATGCCAGACAGGTATATTTTTCACTGATAGAGTCACACCTTCGTTATGGCATTTCCTTCTGGGGTATGTGTTCAAAAAACCGATTCAACATGGTCTTCTTGCTACAGAAACGGGCAATGAGATATATATGTAAAGCCAAGTACCGGGACTCTTGTCGTCCACTATTTTTAAAACAAAAAATGTTAACTATGGTTTGTATTTTTATAATAGAAACGGTATGCCTTCTGCATAAAAAATACAAGAACTTGTTAGTTTGTTCCCCCTCATATAGTACCCGTCGCCCTAATCAGATTTCTCTTTTGAAACCTTCATTTGCTCTTACTCAGAAGTCGCTCATCTACCAAAGCAGAAAAATCTATAACCACCTGCCATTAAGAATAAGGGAGATTCGGGATCTCAATAAATTCAAAAAAGAAGTAAATAAGCTTTTGGTTGAGAAGGACTATTATACACTGGAAGAATTCTTCCTAGATTCAGTAAGTTGAAGTATCATCGTCAAACTAGTCAAATATTGTGAGTAATAACTGTATGTATATCTTATTTTACAAACCTATAATTATAATTATTTTATATATTTATACTTGTTCATTTCAATATAATCATTTTTTTATGACCAGACAATGTGCAGAAATTGTTTTATATTCAATATATTCTATGTTTATTCATTTTGACCCTTATTATATATGTATATATCTATATGTCTGTATATGTGCTCAAATATGCTTATATATTTTTATGTTTATAGGAGTTCATTTATATACTATTATTATTATTTATCGCTTTATCTATGAGATTTTTGTATCTTCTGACAATAAAGCATGATTGATTGATTGATATCAAAGAGACGCACAGGGTCAAATGCGCGCCTGCAATAAATTAATGGCTATGAACGAGTCGGCCGCAGATAACCTCGATGAAATGTAAATGACGTGAAGAAAAATAAGAAGTGGTCGGGTGACCACTGCTGTATTGTATTGAATTAGGTAAAGCTTAAAATGATGGCAGCGGGATGCACGGCGGCGTTTTGGTTACTTCTTCAAAGTAATATAATGATCTTCGTTAATTGTTTGTTTGGCGCCGACTCAAAATTAGTTACATTAGTTTAGGCGCTCAATTATCATTAAGACTAAGAAGATTTATTTTAGTTTTTGCTTTTCAGTTGATTTTTTCGTCGGTTTAATTCTTTCTTAAAAAGTTATTTTAACTTTTTAGTTCGTATTGCTACAAAAGCGTGTTTTTTTAAACTATACTTTTATTTCTAACTGATTGAAGTCGCTTCCCAATCCAAGGCAAACTTCATGCCAAGCGTTTCTCATAGCTTTTCGATCTTTAAAAATGTCGAGGGTTTTATTCCATAATGCCGGTCTCTCTTATACGAGTAATGAAAAAATATACGCGTCGACTAGAGAACCTCCACCTTTTTGATTTCGTCGGTTAATAAGACTTTCATCACTCATTTCCACGAAACTGTTGAGGAATATATCGATAAACTATCAAGAATACAGTTCAAATCACAATGAGCAAATGACTTAAACGGTAGAAAAACCGCTGGGTGTGTAAATGTGCATTTGGTAACCTAGGCTGCTAGTTCAATGCGACGGTAAAACTTCCGTCGGCTCCAGTGGCACCCGACTGCTGCAGAGCTAACCGACGGCAAATTGACCGATCGTTTTTTTTTTCGTCTAATGTGTAAGCTCTAACTTACTTTAGTGGGCTACTGTTGGAACGGCGGCGACGGTAAATTCTCCGATCGGAAAGACTGGATGATAATGACTAAATTTGGTTATATTTGAAGGCCTTTGGAAGATGGTCACAAATTAAGTATTAGTTTGAATATTTGTCCAAGCTTTCATTTATTGTCACTCCTCTGAACTAGCAATTCTAATATATCGATTTTTTTTGGAAAGAATATGGATTTAGGGAATTTTTTGGCTATCTACTTCTCCATTCATTTCATGTAGAAAAATTCGATAAGTTTACCATTTTCTCATATGAAATTGGGAAAAAATCACCAAATATTACTTACACTTACGAATATAGGTCAAATGTTGCAAATAGCCTACTTCCACTGATCCAGTCGACTTATACCGGGTTATTCACGTTATTCGACATGAAGCATTATGGTTAAAGCATTTGATTTAAAAAAAGTTTTTCCCTTATGATGGATAGGGACCTATTAGCGCTAAATTTTAAAAATATGTTCATGTTGTACAGGGTGTGCCAAAAACACGAAACGTATCAAAGTTGTTATTTTTTAAATGGAATACCCTGTATATTATTTCATTTTTGGATTTTACAATCAAAATAAAGCTAAGTTTTTTCAAGGTTTAATTCACCCAAACCTTAGTATCAGTTTCAATGCTTAAATTATCAACTGGTGTTTTCTTTTTTTTAACCAAATTATTGCTAGAGGCTACTAACCAAACTACTTTTATATCGCACTTGTGAAATATTTACTAACTTATACAAGGTGTGTCAAAATTAAGGCAAAATAATTTCAATCTTTAAACGGCGATAACTTGTTTAATTTAAATGGAACGCCCTGTATTTTATGTCAACAGCAGATGTCAAACTTAATTGTCTATCGCAGAACAGAAATATAATATATTCGGTGAAATCTTCACGTAATAATATGAAATATGTTTTCCATACCTTGAAAATAACATAAAATATATTGGCAAACACAAAGATCATCATATTATCAAAAAGAAACAAAACTAAAAAAAAACATAAAATACGAACAACTACAATAAAACTCATGGGAAATCATCAACATTGAAACAGGTAGAAAACAAAAAGCAAAAATATACCCTCAAAATTAATCAGCAAATGAAATAAATGATTTCTACGTAAATAATTCAAAACCTCTTACACAAAACTCTTATCGGACTGACAAAAATGCATTAAATTTACTGGACAAAAACCAAAACTCGGTAAATACAATTTTTCTGAAACCTTTGGTCACAGATGATATAGAACACTCATTAACAAAATGAAATCAAAAAAAACAGAAGACATATACGGTTTTAGCACATTTATAATAAAAAATCTGAAATGTATTTATTGGAACCTCTCACAGAAATTATAAATGCCTGCTTCAAGGAAGGAGTTTTTCCAGAAAAATTAAAAATGGGTAAAGTAATTCCTGCCTACAAAAAAGGTGACCCGTCACTACCAAAAATGTTTCGACAGATATCGATTCTCCCAGCCTTCTCCAAAATATGGGAAATGGCAATACACTCAAATCTGTTGTCTTTTTTGGATACTCATAAAGTTATATCACCACATCAATATGGATTCAGAAAGGGGCTGTCCACCGCTGATGCAGTACTCTCCTTAACAAATGTAATCAAAAGAGCATTCAATGACAATAAAAAATATTTGACTGTTAACTGATCTGACATCTGCATTGACTGGTAAATCACAATATATATTGGAAAAACTAAATTTCTACGGAATACGTGGCAGCGCACTAGATATCATAAAGTCATACTCACACGAAAGAAAGCAAATTGTAATTAATGGCGAAGAACGAAGTGATACAGCTATTGTTAAGAGAGGAGTATCACAAGGATCAGTCCTGGGTCCCCTTCTGTTCTTGATATACATAAATGACCTACCCTTCACTATGAATTCCATTAACGTATCAACCATAATGTATGCGGACGATACAACTTTTGGCATTGATTGAAAGGAGGAGGATACTGAACTTGTCCTTTCACTTATCTTGGAGAAAGCTAGGAACTGGTTGAACCCAATGATAGTAAACGTAAAAGCCAAACCTTTATAAATTTCACTTCTGAAAATGCAAATGACCATGTAAATTTCCTTGGGTCATATTAGATACTAAGTTGCGATGGACAGAACATATAAATATGTTACGTGGAAAACTCTCAAAAACAGTGTTCGCTATCAGAAAAATGAGTTACTAACTTAGTGAATCAGCTGCATGCACAACCTTTTTCGCACTGTTTCACTCTGTTCTAACATATGGAGCCCAAATATGGGCAAATGCATCAAACTGATATCTACAAAAAAAAAAATCTTAATCATTCAAAAAGCTGCCTTACGCAGTATAAAAAAAGTAAATTGGGATGCCAGCTGCAGACCAATATTTGAACAACTGAAAATTATGTCCATATTCTCGACTATTCTGTACTAAAACCTACTGTTCATAAAAAAACATGATTGATAATCAAGCACAATCCGATCTTCCCAGACACGACACAAGAAACAAATCTAGGCTATTGCAACCATAAACTAGATTACACAGACACACAAACAAAGATATTGAATGGTTCAATTCATTACCAACCAATTTTCGTGATCTGCCACTTTCCAAATTTTCAATAAAATTGAAAAAAATTTTGGCTGAAATCTGTATATACTCATTTGATGAATATTTCAAGCTAACCAAAGACAGACATCTTCACAACAACCTGAAGATAAAATTGTAACTTATGTATATAATATTTCATATTTGATCTACAAATATTCTTATTCCTATTTGGACTATTGTGTTAAATATTTTTTAACTAATTAAAACTATACTATACTACTACTAAAGCCACGCTGGACATTGAACTACATCTGATAGATATTCTGAAAGGACCTCAACTCTAAAGCAAAAATCTGAAATAAAAAATTTGCGGTTTTTATTCAGTTAGTTATTTGATTGAGTATCTATTCCAGTAATAATTAGGAACTCATATAGATGAATGAGGCAAAGAAGAATGTTTTTCAAAAGAGAATTTATCTTTAAGTGGAAGATGATTCCACATCTGATTTTATGAACATCCTGTACATATTTTCAAATAAATCAATCTATCATACCCCATGAAAGGTTTTAATGTCAAAATACACTAATTTCAAAGTGTTTCTCCGAAAGAAATATTTCTAACCTTTTTCCATTTTTGCAAAGTGAGATTGCTTCTAGAAAATGTGTTTCCCATTCCTTTCGGTCCTCCTGATGATCGTGGAAGCGTGAAATACATTTTTGTCGTCAAAAATTTATTGAAGACCTAGTGAATGCGATGTCTCTCTTGCGTCACTGTTAGAAATGGTTTCTGGTGAGTACTCCCTTTTGTAAAACATTCTTCTTTGCCTCATTCATCAATATGAGTTCTTAATTAAGACTGGAATTGAAAATCAAGTAACTATCTGAATGAAAACGCAAATTTTCAATTTCAGATTTTTTGTTTTGAGTTAGTTTCCTTTCAGAATATGTATCAGATGTAGTTCAATGTCCAGCGTGGCTTTAGCCGGGAAAGTAGTTGTTTTCTATTAGACATTCATAAAAAAATAACTTAATTTCTATCGTGAATTTTTAAATTCACAGAAAAATATTTCTATTCAATTGAGAATGTTTCCCTTTTCAACATGAATACCCTACAAGAGGTTATCTTGAACGATGGAAGATAGTGACTAAAGTTTATCTTTCAGTCGCAGATGATTCCACATCAGATTTTATGAACATCCTGTTCATATTTTCAAACAAATCAATTTAATTATTCCCTGTAATCTTTTGTAACCCTTCAGTGGTGGCGTGAAACTTTTCGGCGTAAGTAGTGGCGCCGGTGTCACAGACCAGGTTATATTAAAAATATAACGGGATAATTTTTTTTTCAAAATTTCATTGCCATTCAGTAATTAGGAGTTTATTTGGTATGAATGATCCAATTTGGGATGCGAAAATGGTAACAATATAGCAAAAAATAGGAAAAACAGATTTTTGAACTATTTCGTGTTTCTAGTATAGTAAATACAAAAATGAATAATGAAAAAAAATTAAAATCACACGTATCCTCATGTTTTATACATGACATATCGAAAACTAAATGAAAAGTTTGATACGGCTGTTTTCAAGTGATTTTTCCAGGATATTTTATTCTTGATCATTTGTTGCACAGGTTCCGCAAATTGCTGTTACATGTTCCAAACACATGAATTTTTGACACTTGCAACAAGAGAATCTTGTTTTTCGGTTTTTTTTCCAGTCACAAAAATTACATCTTCCAATTTTTCTAGGTTCGTTGTCTGCATTTTCGTTAGTGGAAATATGGCAAATTTCCTTCAATCTTGATTTCAAACTAAGAGGAAGTCCCGGCATTAGAGCACGCTGATGCAAATGAGGGAATATTAGTTTGTTACCTATTTCTCTTAGAAAATTTCTTCTCAATATGCTTTTCTCTGGATTATTTGCACTATAAATTATCTGTGAATTGATACCGGCAATATTTAGAGTCAAATAAAATATAACCATTGGCCATCTTCTAGTATTCCTAGCGCAGTTGTAACTTGCGCACAATTTGTCAACCACGTCCACACCTCCTTTGGTTACGTTATATTCGGTAATCATTGCTGGTTTGCATAAATCACCTGATGACTCATCAATTTCGTCGCTATGACGATGCAAAGAAGAGACTAGAAGCACATTCTTATTCTTCTTAGGAAGGTACGATACAAGAGTGCATTCTTGTTTATATCCAAACATGCTCGTATATAGTGGTCGTTTAGTCGGTTTTGTGAATTCTAATGGTAATTCGCGTTTATTTTTCCTTATGGTTCCTATGGCAGTGAGTTTATGGTCATTCAGTGAAGTTACTAGAAGAGGAACAGATGTAAACCAGTTGTCGATTGTTATATTACGACCGCTTCTGAGAATATGTTCAGAAAGTCTCAACACAATGTCTTGTCCAGTATTTGACTTTTGAAAAGGGCCATCCGGTTGAGAGCCCACATAAACTTCCAAGTTACTGGTGTAAAACATCTCTGCATCAGTTAATGCTAATACTTTTATACCATATTCAGTAGGTTTGTTAGGGATATATTGGCGAAACCCACATCTTCCTCTGAATGCTGGCAACATTTCGTCAATTGTTACATATGCTGAAAGGCAGTATCCATTTTTACAGTTGGTTACGAACAATTCAAAGAAAGATCGAATTGCAGCTAGTTTATCTATCGCCCGCCTTTCTACACGCGTGTTTATTATGTCAAATCTCAAACAACGGAGTGAGAATCTAAATCGTTGTAAAGACATAGTGAGGCGAAAAATTTCTACTCCGGACCCATCAGTTTTCCATGAATCCTCAACATTTAGACGGTTTGCATGATATAATCCTGCCATATAAAGTAATCCGATCAGAGCTCGAACTTCAACCGAGTTTGTGAAATTAGCATTACGAGTACGATTGAACTTGTTACCCACAGATTGTATATAATCATTTGTACCATAAACTATTATATTTATCATCTCATCAGTGATAAAATATTCCCATATTTCTATAGGCTCCTTCAGTCCCCGTGTTGCCGTTGTCGTGCCGGGTAAGCGTTTTATTATATTTTCCTGTCTAATTTTAACATTTTTTGGTTCAGGTTTATATTTTTTCCAACGGGTAGTTCCATCCTTTCCTATGTATGATACTGAGTTGGTAAAGGTAGTTTCGTATATTTCATTATCTAAATATCCTGCTCCGTATCACTACTATCAAGTTGTTGCTCTTCGTGGTCAGATTCGTATGCATCAGATTCAGATTCATTAAAGTGTTCTGTATGACTTTCTGAATCTACCTCATTCAACATTTGTAGAAGTCGCGCCTGTTCTGCTTCGTAAGATCCCATGTCTGATCTAATAAAATACACCAATTCAAATTCAGATATATTATAAAATAGGCAAATAATACCTGGATTCAATCAACGACTGCAAAATAAATAGTTCTTTCAGTGGTGGCCCTGGTCTCATACACCGGAATAACGCCTATATCAGTACACCAACACACAATTGAACTCAAACTAACACTGAAGCATTGCGATCGTATGATGGAAAGAT
The DNA here is from genome assembly GCA_018342105.1 of Gonioctena quinquepunctata. NCBI lineage: Eukaryota > Metazoa > Arthropoda > Insecta > Coleoptera > Chrysomelidae > Gonioctena > Gonioctena quinquepunctata. The sequence goes on from JAFIRS010001647.1 coordinate 240,829, forward strand.
AGCCAGAAATAGAGTTTATTGGGTTCCACCCACTTCGATAGACACGTGATTTCCGATGCACCCGGTCTCTGAGACAGTAGCGCCACTACTGGAAGGGTAAGGTTGCGGCAATGGTTGTGATAAAATGTAAACCACATCGTTTTTTCAAACACAATCAAGATCTGGCACATTGGGATAACTGAAACATTCCTGTTGCTTATTACAGTTTCCAAGGTAAGATATCTGAAAATCATTTTGTGAATCCATGTCGCTTGAAAGAGACGACCAACATAGAATATATCATTGTTAAACTTTACAAGTACAAAATCATCTTTTTGGTGTATTCTATCATCTATCTGCATATCAAAATCTTCTTCTGACTCGCCATATTGCATTTCTTCATTTTCCTTCTCACTTTCTGAAAAATCTCTCCTTGATTTCATTGTTTTTAGAGTATTCCGAAGAGTACTCTGTCAATATTTCTTCTTCCTTTTTAAAATTTTACTTTCCAAGAAGCTTTGCCATCTTAGGAAATATCGTTGATATATTGCTTTTTGCTTTTTGGTGGGGTTTTTTATTGCTGTTTTTTTTTTTTAATTGTGTTTCAGGATATCCTCTTAATTGTTTGTGGAAAATAAAATGTTGTGTTTGAATGGCTCTATTTTCGTGTTCATCATCGTTATAATTTTTCTCATCTTCAGAAATTCCTTCAGAATTTATATTTTCTGTTACATCAATTTCAGTCAATAGAAACGAGGAAGCACCTGAAGCCGAAGGTAGCAGTGTGATTCCCTGCTGATGGAGAAGCATTTGAAGTCGAATGTATATTTGGATTGGTGGTGGCTACATTATTTTGAAGATGTTTGTCGGTTACGTCTGCCGTTAAAGAATCTGTATTAAGGAATACATTTGGATCATTCCTGTTTTCATTTTTAAGCCAGCTCCAATGTTTTCTGGTGTGAAAACTTTTGAGAAAGGTCCACCCACCAACTCTGCAATATTGTTAATAGTGATAGGAGTTCCAGGGTGTCTCACCATGAAAGAATCACATGCATTGTACAAATTCTTGAACGGCATTTAACGGCTGCATTTTATGACTTGCGTGAGGTGGGAAAGTAAGTAGTATAATGACGTTCTCTTTGGGCTTCCTAGCGGATTCATAAGTAACATGGCTCTCGTAATTATCATAAATCAACAAAGTTGGTCTTTTAATGTCACAGCAGGCATGCTCTATAAAATTATCCAAAACTTTGGGGAAAATGTCCGCGTTCATCCAATCCGATTGTACAGCAAGACCTAATGAGCCATTAGGAGCACCATTCATCATATGAGGTTTGAAGTGCACTCGTGCAAAAATTAAAATTGGTGGAATACAGTTTCCTGTAGGTGAAATTATCGAACAAGTGGTTACTAACTCCTTTCTCTCAGCACTCGTAGAATGGTACACCTGTTTAGAACCTTTTTCTGCAACAATATTTCTGTGAATCACGGACAATGGTCGTGCCTGTTTCATCAAGGTTATAAATTCTGCCAAGATTTTAAAAAAACAATTCGACATTGTGTCTATTAAATGAAATGAGTCGAAATAAACTACAAGCTTCTGGTGCCTCTTCAGTACCGTCCATGTTTTTCTTGCTATTTTACTCCTCGTCTACGATTGCGGCATTTCGAGTTTATTCGCGATCAGCATGTCACATTAGTAAATATTCACAAAGATTAGCTTGTGAAAACTTGTCTTGTATTATATCCTGGTTCCATTTTGAATTTTACTTCTTGATTTGGCTCAAGTGCCCTGTACTTTTTGACATTCTAATTGTCCACTTATGTTCAATGACCAATTTGACTGCTTCAGACATTTGCCCATGATTGAAGTTGCACTTTTGATGTGATCGGTGCTTTCGTGGCATCTAAATCATAAAGAAAAAATTATTTTGTTTGTCAGATATACTGCGATAATATAGAAGTATAGTTCACATTTGGATGTCCAAACGTGCTTCATACCTCCAAATAAATTGATATAGCGAAGTCACAACATGACCCTGCTCATTCATGTCATAATAAAAATATCCTCAGAATTGCACAAAATCAATAATATATAACGCCCAGGACATAGCTGTTACACGATATCAAATAAATCATCTGAAAAATAAGGAAAAAGTAACTTTTTACCTTTTTTTCTGAATTTCGCTCGCAAACAAAAGTACTGTTCTCGATCACAACCAGATTCAAACCGACAGCCATGTATGTGGGACTGCATGATATTTTGTTGTATCCTCAACTTACGAAGACGGGTAGACCGTTGTCCGAACGTGTCCGAAGGTGACCTACCTCCCCTACATTAATTTATTCGCGAATTTTTTATAAAAACAGACAGTTTCGTAACATAATGTCCCAATTTCAGGTACTTTTAATTCCTTTCAAACGTAACAGATATGTGCTGACTTTATTATACAAGAATATCATGGACAGATTTAATTATTGTTATAAAGTTACTTTTTCTTTGAATTATTCAGCAAAAAAAAATCACCCCTGAATGAAATACTGAATTTCGATAATGTTCGTCAAAACCAACAAAATAACAAACATAAGTTTTCAAATTTCAGCGTCTCCTGTTGGAACGGTGGTATGCATGCTGGTAACTGGATACATAGCAGCGGGGTGGCATGGATGGCCAATGGCTTTGTATTTGTTCAATGGAATAGGACTCCTTTGGTGTCTTCTCTTTGCCTATTTCGGTTGTAATGCGCCGGCTCTTCACAAAACCATCACTCCTGAGGAACGATTTTATATCGAAAGTAGTTTGGGTCAACAAAACTCTAACAAAGTGAGTCGATTTCCGATTTTGAGATCAATCGTATTACAAATATGCACCATTATACTGGGTAATGAATTAACAAAGCAGAAGAGTAACACAAAAATATTCTTGAAGGCAAAATCTATTCGTAATATTATACATTCAATTCTATCCGCTATCTAGTAGCATCTCAAGAATTTATATTAATCAGATTAGCTTGATTTTACTTGTTGGTGATATGAATTTCAGTATTCACATAATCTATACTTTATGGTCAGAATAGCAACGCTGTAGTTTATATTCGACAGAACAACAGAGAATCGTTAAAGTTATGTTTTGTGGGTTAGGATGAAATTAGGTTGATTTGTAGCCATTGAATCTGTGGTTTTATGGGTGTATAATGTTAATGCGATGTAAGGTGTGAAGGTAATTTATGATACACAAATATACTGGAAAGAAATTTTATTCATGATATTTTTCAATCCATTTTTAGGTCTTATCATATCGCATTCCGAGGTGTCATGTTAATAAACACGAGAGCTTCATTAGTGTTTGGTAGTTGAATATTACTTAGATTAGAATTATGACCAAGAAAAATTGGAACGTGTTCTGGACGATATTTCAGTTCGTTGGGAGCTGCAGAAGTTTCAGTTATCACGTAGTCTATAGTTTCTAGTGAAACATCAACAGATCGTATTATGATGGTGAGGGTCAACCAGATTTAGAAAAATCACGAACATGCTCAAATTTACGATATTTAGACCCAATATTGCATAGCATGCTTTGGCTAATGGATTGCCGATCAAGATGAGTTATATTGAATAATTCAACTACCTCTCTTTATCTTCGAATCTCATTCAGATAATTCAATATTTTCAATAAAACAATAAATATTTAACGAAGTATGAGTAATTATGTGACAGCAATAAAAAAACATTATAGGGTTTCCAAAGTCAGTTGTAGGAACTGAAAAAACATATTAGGATTTGCCGCATTGATCTTACATGCCAACCATAGGCTATTTTTTATTTATTATTTTTTTCATTTAGAAAGAAACTTTGCGTATTTTTGTTTAATAATAATAATATTTATTGTCATAAGATCGATCCATTTTCACATGTATAAAATTCAATAGGTAAAGTTAAAAAGTTCACATCATAAAAGGGACACAACATACATAACATTAACATAACAGAAGCATTCTTAACAGAAAAAAAAATTAATGTAAACAATTAGGTGGAACTGAGATACTCTTCAACAGAATGGAAGCAGTGTTCTAGTAAATAGTCCTTAACTTTATGTTTAAATAAATGTATACTCTTGATTTATTTGAGATCGCTCGGTAAAGAATTGAGAAATTTTATTCCTCGATATTCTGTCTCCCTTTAGAATAAGACTGTAATGTGTTTTGGAATTCTCAGGTTGTTAGAAGAACGCAGTACTTTATCACTGGTAATATATCCATCTGCGTTTCGTATAAAGAGGTTTGAATTACTGTTAACAAAAATTAGTAGCCTGTATATGTAAAGAGGGGGAAGTGGTAGTATACCAAGCCTTTTCAAATGTTGTTGCAGGGTTGTTCCCAGTATACACCTTATAACACGCTTCTGTGATGCCCCCCCCCCCGGAAGATCAAGCCATAGGTTAAGATTAACTGAGCATGAGCAAAGTAGTATGTTCTCAATACAGACTGTGGTCATCGCTTTCCTTTAGTTTACGTATGGCGTAACACATTTCATTCAGGTTCTTCATAGTATGGGAGATATGATTTCAAAATGACAATTTACTGTCAATTTAAACACCTAGGAATTTACTATTAGAATATATGGGAACTGATTTATTACCAAGTTTTATTAGGATATTACTGTTTGGATCAAAGCGTTTGCTGAACTGCAATGACACTGTTTTTTTATTCAAACATAGGTTATTATTGTTGCACCAGGCTAACATTTCATTTGTCACTTTTGTTGCCTTTTTTGGAAGGTTTTCAAGATTTTTGTCTCTATTACTAGACATGATGCGTCATCGGCATATTGAAAAAGAGCTGGTTTTGAAAGGCAGTCTGGTAGTCATTCACATATATTATGAACAATAAGGGTCCGAGGATAGACCCTTGTGGGACGCCAGTGTTAGTATTTTTAGTAGAGGAATTGTATAATCGAATTCTCCCATCAATTTCAAACCTTAAACTAACTTGTTGAGTTCTTCCTGTCAAGAAGGATTTGAGCAGCTGCAGAGATATACCTCTGATGCCAAAGCATTCAAGTTTTTTGAAAAGGATATCATGGTCCATGTTTAAATATGTTCTCTCGAAGTCAGTTGAATGAGCCGAAAATATCTAAAGAAACATAATGGATTCATTCAATAGTTTGTTGTATTGATTTCGCATCGAATTCTTCAGAAAATTAGGACAGCATATTTCGACATTTTTTTTTTGTTCGAGCCCGCAGATGCACGGAGCGATTTAAGATCTGAGAGATAAAAATTATCAGGAAAGTATAGAATTCAAACAAAATAAAAATTAACAAGGAATATAAAATAATATTCAATACTTCAAATCAACCTTAAAAGATGCTCAAACGATGCCCACAATGCCAAAATAAGATCAAAACTTGCTGAATGTCCTAACGGATCCCGTTCATTTTGGTCTTTCGCCAAAGTTGTGGGGAGAAACTTCACTTCCAGCTCATTTCCTCCTCTAACCAAAGAAGATGGAACACTAGCAACGACTGCCCAGGAAAAAGCCAATATCTTTGCGCACCTATTTGCTGGAAATTCCACTCTGGATTCATCGGGAAAACAACCCCCGAACATTACACCTATTGACAGTCACATGCCCGAGATCACCTTTCGCCAACGTACTATCAGAAAGATTTTGCTGGGTCTCAACACCAACAAAGCCTGTGGATCTGACGGAATCCCGCCGATTGTTCTCAAGAAATGTGCCCCCGAACTAACACCTGTTCTTTGCAAGTTGTTCAACCACTCTTACAATTTGGGGTATTTCCGTCCAATTGGAAAATTGCAAGAGTACAGCCAGTCCCTAAAAAAGGCAAAAGGCCCTACCTAGCAACTACAGACCTATCGCACTGCTATCTATTCCGAATAAAGACATGCAAGCGTGCACACGACATACAACATGAAGACTCAGGAATTGTCAACGATAGGCAATATGGCTTCCGCCATCAGGATCAACTGGTGACCTGCTCGCTTACGTCTCACATATATGGCAGCTATCTATTGAAAAGTATGGAGAAACTTTAGCTGTGGCATTAGATATCTCCAAGGCGTTCGATCGAGTTTGGCACCAGGGACTCCTCGCCAAGCTTCCGTCTTATGGCTTGCCCCCTCAGCTGTGTTCTCTGCTTGCTAGTTTTCTCTCAAACAGGTCTCTCCATGTAGTGGTCGATGGAGTTTCATCTGACACTCTACTCATAAATGCTGGTGTTCCGCAAGGATCTATTCTCGCACCAACACTATTTCTACTTCACATCAACGACCTGTTGAAAGCAACTTCATGTCCAGTACACAGCTTTGCCGATGATAGTACCCTCCATACCGCTTTCTCTTCCAAGGCCCCTATATCAGCCCGTGAAACCAGAAATGAACGAGGAAGAAATGTTAATAATATAAATATGGACTTAGCAACAATTCTCGAGTGGGGATCTAATAACTTGGTAGAATTCAATGCAAACAAAACACAAGCATGTCTTTTCTCTAGAAAAGCCGATCTCACTGTGCCTAACATAACTTTGTCAGGAGTAACCATACCACTGAAGTCATCCATATCGATGCTTGGTATTACTATCAGCAATAACCTTTCCTGGGAAAATCACGTGAGGTCCATTGCCAAAAATGCATCCCAAAAACTTGGTTTTTTGTTTCGTGCCAAGAGCTATTTCACCCCCACTCAGCTGCTTATGATCTATAAGGCACAGATCCGACCTGTCCTGGAATACTGTTCACATATTTGGAGCGCGGCACCTAAACATATCCTGAGGCTATTGGATTCTGTCTAAAAAAGGGCAATTCGTCTCGTCGGTGATGCCTCGCTTACAAACTCGCTCACTTGTCTGGAACACCGTAGAAAAGTTGGCGATTGTCTCTATTTTATAGATATTTTCATGGGCGATGCTCTTCTGAAATATCAACAATCGTTCCTGCTTTGGCAGTCTCTTCGAGACTAACCCGTCAAGTTCAGTCATCACACCCCTTCGTGGTCACTTTGGAGACCTGCAGAACATCACTTTCCAAAGACTCGTTCATCCAACGAACAGCGAGGCTTTGGAACTCATTGCCTAGGGAGGTGTTCCCCGAGGCATACAACCTCCAGAAATTCAAGAAGAACACCAACTCCTACCTTCTTTCCCTTGGTTCCCACGATGTTCTCTGAACATTACAGGATATCCCTTTTCGTGGGAACCAGAACAAAAAAAAAAAAAAAAAAAACAATACTTCCTCCTGAATATTTTTTTTCAAAAACTAAACATTGCTGAAAAAGAAAATAAAATATGAATGGGAATTGGAAAAAGAAACAAGGAGAAACAAAAACAAGAAAGTTCAAAATGCGTGGAAAATGAAACACATTTCTACCCTCAATCATCCTAAGGACAATCTTCCGAATCAGGCGAATCATTCAAGCTTATGATTACGGGTTGAATGGATGACAAAAGAGGATATTCACATTCTGTTGAAATCACTTGTGAAATGCATTATATCCAAAGATCTTTATACTCCTCACTTAAGATTCCACGACTTCTCTTCTTAGATTTAGAGATTGATTGGTTTTTCTCAATTTGTTTTTCATTCATGCACAAACTAATTCTGTGGGGTGAAAAACACCTTGATAAGGGGTAACCAAACCTAACCTTTTGGGGGGGGGGGGACCGCATGGCACCACAGCCTCTGGCCTCGTAGTCTCCGCTACTCTGCTACTCGCTACTCCGACAAAAACCCCTCATGGCCCTTGTCCTTGATCTGGAACTGAACCTTACCTAAGTGTACCTATGACCAGAGTTTTTACAAAGTTCGTCAGTAACAAATTCTTCTTCGAAATTTTGATGTTTAATAATTTGTGGCCTTTTGGGAAATATTCAAATTTGTAGAAGCCATCAATTTCAAGATGTCTTGTCGCTTCTGGTATCACAGAATTTGGTGGTATATTTGGTAACAACTGTTCACTGAACCATTTCTGGCATGAAGGTTGTCATGATAATCTGCTAAACATGTTTCCATTTGTTTAGCTGACAACTGCAACTAGTTCGGTACAAAACCATTTTCACTTCCCATGTGTAAAATAATTATCCGTTTTCGTCTAGAACATGGAGACAACAGTTTTTTGAGTTATCTATCCATACATACCGAATCACATCATAACTATCAAACCAAGTCTCGTCAAGATACACTTAATGTCTCTTAGATTCACCATGTTTATTTTATTCAATTTCATTCCATTATTGCCATTCGCTGTTGTATTTCTTTGTGTTTGAAACCACAGTCCTGAAAGATTTCGCGTAGCTTTTTCAGTGACTATATATGTATTTTCAGGATAGTCGGATAATTCCTTTTCAATTGATTCCATGGTAGGCACTACGTTTTGTTTGGCATCCTCAAAATTAGTTACTTACATTAGTTCAGGAGCTCAATGATTGAGACTAAAAAGGTTCATTTTCTTTTTTACTTTTCATTTTCTTTTTTCGTCGGTTAAATTTTTTCTAAAAAAGTTTTTTTTTTTTTTACTAAAATCTACTAATTGCTACCTACTTAATTTGGATTACTTTCAGAATACTTACTTACCCACCTTACTTCAAACTAATAACTGCTATATACTAGCAGCCAGCGTCCGCGTTGAATTTTGTTTATGTGACTATTAAAAATTCACTAACCCCTTTAGGAAATGAATTTCTGAAAATACTGAAACACATATTTTTCTTCATTTGTAACACAGACCTCAAATATCAATTTTTATGATCCTAACATGAAAACTAACGGAACCCCCATACAAACTTTCACCCCTAGGGGTTGCACACTGAAATACATGTTTCTTCTATTCGTAACAAAGATTTCAAATACCAATTTTTCATGACTCCAACTTGAAAACTAACGGAATTCCTATACAAACTTCCAATCCCAATTTAACCCCCATTTCATCCCTTAGGGTTGAATTTCCAAAAAGACGTATTTTTTATTTGTAACAAGGATCCCCAAATACTAATTTTCATGATTCGAACTCTGAAACTAACTATAGAGACTTAAAACCCCCATTTTACCCCTTTATAGGGTTGAATTTCCAAAAACCCTGAAGCACGTTAATCTTTATTTGTGAAGAAGAGCCCAAATACTAATTTCCACGACTCTGATTTCAAAACCAACTGTACTTTCACCCCCCTTCTCACCCACCTTTTCACCCCTTTAGGGATGGAATATCAAATAAATTAGCTGTCAAAATTTTCAGTTCTCAGGTCCGGCGGTTTGGTCTGGGTGTTGATCGTATATCAGTCAATCATTGAGTCAGTTAGTCAGGATAATGTAATTAAATATGTACATAATACCCCAAACACGAGGTAGCTGCTGTGAACCGTTGAGGAGATCCCTCTACTGTCTTCCGTCTCCATCATCAGATTACCCTTTTCCCTAACCTTAAGAGAGTTTTTTTTCAAATCCAAATGGGACCACCTTCGAAGTATACCCTAACCATTTGAAAAAGAATCATCAAAATCGAACTACTCTATAAAACGTTATGCGTAGTCATACATAAAAAAATACGCGTCGACTAGAGAACCTCCTCCTTCTTTTTCGTCGGTTAAAAATTATGTTTTTTATTCATAGGTATGTGAATTGAAAACTGACGTTTAACACTTATGTTGAAAGTAAAATGATGGTAGATAGTCAATAATATAAATCTTTTCAATAGAATCATTTTAATTAAATGTTATAATAATAATCAGAACACAGTTACCTACTTATGAGGAATTATTCATAAACATTAACATGTATTCGGCAGTTTGACCAATTGGTAAAATTAATTCTCTGAGAAGTAACTGAAGAAGTGTTCAATTCAACCGCAGAACGTTCGTCATCACTAATGACGGTGATGAAGGTGCTATCGAAGTGGAATAGCCAAGCCAAATAATGCAGGTGCAGAGATAAAACCAGTACTTATGACCAGGAAATATTTTATCAGCAATTTTCATTTTGAATGGAATCCTAGATATAACCTCCAGCTACAGTTGGGGACTTCCATAGTCCATGTCGTTTTATTGTAGTCAAATTTGCTCTTGAATTTGCTAACAAAGATGCTGAAGAACTTCGAAAACAATGGCCGATAAACTGGTGCGGATCTGGTGATTCAGAAATCCGGTACTGGTGGTAGGCATGTTCCCAAAAGTTATTATTCCAACTGGTTGAACAGTGCATTTATTTTTAGAAGTTGAGCGTAATGCAGCATATTCACGTTGAAGATTCATGTAGTTTCCAACTTTATTAAATGTTGGTTTTGGTGTCCGAAATATAAATTAGTAATGAGTTTGTTGTTTCTTCAATGTATCCACGCTCAATTTGCAGAGTTCTCCACAACGGAATAATCTAAAAATGGTTGCCGCTTTTATCATGGAATATTTGGTAATTAAATAATCTGTCAAATTGTTCTGTTGTCAGAGTTTTCGATTTTTTCGGACAGTATCCGACACTCTTTCGTGTTAAAAATGCTAATCGATTTGAAGTAACTACATGGATATAAGTAGCTTTTCTTGATTTTTGATCCAGCTTTTATCATAAAGAATTCAAACCACAGTGAGGATGACTTCAATAACTCCGATTTTTCTTCGAAATAAACTAAAAGTATGCTTTCAGTAAACTTGCCTCCAACTTTCTTCATTTGACTCCATTCGATGAATCCATTATGGGCAATTTCATATTATTGCCATGATTTTTCAGTTGCTCAGTTAGCAGCTTCTTAAATTTCTGGTGGAAGAGAGTAATTTGCATCATCAATTTTAAATTCATTTTTCATTTCATTCATATTGGCAGCAGTTCTAAGTACGATCACAAAGAAGCTAGGCACTCTTATCAATTTGTGGTCACTGATAAACAATTTTTGATTGATTGTTTTTACTCGCCGTACCATCATGATTATCAGATATAATATTGATTGAGAAATCTTCAAACCCTCCAAAAACCTTTTTTTGTGTTTATTTTTCAATTTCTAGTAAATATTAAGGTAAATGTCCCAATTATCGACACAATAGCGTGTTCGTGAGAATAAGGAATACTTTTCGAACTCGAAGGAATGGCTTTCGGAGAATTTGCTCGAATTTTTTTACATACTGCAGAACTCGTGATGCTGATCAAATGTCTCCATATCACCACCGCTCTTAATTCAACAGTTTAGATTATATAGGGTCCCAAAGATAACTTTTCCAAAATTTCAAATGGCCATTGTGAAGAGACTTTTTCGAATATAAAAACCAAATCGAGTATGCATCGATTGGTCATACGGCCGATTTGAATACACTATAGAGAACAATGATGTCTGCACGTACATACGATATACAGGGTGAGTCAAGAGATAATAAGTTTTTCAGTGATTTCCAAAAAATTGAGCGGTGGAAAGTCATTCATTTTTAGATATTTTGTCAATTGATTGGTAATTGAAACTTGCTGTATATAGAAAGGAATACATATTTAGTAGCCTGCTGTGAACCATTTGTGGCCAATATAATCTCATATAAATGCTTTCTTTACTAAGAAAAAATATGGACTCATACTTTCCATTTGTAAGCCTATGCCATGAAATGTTCACTCTAAGTCATGTATACTATCCCGACACTAAGTTCATTTGGAAAGTACCCACATTCGGAGAGGATATGGACTAGGGCAACTTCAGTTTGGTCAGAATGGCTCTAGTTTGGAATGACATATAGCAACCATATCCATTTGTTTAACAAATACTGAATTGTCATTTTGGAATCATTGCATATGTTAAGTTCTCATTGAAATCATATCCATTATTGAAGAAATGGATAATCGTCACCGATTGATTTGTTTTACGTGTGAAATTATATTCAATACACAAAATATGGCGCGACTTGATGGAGAATCAAATAAATTGAAACGAGAAATGGCCATTGGAAGACGCGACCAAAGAGGACTTCCACATGTCACAGAAATTGATGGAAATAGAATCTGTTTGACATGCAACCAATCAATTATTCAAGAGATTCGTCACCTTCAAGAAGATCCAGGATGTTTGAGATTGAATATTTTAACACAATCCTCAAGGCACACGTGTCTCATTTGCAATGATGTAGATGATTTTCAAAGACTCACAATGGAATGCAGAGTCAACGTGTTCATAAATCAGAACATCTATATACCAGAAAATACCCGTTCCTGTAGGATTATTCTTGATCGTGAGTTTTTATTTCCCATTCTACAGAAGTTATATCAATAGACCTTACACTCTGAAAGGTCAGGAACTTCAATCATTTTTAAACGAACTCAGAACGGCCGCTAAGCATACATTGGATTACGTAGACGAGAATAGCTTTTCTGATGAAGAATTCAAATCCATTGCTCCGCTCGCAAAAGAACAGTTTGGTGACTTATATAATCATTGTGTATCTGTACCAAGACAAGATAGAGGTGAGAGACATATTTCTAAAAGAGATTTATTGGCATTCTTATGCAAACTCCGACAAGGTATTTCTGATGAATTTTCAACCATCATATTCAATTATCCAAGTCGCCAGGCAACAAGTTTAGTGATAACTCAAATGCGAGAATCTTTGATGACTCGTTTCGTACCCGATAATATAGGATTTACCGCAATAGCAAGAGAACAATTTATAGAACGATATGTTAGTGTTTTTGCAAATCAATTTTACAATCCACAACCCAATGAACCAAAAGCAATAGTTTATATACTTATTTTTACATCGACAAAAGTTGCAACTTCCGGGTATTACGACAATCATATTCTCAACACAAAGGGAGACATCTAATCAAACCAGTCCTAATTCATAATCAAGGCCCATATTTCGCAGATTCGGGAAATAATGAGGCACGCATACTGCAGAATGAATTGAGTATAGATCAACCAAATGAGAAGATTGTTTCATCCAGTTGATATTTTTATTGTAAATAGGGGCTACCGAGATGCTCTATCTTTTCTTCAGAATATCGGCATTCATTGTGAAATGCCTTCAGTTCTTCTTCGAGGACCAAGACAACTACTCACTGACGAAGCCAACAAGTCTAGAATCATAACAAAACTAGATGGATAGTTGAGGCACGGAATGGTCATTTGAAGACAATGTTTAATTTTTTTATCACAAAATAGATACACATCATATTAAAAATAAATATAAAATTTTCATACAAATAGCAGGTGCGATAATAAATAAGTACCATCCGCTTATTCAACTGGGAGATTCCAACCTAGAATTAGCCAATTTGATGTTGGAAAAGGCTAATAGAGTCAACGTAGTTCAAGCCAGAGTTGAAGCAGAAAATCTAAATATGAGACGTGGTCAGTGGACATTACTCAGACAGGATTATTTCAATGAATTCCCAAGATTATATTTACAATTGGTACGAGATATAACTGTTGGTATATACAGTATATGTATCCATCAAATGCCCTTCTGATCCATATAGAGGATGCTGAATATAGAGAGGGACAAGTTAATCAGGTGTTCTAACTCTATCATCCTTTTCTGTACGTTGTCCATGTCATCATTCGTTTCAGTTCAGTTGGTACCCTGTTATATATTGTTTTTCCGTTCAAAGAATTCCACAGTTTTGATATTGAAGTAGGTAATATCATACATCATCAATCAAGATCAATTGACAGTTGTCCGGAGGTGAGCCCAAGGTTTTCAACAGGATGTCATCTAAACACTGAAATTCGAATAATTCTGGATTTCCTGTCGTTCTTCATTAGCAACATATACATTCCATATAGGGAGGTCTTTTTAATGGAATATGAGCATATTTATTTTCCTATTTTGTTGTAAATCAATGTTTCTGTTTTAATGATTTGCAATATTTCTACTAATCGTAGTAGATAAAGTTTTATTTTATCATAATATTGTTCAAAATTTTTCGGCAGATGTGTGTCAGAATGTATTTCTGAAAATGCTTCAATGACATCAATATCAATCATAACTACTTCAAGGAAATCATCAGTAAAGGACACTAGTTTTTGATCCACCCTGTACATTTTATCTATCTGCAAAGTGAACTTTCATCGTGAACGATCGAGTTTGTAACCGACTTTTCCGGAATTTCAGTCATTTGGCCATATCTATAAGCAGGACTGGTGCAGTTTCATGAGAAATACATAATAGATATAACAGTTTAATTCAGGTGATGCTAATATCATCAATAGCAATTGATATTGGTATCCTACAAAATATCTAAAAATGAATGAAATTCCACCGCTCAATTTTTTTGAATTCTCTGAAAAACTTGCTATCTTTGGACTCATCCTGTATGTCGTCTGTGCGTGCAGGAATCATTGTTCTCTATAGTATATTCAGATCGGCCGTATGAACAATCGATGCATACTCGATTTGGTTTATATATTCGAAAAAATTTCTTCACAATTGCCATATCTATCAGATGTCCAGTTATATAGAGATGTATGCGAGTGGTTACCTCCAGGTATCCCCAAGTGTCCCGAGGTGTCCCCAGGTATCCCGAGGTGTCCACAGGTGTTCCGAAGTGTCTCCAGGTGTCCCCAGGTATTTCGCGGTCTCCCGAGGTGTCCCCAGGTGTTCAAAGGTGTCCCCAGGTGCCCCGAAGTGTCCCCAGGTGTTTCGACTGTCCCCTGGTGTTCCGAGGTGTTCTCAGGTGTCCCGAAGTGTCCTGAGGTGTTTCGAAGTGTCCCAAGGTGTCCCCAGGTGTGACGAAGTATCCAGCGTGGTTTTAGCCGGGGAAGTAGTTGTTTTCTGTTAGACATTCACAAAACATAACTTCATTTTATCGTGGATTTTTCAATTCACAGAAAAATATTCCTATCAATATTCAATTGAGAATGTTTCCCTTTTCAACATGAATACCCCACAAGAGGTTATCTTGACGATGAAAGATAGTGACTGAAGTTTATCTTTCAGTCGCAGATGATTCCACATCTGATTTTATGAACATCCTGTTCATATTTTCAACAAATCAGGCCATTTGAAGTTTTGGAAAAGTTATCTTTAGCACCCTATATAATCTAAACTATTGAATTTAGAAAGCTAATAAACAGACAAAAAACTTATCGTAAAATAGTAAAATAATTTGAATTAAATAAATGAAAACACAAAGCTGATTTCCCAATTTTCGACACCTGAAAAATGTGAATAACCAATCGCCGACATGTATGAGGACCAATTTTCGACATGTTTATATTTATAACTATTGGGAAAAGAAACATTATAAAAAAGTTATATTCTTATCTGTAATGAATAGAGTAGAGTATGAAAATACTCAGAAAAAATCAAAAAACCAACTAAAATAAAAATATTTGGTACAAAATCAATTTTGAGGAACTATTTCCTCCATTTCAGGTACTGGAACAGCCCTCTGGAAATTTTTGAAATGTGGAGTTGAATGAAAATCAAATATAACCAATTACCATCATATTAATGTTCCGACAATCGACATTCGTGAAAGAATGGATAATAAAATCATCAAACTGAATCATAATCGATTGTCGATTGAACTTGAGGGAAAATTTCAATATTTTTTGACCTGATTATCATAACTGAACTGAAATAATGATAACTAGTTCTCTATAAAATTGGTAATCAAAACTTATGTATTAAGTCTTAATCACAAACAGAAGGTTTCACCATTTATCGACATTAGTTGTACGTAGTATCGACAAAAAGATTTTTGTACTCCCATTTGATAATTTGACGAGAAACAGTATGTCGATAATTGGTACACAGAAAATTGTGGGTCTATTGAATATAACAACAAAACAATTATTTGGAGAAACATCAAATTTGAGTTTCTGATAGCAAGTCAAAAATCATCTTGCGTGCCCTTTTTATCGACACTTATGTCGATATCTAAAACACAACCTGTTTCAGATTTACCAATTATCGACACCCTAATTTCTCATAAAATATGATATGAATAATAATTTTTCCTGAAGGCAATCAACCATATAGAAGTATGTTCGTATTCAACACATACTTTACTGAAATTTTGTGGGTTTGAGGAAACATAGGTAAAGGGTGGGCACTTACCAGATCAGCAAGGAAATCAATGTTCATTCGATGACGACTGACACTCCACTGATTAACAGCTGTTATTGTGGTGGGGATGCTTAGGAGAAATTGGTGGTGACTTTAGATATTTTCAGGAAACTATAAACTAGAAACTTGTTGAATGAAATTTTTTATGAGAGTCCTCTCCATCTTGTTAAATAGAAAATAATTCGAAACTGTCGATAATTGGGACACTGTCGATAATTGGGACATTTACCTTACTGGAAATACAGAATACCGGAATTTATCATCTGGTTTTGTTAACTGAAGTGGCTGGAGCGTCTGCCTCGTAGTCCAGAGATCGTAGGTTCGAATCCTACAGAAGTTAGTGAATGTGTATTTCTTTTCTTCCTTTACTATCAGTAACAGTTGTAGAAAAAATATTATATGATACATTTGTTAAAAGTGGTTTAAATTTGTTCATGGGGTTGCTCCACTCGCTAACGCTCGTTTCGCAATATTCCCCACTCACAAAATAAAATGCCACTTTTAACACATGTATCATAAATAACTGCTTTCTATGGTTGTTCATTTTTCACGCTATTCGCGATTGCAAACCTGTCGAAACAGACGTTTTCAAGTTCACTTCTCTCTGCGCCTACAAGTAAAAGTTGGTTGGAAGGAAAATTAAAACAACCCTGTCGATTATAACATAATAATTGGTAGTCGATTGGTTGAAGTAATAGATCCCATAAATGTTAATTATTTTCTAGAGTAATGTTTTTTCAATACACCTTTTCGAAAATATGTGGTGGATCATCAAGTTGCTGTTAATTTACATCCTTTTTTCACAGAAAATTTCTACACCTTGGATCAAAATAATGAAATCTGTGCCTTTTTGGACTCTGGTAATAACCCAATGTGGTTTTGTGTGGGGTTATTGGACACTGCAGACTCAAATGCCACTTTATATGAAGGGAGTTATGAAATTCGACCTGGAATCAGTAAGTTGGGGAAATTATTATAGAGTATATCTCAAAACTATGGAACAAAAAAAACATTTTATTTTGGTTGCAGAATTGTCTTCCGATAAGTTTACAGAAATGTACTCCAGAAAAAATCTAATCATGAATGCCTAAACAATAAAGTTCTTGAGTTGGAAGGAATCAAAGCCATTCAATGAAATACTATTTCATAGCTGAAAATCCATGAAGAAAAAATATTTCAGTTTTAAATTCATAACACAAGTTATAGTTTGTTTATCAATTTCATCAAGGGAGTTCCTTTCATGAGCATATAAGCGTCTATTTCTGAAAAAATATTCCGTTTATCCAAAGAAAAATATTTTATTCATTTGAAATGATATTTTTTTCAGAATAGTGTTTTATCCTCTCTACCATATTTCGTACAATTGGGAACAGGACCTATTTTCAGCTGTATATCTGATGCTATGGTGAACAAAAGACTATGTTCCATTGCAACAACCCGGAAAATAATGAATTTCTTCGGTGAGTTTGACTATTTTTAATTCTAAAATGGCATTTTTTAAGCATAATTTCATACCTCCCCCTTCAAACTCTTGGAGTCATAGCAACCTTTTTGAAAATTTTAAAAGGAACGAGGGTGCATCTAATAGCTTATTTGAAAGGGTTTTTGATTCTCTATCCAGCAATATAATAGAGTAAGATCCCAGAGCCCGCAAACCTACGTCATTTTAGCAAAGCTGAAATTTTAAGTATGTAGTTGAGAACGTATGCGTTGCTATCTTGAAAGCGGGGCGCTTTCACAAGTAGCAGGTACAGAAGTACATAAAAAACTTTGTCACTTACGTTGAAATATCGTCCAGTTAGCCGAGCGGTCTGAGGCGCCAGAATCAAGGTCTGGATCTCAAAAGTTAGCGAGGGTTCGAATCCCCACGCCTGACGATTTTATTTTCATTTTTCACTTCGAAATTGAGAAATGATTTGTTTTGGGACGAATATTCGAATAAAAAAACAAATCCTTACTCAATTTCGATGGGAAAAATAAAAAAAATCGCCAGTCTTGGGGATTCGAACCCTCGCTAACTATTGAGAACCAGAGCTTTAATCTGACGCCTTAGGCCCACTTGTATAGGTTCAGGTTAAATTTCAAGTGTCAGTTAAACTTTGGTTTAATGAATAAAGTTCGTATGTGAGTGCCATTCGGAGTTTAACTGTCAACTGTTGAGGGCTAGTTAAACTTCAAGCTTCGCTCAAACTCATGCGCGGATTGAAATACTGATGTTTTTCCTGTAACCTATAAATATTTGTTATTTTTTGTTTTAAAAATGGACATATTGGAAATACTTGAGAAAATATAATTTGACGGAAAACACAAGAAGACCACAATTAATATATATCAGGAATTGGTGAATGTATAGACGTTGTGCTCATGCTCCGTGTTAATAGCTGTAAATGCCTCATTTTTTCAAACAGCATAAAGTACGAACACTAAATCATTCATTTTCGGCACAATTTGTTGCCAGTTCTATTGAAAAAATCCTCCTTCTTCAAAACATACATCATAACCCCTCCTCACATCACCAACAACAACCTTTTTTCATAGATCCGGCTGTATTTCGAGCAAAGTTGTGCCGAAAATGGGTGATTTAGTATCTGTAGTTTATGCTGGTATGAAGAAGGATGCATTTTGAGTGATTTTTGTGCGAGAAAACGGTGCCTAAAAATGATGAACCATTGGATTTGAAGTTAGCTACAAATTCTGTAACTGAAAGATATACATGGAATATTTTTAATTTTCATCGGTTTATACCTGAAGTTTAATCACAGTTCAAACCCCAGTTTGAACTATACTATCAACGTAACCTATACAACTGGTCCTTAGACCGCTCGGCTATCTGGACGATATTAATTGTGAAAAACATTACCATACTTCAACGTAAGTGAGAAAGTTTATGTACTTTTGTAAAAGGGCCCCACTTTCCTAGCAAGTATGCATACGTTCTCAACTACATATCACACTACTCATACTCAAAATTTCAGCTTTGCTCAAATTTCGTAGGTTTGCCAGCTCTGGGATTTTGGACTATAAGGTTTTTTGAATTTCTCCACATTTTTTATTGAAAAATATTACATTTTATATGGTACTATGTAAACAAAAGAACATGAAACATTTGAAATCAAATGTTCAAACTTGGTGCCCGTTGCTTCTTGACAATAATGGAGGCGTTGCTGGAATTCTTCTAAAACGTTTTAGTTCGTTTCTGGGGTGATTTGATCAATTTCTTGCCTTATTCTGTCTTTTAAACCTTCGACGTTATTTGGTCTGTTGTAATAGAATTTTGATTTTGAATAACCCTGTGAAAAATGGTCAAGCGGGGTCAAATCGGGAGAACGGGTAGGCAACCCAAATTCACCGCATCTACCGATCCACCTATTAGGAAAAACTTCCAGTGCAAAATTACTGATACCAAATATTAGGGACGTCATCATCTGGAAAAAGTATTCCTAACTCTGGAACTAAGAAATTCTGCAAGAATTCCAAGTAACGAGCGCCAGTTAATGTGTTATCAAAGGAATATGGTCCGATAATTTGAGAATTTATTATTTCAGCCCAAACGTTCACCTTCTCAGGATAGTGAGTGATGGCCTCCCTCATCCAATGTGGTCTTTCTATAGTTCTGTTTGTTGACTATTCCATTCAAAATTCATGTTGCTTCATCAGAAAAAATAATGTTTTTTATAAATAACGGATCTTCTTTGCATCTATTTGCCATGATTTTGCAGGAATTTTGTCGGCCATCAGGGTCATCCTCGTTGAGTTCTTGAACCAAATGAGTTTTATATGGCTGGTATTTTTTTTTAGAAGACGCAATATGGATGTTTTACTGACATCATTATCAGCGGCAATTTCTCTTGTTAATTTATGTGGATTATCTTGGATATCTTAAAATATATCTTTTTCTTTTTCATCGGATAAATGCGTTTCTTACCAAATTAAGCAATATATGTGACATTTCCAAATTCAGGAAAATTGTTTTCTGTTCTACTAACCGTAGATTGAAAAATGCGACGATCAATTCAGATTTCGCATACCTGCTTCTGCGTTCTTGTTTTAGCACCACATCCTAATAATATCAAAAGTTCAACTCATTGGATAACCGAAAGACTCATTTTTTGAATTGATGCAGCCGATACTCGATGAAAATCCATATCAAAGTAAACAAAAGACACTCACTTCACTAAATGATTTTCACTGAACTGGGTTTACAAAAGAAAGATCATTGTTAAAATAATGATTAACTTGACAATCAGCGATAAATAACTGGAATGATAAGTTTGCATAAATGTTGCAATTAAATAAATTCAAATGTATAATTTTTTCTGATATGTAAAAAGAAACGCTTTTCACTCCTTTCTTTTTGTTGGGTATTTTTCCACCAGAGTATCAGAAAAAACGATACATTTGAATTGAATATTTATGACACAAAATCAATTAGAAAAGTCAAATTTGACAGATATTCGGCACATAGGCATAGTATATGATACATTTGATTATATACATTTCGAACATTTTAAAATTTTAAAATTAAATTTTTTTGATGGAGAATATACAAAATTTAATTGCAGCAATAAAAAAGAAAAGGTAATCCAAACTTTCGGAAATCTTCATTTTTAATTACCAATATGTAATAATTGATAGAACTAAGTAGAGCGAGGACTGTATCCTTTTTCAGTTTGATCTTCAGTAAAACAATTATTTGGGTTGATCTGGTCATATATCATTAATAAGCCCAATTAGATTCAAATGCCTACTACTACCTGCTTTGCTCATTTAACATGATACATTGTGATTTTTGAGTTAGTATGATATCCATCTGAAGAAGCTATTGTATAGCGAAACACGTGTCGTGGTTTTGTGAACCCAGTTTAATGAAAATCATTCAGTGTCAGTGTCTTTCGTTTGCTTTAATGGGAAAAATGATACAGTGAAATTATTCTCATTGGACAATTGAAGACATTGACATAAGTGACACAAAATTACAGGAATATTTCTAACTGATAGTTGTTTCAATCATTCCATATGGAGCAGACAATTTCTTTAATATTTCAATTTATTAATGTTAACTCGTGCATTTCGATGTCAATTTATGGATTATTCTATGTTCGAAAGCTTGGATTAACTTCAAAGAGTTTTCTTTTTCATTGCTGCAAACCCCAATTTTAACTATCCTAACCAGTCTGCAAGACTACCCTTAAATACAAAATTGAATTTCAACGTATATTTTTTCAACCAAGATCTCACCGGAAGTTTGAATCCGTCTACTGTTAAAAGATTACAATATTGGATAGTCTTGAACTTGCAATATATTCTATATTTTTTTCTTTCTGGAAGATTCCACCAAATATATTAATTCTGCCATCATGCTATCGCTTACTTTTGATTGCGTCAACGATTAATAATTATCTTCCAATCATACGGCAAAACTATAGAATAAATTGCGTGAGAAGGTTTTTCCCAATGATTCCGAACATTCAGGAAAAATGTTCATAGTGACTTTCCCCCAATCCTAATGTATTCTCATTTCTATTCACCTTCCTACATCCTCTCTCTGGATTTTTCTGATTCCATTAACTCATTTGCTTCTCCTTTCCTCTTGATTACCTTTCAGGAACTTCACAGCTCTAACATTTTTCATGTTTCTGTGGCGTTTTCAGTATCCTCACAAACGTTGTAAGGAAACTTTTCGTGTAGTATTAATAGTTCAGTCGGCAGAGAAAAAAATGGTCGCCGTAAAACATGAGAGTACACTAGCGATTATAAGAGTATATCTCTGAGTTGGCGTGGCACCGAGGGGGGTGCGTTATCGGCCATCTTGGAAAACATGCGTTTTGTCATATATCTCCTAAACAGTTGTTTCATCTGTAAAATCAATATTTATGCGAAATTTTGCGTCAAAGTTGGAACGCATGCTTTTTCTGCGAATAACTCAACAACAATTGATCGTACATGAAAAATAGTTATAGTGAAATTTTTAAAGCGGAAAATTGTCTGCAAATTTTTTCGAGAAGTGACGCCATATTATATCAGCTGTAAAGGGCTTTACGGAAGCGCTTGGGCCGCCATTTGTTGGCATCATTCTGCTTTGACGCTTGGTGTAAACAAGTCATTTCCGTACGTTCAAAATTCGCAAAATCAGCAACGAGGACTACAGGGAATTTATCATATTTATCACCAACTCACGCCGCAGTCAGAATACACACTTTTCGAACTTATCATCAAGTTCAAACATGGCTTGGAATGAGCCTAGACTCTGAAGAATGGGGTTGGAAACACATGGTTTAGAACCATTCTCCAACACCATGCCACCCGCAGCACCTGATTTAATGAAACGTATCGCATGTAAATGCAAAAGGAAAATGCGGAGCTTCATGTGGTTGTCGAAAAGCTGGACTCAAATGTTCCATTATATGTAGTATTTGCAGTGGTCAAACGTGCGAAAATGTTCCACGACAAATAGACAATACTGATGATGGGAATGATATGAGAGCTGACGACATATTAGAAGCTGAAACAGAAGAAATTGAATATGAGGGCGAGGAGGGTGAAACACTGGATTGTGTAGAGGTATTAGATGGAATATTAGAACCAGGTCTATCCAAAAAAAAAGAAGAATAAAATAAATAATGTGAATTGCTAATGTTTTTTAACCTATTGGAATGTTCATTATATAAATACATAAAAATAAATATTATCGATTATGTAAAGAAGTATTCAAATGAAGATAGCAATAACATTCATTATTCTTTAAAAAAATATTACATGTTTTTCCAAATCATTTCTAGCCTTCCTTCACGCTTTAAACCCTCCAGTCGTTCTTGAACATTCTTCCTCTCGAATTCCCTCTGTAAATCACTCCACAGTTCCCCCAAATTCACCCTGACAATTATCCTTCATCCCTTAACCTTTGCCTATCTGCAGCCCTCTCCTGGCCTCCATTCATCGTGCCTTAATTTTTTATCTCTGCCAATGACCTTCATCTTACAACAAATTCCTTCGGAAATCATATCTCTGCTCCTCGCTTATTTTTCCACTGTACTTGTTCCTTACCTCATTCTCATTGTATGTAAAGAAATTTCGTTTAGCTATCTACTGTACGAAAACTATTCTAGATAGGAAAAAAAGTTTGAAATACAATTTGTGGAATTTTCCGCTCTACAACTTTCAATATAACAATTTTTGACGTTAAATCAATTGTTTTTGAGTTATTCGCAGAAAAAGCCTGCGTTCCAACTTTGACCCAAAAACTCGCATAAATATTGATGAAACAGAAAAAATTATCCAAACATAATGAAAAAACATTCAATTATCTACAAAAAATATCACCTGTATTTTTCGCGTCCGACATACCGTTTAGGAGATATGACAAAACACGTTTTCCAAGATGGCCGCTAACGCACCCCTCCCCGTGCCGCGTCAACTCAGAGTTATACTCAGGACGACCCCCCCTATCATTCAGAAAACAAAACAAAATCGCTACTGTAACCTCAAGCAGGTTGGACTATAATGGACTGTATCTCAATCAAGAAGCATTCCAGTGCACATGTTGATGGGAACTTTCTCTTCTCAGGAGTTGAAAGGAATCACCACACAGAGTTTTCATATATCACTCTAAGATTATAATTGTTATTTTTTGCAGGATTGTTCGTACCAGGGATAGCATTGGCAATAGTTGCGAACGTCAGAGTAGATCAACCTGAAATAGCAGTTGTCCTGTTGGTTTCAGCAGTAGCCTTCAACAGTGCCTGCATGAGCGGTTTTATTGTCAATCACATGGATCTTGCTCCCAACTATGCAGGGATTTTGATGGGGATTTCGAATGCAATATCGCATTGTTGTGCAATCCTTGCACTTCTCTTCGCCCAGTTTGTGGTTACTGACGAGGTAAATGAAATTATTTTTGTGAGTAGAAAATTTGAGTGGTAAAAGAATTTATCGCTGGTCAAAACTACTAAATTCGGAAGGCAAAAAAATATCAACTGGATAGCCAACACAGCTGTCACACCGCCGACATATTTATAATTTTTCAAGAATTTTCTATGAAAGGCACCTATTTGAATAAATGAGTGGGATTATCATTATTGAAACATCTTCATTTTGTTACAAATTTTTGAAACAGCTTAATTACGGGTGTTGAACGACGACTTGAGTTCATTGCTCCTATTCAGGTCAAGATACATGATAAATCCAAAATTTTCAAAGACAAATTGTGGAGCGATGAATCGCGGTTCCACAATAATGGAGTTGTAAATCGACATAACAGTCTCAAGAAAATCCCAACTGGGTCAGCGAAAACAAATTTCAACTACTTATCATGATTTGACAAATGAGGTATCCTTAGAAGCGTCTTGATTGTCCGCTGGTTATAGAGTATGTGGCGTTACACTAAGTTCAATATAGCGTCCTCTAGATGACATAAAGTCTAGGGTGAAAAAAAAAGAAATGTGTCGTGTTGGGTATCAAATGAAGGGGCTTAATTAGCATATTTCAAAAATATATGCATTACTACCTGTTTCTCGCTGCTTTGTTTGCATTAACTCGATAATTGCGTATGATTTATTTTTAAAATCACGTCTCAGAGGTTCGTTTAAGCTATGAACGTGATGGATAGTCGGTTTCTTTATATTTTTTATTCCATTTAAATAACTTATGTCCTTGGATAGACAACGTCGAAAAAATCAAAATGGCGGATTTAAGCGAAACACTTTTTCTTTTCCATACCTACCAAATAGGGTACCTATCACATAAGGTTTAAAAGGTGATTACAAAAATGTATGAAACTTATTGGATTCAGAAATTGGAATGAGAAATTGTTATAAAGTTAAGCACATGGATGACTTGATAGTAAATATATAGAACCGATAATGCGGGCCCAACAATTCCGAAAGATATTTTTTTTATTGCTTTATTTAACTTCGGCCTATTTCTGCGACCAGGGCTGAACACCGACGCCGCGCTGGTGAGCACATTCCCCCCAACCGGAAATTTTGCTGACAAAAAATGTAAAACGACAAAATTTTGGGTAATTTGTGTAATTTCAGGTGACCTGCTCCGAGGAAAACTTTGGCAATTGCCGAATGAAATAAACATTTAACTCTACTTTTGAATAATGTAGAATGTTGAACTGATTATGTGGTAAAGAGTAAAGAGTACATTTTCATTGCAGGATGCCTGAGATAGATATTCAATTTCATAGTGGGGAAAACAACCCACCTCGTTATATCCATAGACAAATTAAAAATAAAGAGACTGTTTGAAACATTGGCGATCTTGACCACCAAGTTTTTGGTTCGGCCAGTCGCGCATGGAGGCGCTGCCCGCAATCGACAGACGAATGATAACATGATAATTTTCCAATTCCGACATTTGTCAGAAAATGACAAACCATGTAATTATTTCAGAATAATTCATCGAAAAATTAATGATAGAAATTATACTATCAGAACCCAACGTCACAAATAGAATGTTTTGTTGACGCTGAAATTCCTGGAAATATTATTTTACAAGGTAAAATATAAGCTGCTTTTCACAAATTGATACTTATTTCCATCCATCAGTTGCAGATTTTTTTTACAAATTGGTACTTATTTCCATTCAAAAGTTTCCATTTCCTATCAGGAAGTACGAAGTACATGGTTTACTTAATGATTATCATCAAACTGGAGTGTTTGTTATACCTACTCGTTCTCCTTTGTGCTAATAAATTAACAAAATTATGGAATGTATGTTGTTTTTATTTTGGTTGATTTCATGATAACACTGAATAATATTTTTAATTTTGTTTTTTTCAGAGTTTTATTATTGTTTTGTCTGTAGTTGTACCTTTCCAAGATAAAATAAAATGTATTTTTTATGGTGTTTAACTTATTATTCTTATTTTATAAGAACTTTAATTTTGTTCTTGATATCATGAAACAAAGATTCATTTTGAAACTTTCGAACTGACATTCTACGAATCGATTACTGTATATATTTTATTAGTGATTTGTCATTCCTGTATTTCATATGATACAGCCATTCATATGAAATACAGGAACGGCAAATCGATCACTTATAAAATATACACCATATTAAAGTAATACATTTAAAAATCCCGCCTTATATAAATCGGTAACTGAAGATAAATCTGTTTTACCAACTGTACTAACTTAGTTCGTCCAGTTGCGAGATATGTCGCCACTGTCTAAACGTGGTGCCAACTTTTTCTGCAGGTTTGACACCTCTCTTTATTTTTAGTTTCTCTATGGTTATATCCAAACTGGTAGATAATGTCAGAACTAGTTGACTTGATACTCTGCTTTGAGGCACTTATCATAATTGAACAGTATTGAAATGGGAAACATTCGCAATTGAATATTGTTTTAACAATAATCTAGGGACCATTGTAATCATTCAGAATAACACGTGAACTGAACACTATCGCATGCACGGTTCACAAAGCTGTCAAGATTGTAAACTTGTCAGATTCTACTAGTGTTTTCTGATTGACTGGTGAATGAAATATCTCAATTAGCAACCAATGAGAAAACATTACGCGATGTGCATAAGAATTCATTTGAACATTATTGTATTTGCCTTTTGCTAGTTCTTGAAACTAAACACCGAGCTGTTCCGTGCGTATTTTGAAGAGTAGAATACAAAATAAATCGCATTTATGAATTAAGTAGTAAATTTCCATTCTGGTTGGATTCTGGAGTAGCCAATCACTGTGCATATCTAAGATGAGGAAACGCTTCGGGCGTTTTCGTACTGAAAATATAAATATAATATAATATTATTTTTTGATAAAATGGCAAATTTTTTAAAAGGCAAAAATAATAATGTTCAAATTGATTCTTGTGCACATCGCATACTATTTTCTGATTGGTTGCTAAGCATTCACCAGCCAATCAGAAAACACAAGTAGAATCTAACAAACTTTCGTTCGTAGACTGCTTTGTAAACCGTGAATGTGAGAATCTTGCCTGGCAACACTGTTCAGTTCACGTGTTTTTCTGAATCATTACAGTTTTTAAAACAATATTCAATTGCGAATGTTTCCCTTCCAATATTGTTTGTGTCGTTTGTTTCTTACAAGTGATTTTATGATCATTGTGCCAAAGTCGAGTATGAAGTCAACTAGTTCTGACTTTATCTAATAATTTGGATATAACGAGGTTAGTTGTTTTCTTCACTTTGAAATTTAAATTCTATCTCGGGCAGCATGCCATGAAAATGTACTCTTTGTATACATTTACCAGACAATCAGTTCAACATTCTACCTTATTCAAATGTTTTTTGCATTCGGCAATTGCCGAAGTTATCCTCTGAGCAGGTCACCTGAAATTAGGCGGGAGGTGCTACTCAATGTTTTTTCGAATTTTACAAGGAACAAAACATGTTTTCAATTATTTTTTTTCGGATTTTTAATCACTGGAGTTCTCTCGAAGGATTATGCAGATTGAGACCTCAGAGGGAGGTAGTGGAAAACCTGGGGAGTAGGCAGATTGAGATCCCGACGTCGAGTTACAAAATCCTGAACCCCACCTAAGTGACTACAACCTAGGAGTAGGCAGATTGAGTCCACGGTTGGAAATCATGTTCTTTCCTAAGCGAGAACACCTGAGGAAATCACATTCCTACCTCAGTGACTACAACCTAGGAGTAGGCAGATTGAGACCTCGGTTGGAAATCACTTCCTCCTTTTACTCTCATCAATAACTTATATTTATATATTTGTTTCTACTTTTCTTGAAAATTGCTCCATAATGGGAGCCGAAACGTTGAAATTAGCAAAGTTCTAGACGCAGTAGTTCAACCCGAACTTTCAATATTTATATTTATATTTCAAATTATTGCATTTACCTAAATAATACCCTAAAATGTATTGTTGAGTAAGTAAACTTTAGGGCTATCCTCTGAACATCACTATATCCATGTGTTAAATTTAAATATATAAGTTATCTACTAATTGAATACTCAGTAGATAAGAATTTCGGTCAATATTCTTTTGTTTCGTACTTTTCATAGTGCGATTTTTTCCGTAGCTGGGTATTCGTTTCTGAACTTTTTTTTTCATTTTCTAAATAAAATAGGAATGAGATGGAAAATACTGTTCATAATAATAAATAACTATTTTTCAGAGAAGTTCTTGATGAACAAATAATTAATAACCAGTCAACCAATAGAAAAGGAGTCATCAAAGAATTTTCAAGTGGACTTTTTGAGAAATTAAAAAGTAATTTCACTAGCAGTGCTTAAATCTTCCCTGTGTTGAAAAGGGAAACATTCTCAATTGAATATTGATAGAAAGATTTTTCTGTGAATTGAAAAATCCACGATTAAAATGAAGTTATTTTTTGTGAATGTCTAACAGAAAACAACTACTTCCCCGGCTAAAGCCACGCTGGACATTGAACTACATCTGATAGGTATTCTGAAAAGGCCCTAACTCAAAAGAAAAAATCTAAAATTGAAAATTTTCATTTTCATTCAGATAGTTATTCGATTTTATATTCCAGTCTTAATTAAGAACTCATAAAGATGTGGTTGTCCTCTACAACTTTCGTATATTTTGAATTTATCCTACATTTATCTGGAGACTTCATTATTGTCAAGATTTTCATTGAGACGAAATCTTCATTATAGTCCATAAACGCCATATTATATTATTGGGTTTTTTATGTTATTTTGTATAGTATTTCTAATCCCAATTGGACCGACATAAAAAGTTTCGAGACGGAATTCTCTTCCACACTACAGAACTTCTTTATGATTGTACCAGGAACGCTTTGAAAGTAAAATCACTGGTAGTATATAAATTTCCCATTTGCCGGGCAGTGCATATGAATACTCCTCATAGTGCTCTTATTTTTATTGCCGTTTCAATTGAAATTGATTAGAATAACTATACTCTATATTTCATAAAACCTGCTTGTTATGGTGTTTGGTTTGAATTTATTGGTCGATCTATAAGTATTTTTGTTCCTAGATTCGATATAGCTTACTTTTAGGTATGTACCTACTCCTTTCAAGACATATGTTGATGTTTTTCCATCTTATTTTATATAAAGTATTATTTAGTATCCTCATGGTGCTCGATGTGGTTTTATTTCCCATATGCTTTCTTTATTTCATCAATTTCGATTTCTGAAATTTCTTGTGATTCAATGTGTGTTGCTTGCTTCTTGAGTTTCGAGATTTACAGTTCTTCATGAAACTCTTCAATTATCTCATAGTCATTGTTTCGTCTTTCCTCTAATTGGTCTGTTATGAACATTTATTGAACGTTTGCTGGTTCTGTTTTGGGTATATTTATTTTGTGTTTGAGTATCCCTCTGTATTCATGAATTATTTGATCTCATTTTCGTGTGATGAGTTTCCGAGTTTTCCGAGTTTCTCCAAGTTTTCTCCTGGGTTTTGAGTCTTTCTTGTTTTTTTTTCACTTTTTTCACTGATTTTGAAACCAATTTGATTATTCTATTGTCAAATGGTTTTTAATAAATTTCATTCCATTATTTTTATTTACCAAAGATGTAGTACTTCTCTTCAAACCCTTTTCTCATGAATATATAAATCAATGGATCCTCAGTAATTATAAATTGAAAGAACATCAGTTTTAATATATGTAACGTTAATAGCAGAACATTCAAGTGAAAATTTATTACTTAACTTTGGATTACTTTATTTTTCAGTAGAATCACATACAAAAACAATTCGATTCACAATTGTTTATTTTTATGCTTTTTCAATTTTGGGTTGGTACAACGAATAATTTTCAGTGAACCATAATCACAGAACAATAGAGATCGATATGCAAAACATTGTGCCATCATTTTCAGACTCTGTTGAGACAGGTTTTGATAACATTTCTCAATAATTATTATTTTCAGAGCAATATCGGCCAGTGGAAGATAATGTTTTATTTTGCTGCCGGGATTTACATGGTGGTAACTATACTGTTCTTCATCTTTGGTTCTGGGAAAGTTCAATCATGGAACGATGAAGAAAAAGGTTAGTTATATTACTGTTGTTATTTTTTATGTATGTGTTTTTCATCACATAAAACTAAATTCTCGTTTTTTTTCATCAAA
The DNA here is from genome assembly GCA_018342105.1 of Gonioctena quinquepunctata. Taxonomy (NCBI): domain Eukaryota; kingdom Metazoa; phylum Arthropoda; class Insecta; order Coleoptera; family Chrysomelidae; genus Gonioctena; species Gonioctena quinquepunctata. The sequence goes on from JAFIRS010001647.1 coordinate 270,918, forward strand.
GATGAATTGTATCGGGTGGTTCATCCTCCATGTAATAATGACGTCTAGACACAAATCATTTCTTTCTTTCGTCCTCCAAATAATTAGTTGATACTTTCGGGAATATATTTGATATAATTGAACGATCCATCAGACTTTCTCAAGTGGAATTCGATCGTAATTGAATGAAGTTCGAAAACAGGCAGTCCACCCCTGCGCGGCTCGCTTAGAACAGTTTGAAGCCTATAAAAATAACGTACTCACTATTCCCTCTATATATCTACCCGTGTCACGCTAGACAATTCATTTAGTTCAGATAATGCTGTCGAATAAGAATTTTCAGGATTTTCAAAAGGCACTGGGTGAGATAATGAGACCCAAGTATTGTAATCAGTCTTCATATCATGAAAGTCTAGCTGAACAATCCTTCTAGGGTTCACACAAGCAAAAGATCATCCAGATAAATGGTATATGATATTTTTTCAATTCAATTATTGCTTTCACGATCTTCTTGGTGGATCCTGCGTTGCCCTTTTTGCATTGAGTCGGGTCCTGCAAAGTACCCGGACTGATCTACGAAATTCGCTCTGAATAAAATAAGCGATAAAAAGCAAATTTCTTCGAGCCACGAAGGTCTTGTACCCGAAACCCCCCTTCTTCCAGCCACATTGGAGGTAACTCAAGAGGCCACAGAAAGTTCCTACTCAGTTGAATCCAAAAAGCCTGCTGTGAGGTGTATTCTGGCTATGAAGGAGTCGGTGCATTCAGGGATCTGTTCTCTGTCGAGAACCGATCTCCTGGAAGTACTGGGAACGTTACTAACCTTCCTTGGAGAAGACCTGGGAAGAATTCCAGTAATCAGTGCATTGATATCATCATCAAAAACTAGCGATGTCGAAACAGGCGACAGTACCCCTGCTCCTAGAAAGCACAAGAGAAATGAATTTCCACCACTGCCAGCACCTGAAGGTATTTCTCAACCTTTATCGAACCCCTCCGGATTACTTAGAAGCGTTAGATCAGTAGTTGTCCCCAATTTAGATGCAAAAACTCCATCAAATATCAAGGTTAGCGATAGATTTGAAATCCTGTCAAACTTGACGGAAAGAGAATCGCACATCGATTCTTCGTCAAATCTAAGGGCGGATTCAGCCCAAGTGAGCGTTGAAAATTTTGCTAGTGCTAAAGAGGAAACCCAAATTCCAAATCATACAGGGGATCAACAAAACTCCGAAACCGTCCAAAATGAAAACAATTCCCAAACCTTAGAGACAGACGACATCAACATGGACCAACGAGACCAGTCAACCACAGACGGAGCTGACTCCATGCATGTTGAGAAAACAAACAGTCCCTCCTATCACTGTCAAGGATAAAAGTAAGTGGGTTACAGTGAATTCACTTTTGGGATCAAACAACATTAAACTCAATATACCAGCAAAGAATGTATTTGGCGGTGTAAAAATCTTCCCAAACTCACCAAATGATTACCGAAAAATATCGTATTTTCAGGGATAAAAAAATACCATATCACACGTATAGTCTTACTGAAGAGAAAAAATTACGAGTTGCATTCAGAGGCGTTCCTCAATTTCTGAAATGTGAAGATATAAAAGATGATCAGACTGAGAGGGGGTTTGCCCCAGAATTAGTGGCTCGATTGCACAAATTGAATGCAGATAAAACTGAGTTACCATTAGTTTCAGTTCTTGTGAGCAAATATCACAAATATATTTTCAAAGTAACTGAGGCCTCTCTGGGTCAGTGTCACATATGTCAGAAGTTCGTCCATTGCCAGCTGAACTGCTATGCCGCCCCTGCCTACATCATATGCGAGGAAAAAAGGATTGCCCAAAGCCGAGAACAGAAAAAGCAAGGTGTGCGGATTACAGTGGGGAGCACACTGCAAACTATCGAGGATCTCCTAGTCCGCAAATGAGGCGTAGGGTGAACCCCAGTGGCAATAAGCATCATAATTCGAGATATTTCCCCGCAAACTCGGGAAGGACACAGGCGGGGATGTCATATGCGGCGGCGGCCCGTGACAACCCCCTACCCAGCCAGCTCAAATAAATACCCTTCAAGACATTCTTTCCACTTTGGATACAATGTTTGCACAGTTCGATGAAGCTGCTGCAATATTCTAAAATGGTTTTAAACCCAACTAATGGGTGAAAGGCAGCTTCCAAATTTCATCAAAGCAGTTAGTTGGAATTGTAACAGAATAGACTTGAGTTTCAAGAGTTTCTTGGAGACAACATGATGACTCGTCTTAATGGAGAAACTTGTTAGATTTCGAAACTACAAAATGCTCAGAAAAGATCGACGTGGGCGTCCGAGTGGCGGCGTTGCCATTCTGGTAAAACGTTGTCATTCGCATGTTCAGCTTGGCATCTCCAATGATGATACCTCTGGTATAGAAACAGTAGGCATTGTTTTCAACACGAGGAGTGGTCCTATGCGTTTAATCAGTGCTTATAACCCTCCAAACAATTGAATACTTCCTAAGGCGCTCGATACACTCTTGATGGAAACAGATCAGCCTGTTTTGATCATGGGTGATCTGAACGCTGAGCAAACACAGTCGTTTTACCAATACGAATGGCAGGCAACTGTGGCAACACTGTGATAGGTATGAATATCAGATGAGATTTTGGCCATCCCAGGCCCGATGTACTTGATATTGCCCTGTCCAGGAACATCACCTGGAACTGGGACATCCACGTTCTCTCCAAGCTGGGCTCTGATCACAACCCGGTGGGGTGATCTACTGCCCCAAAAAAGGATTGGGAGAGATTCAGTTTACTCCTGGAGACAGCCTACTGCGCTCCTCAGAGAATGGATTCTCCACTTGAGTTGGATGAGGCCGTAGCGCGTTACGAACTCCCATCCATCAAAAATGCTTTGGAGGATTCCTCCTGGAGGGAAATTTCTCCCAAGTTTCATGATTAATTCCCACAGATAATAAAAAATCTCATTCGGGAAAAAAACCGTGCCAAAAGAGCATATCAAATATGTTCCCTATGAACAGAATCCGAGCTAATGAAATGAATAGGGAGGTTAGAGAAAATATATCAGAATTTAGGGATGAGAAATTTGGCACAACACTTCAAAATAACCATATTTGGAAACTTCATGGAAATTTAAAATAAAAAAAGTCTGATTTCCCTCCTATTCATAGTGAGGTCGATAAGTGCTACGACCTCGAGTCCAAAGCTCAAGCCTTTGCAGATACGATGGAAAGGCAATTTAGATTGAACGAGCATCCAGACGATGATCTGGATCGAGATCTTTTGCTGGAAGATCGGGTTCGCCGTACTCTAACAGAACCCAATCATGATGACATTCGTCCGGCTTCGATGGATGAACTCAAGGCACATATTGAAGGATTAAATCCTAAAACGCTCCTGGTTACGACGGAATTACGTATGATTAGGTATTTCCCGGATAACCAGGTACAGTCACTTTCAAATATAATCAACAACTCTCTACGCCTTACATGATTCCCTCGAAGGTGGAAGCATGCCATTGTGGTTATGATTCCAGAGGAGGGACAAAACCCGACCTTCCCGCAAAATTATCGACCGATCAGTCTGCTTTGCAGTTCAGCTATTGGCTGAAAAAGCCGTTCCAGAAAGGCTCATCGCAGATGTGGAGGACAGAAATGTCCTACCTAATGAGCAGTTTGGCTTCAGGCGTGCTCATTCCACCGAGCTTCAGGTTCTGAGGCTGGTGGAGGGTGCCATAGCATCAGTTGATATTAATAACAGTGCCCATATAATACTGTTAGACATCAGTAAAACAGTTGACAGAGTTTGGCATGAGGGACTACTGGTGAAGTGGATCAAGTCTTTCCTCGAGGGTAGGACATTTCAGATAAAGGTCGAAAATTATTTTTCCAATTTGGGAGAAATTGAGGCCAGCGTTCCTCAGGGGCAGTGCTGACTCCGTTATTATACGCCCTTTATGATATTCCAAGGAGTGAACACGTGAAGATCTCCTTATTCGCTGACGATACGGCTTTACTTTCCTCCTCAGCCAACCACTCGGTGGGTGTCGTTTATATGCAGAATGCATTAAACGACCTCCAGCAGTGGCACCTGGAGTGGAAAATAAAGCTGAATCCTGACAAAACGCAGGCGATTTCGATGGGACGAAAGAGAAACAACCCGGAAAAGGGTGTGTATGTCTCTGGAAGGGAGATAGAATGGTCGGAGCCGGTCAAGTACCTGGGAGTAACGGTGGATCGCCGGCTCACTTGGAGACCACACGTCAAGATCTTTAAAACAAGATTGCCAAGAAAGGCATTACTTTGTACCCCCTGAATAACAGGAAGAGCAAACTCTCTCTGAAGAACGAAGTTCTGATTTATAAAATGATGTTCAGGCCTGTCATTTTGCCGCCTGGGGCCAGACCTGCAGAACTAGCATTCGCTTCCAGGAACGGGCGCAAATGAAAGTCCTGCGGATGATAACGAATGCTCCGTGGTATGTGCGGAACGATCGGATCTTTGAAGACTTGAACCTGCCTTATCAGTGACCGCAATTGAAAAGTTTGCGATTGCGCAATAACCCATGAGAACCCCCTCGTGAGGGAAGCCACTGATTATAACATAGATGACCCCTCGCGCTTTAAACGTCCCAGGAACTCCCTGGAGTGATGGGCTACTTACCAATCCATACTGGGTAATAAAAGCTGTAACCTCTAGAATTTTTTTTTTCAACATTCAGATCCAAAATTCTTTTCTTTGCCATTTTTAAGAACCATATCATGGCAAGGGCTAGAGACCGGTTTCTAGTCCTTGTTCAGTCAAAATTCTTAATTTAGTCGAAAGAGTAAGAGGCTAAGGGTCACCCTCGTTTTCAAGTAACAGTGATAGGAGACCATGAACTTTTGCATTCGTGTTGCATTGATGATTGACACTGCCCTCAAATGTTAACGACAGTGACATTGACAATAGTATACTGTTTGAATTCGCCTTATTTTCCAATTCAAAACTATGTGTCCCAGTTTCTGAAGGAAACAATAAACCCGTCCCTAGATTTTTTAATGGAATTCAAAATAAGCACCAGTTTTACCAATGAAATTCGTTATCAGAGGCGATCTTGTGTCATGTAGATCATGTAGACCCTACTTTATTTTGAAAGCACTGTAGTCGGTAACCAAGCTTTACATACTTTCCTCAGGTCTCCATTGCGTTGCCATCGGTGCTTGGTAATGAAGCATCGCGTACTTTATTCGCTTCCGTCTCGTACAGAGCATAATCGCTGTATTTATGAATTCGAGACTATTCCGTATCGCGTATATCATTGCATCGTGTGAGCTGAAAATTCTAGAATGGGAAAAATGTATTAGTTTCGGCTTACCCATTGCAATAATAACATATAACACTATCTCCTAGGCTATTAGCACTGTACGCGACAAACACACAAAAACGAATCAGTTGTCTACCGTGACCCTGATGGTATACGGAGGCAGGTAGGTTGTTTTCTCTAAGCGGGCGGAATACCTGGTCATTAATGATATATCGATGAGTGTTTGCTGGAATACAACTATGAGCAGAGTGTATTTTTTATGTTGTTTGTCATGTTTATCATTCAGAAAACAACCGATATGAGTACGAAATAATATATTGTATTTCAATTTCCACAGAAACCACAGAATAACCAAAGGAAACAGTTTGATGTTAACAACGGGAAGTGCCCCATTCATGAGATGAATTAATACAACGCAACCAATCCCTACCGCGTTCTAATGATGTGTTTTGTGGAGAGGAGTCTCGCAGATTACCAATAGCATCAATCAGTGTGGCTATTTGAGTAGTATATGCCTAAAACCCTTATTACACTATGCCTTTTTCGTGCCTATTTGTCTGCCTGACTGCCCGTGGCTGAAATTATAAACAAATACGCATGCGCGCGTGGGGATTTTGTTGATTGTTTTAGGCGTGAAAATAAATAGGACTGGTTCTATTTTTTCCGCCTGAATCGAGGGGATTTCAAGGACGTTTGTGAAAATGTCAGGTTTGCCAAAACAGGACGTGACATAACCAACAAATAGATTAAATTAATCACATAGTTTTCGTTTTGTTCAGTGTGACAGAAAAGAAGAAAAAAATCGTGTGCCAGGTAAAGAAAAAGTTGAAACAAATAGTCCAGGTATACTAAATTACTTAATCATTTAAGGTAAATGTCAATTTTCCTTAGGTTTGCAGCTCTGAAATTAGCGCCTGAAACAATCATCAAAAAGGCACGGTGTAATAGTGCCAGTTATTTGGGGAAATTCAGCCAACAAATAGCCATGAAAATAAGCACGAAAATAGGCACGAAAAAGGCATAGTGTAATAAGGGTTTAATCTTGAACTTTACGCACTGTATATACCGTAGTGAATATTAATACTAAATATAAGCCATTAGAATGTATGTCAACAGCGTAATCGCCGTACCAGATCGCAGTTCAGATTAGTATCAATTGGAACGCACTAAGAACAAATGTGTACAGGATTAGCATTTGACTCTCGAATGGCTAATCTTCGATATAACATCCGTTTTAATAGTAACATACTGGTAGGAAATATATTATAAAGTCTTTTTTATGTTTACAATTGTGACAATTTTATTCTACGACAATTCCATGTTTTCCATTGTTGTTGTACATTATTACCGGAATATCATGGACAATATCAGGAAATGAAATTTTGTTGAATTTTCAAACGTTTTTATTCCCTACAGTAGGACAGTAATAAGGTTTCTAGAAGAATAATTTGTTATTCCATCATTTTTTCGTATCATGATCATACATCTTCTGTAAAACTGCGAAGTAAGAATAGGAGGATTTCAATATCTGAAAAATGAAAATTTGTATTAGAAATCATCCATTAGTGGTTAACGGTTGTCAATCTTTAGGCTTCCCTCTGTATAATTCTATTATTGACAGTGTAAAATGAATAATGTCCAATCAGCATTACAGTATAGTATTTCAGTTGATTGATAAGGCACCTCCTTTCGCAATGCTGCTAGTATATTTAGATATTTTTCGTTGTTTTGTTCACAATATGGTTCATGTCAAAAATACTGGGATTACTTCACATTTTGTTTATATGAATATTCCATTTCATAAGATAGATAGATAAACTATTGGCATCAAAGTTTGCTTGGCTCTAGTTGAGTATACCGTTGAAGATACATTATTATTATTTTTATGAATTGAAAACTGCATTTAACAGGCTTTTTTTCAGTTCCAATTAATGTATAGTATTTTCAAACTGACGTATAATATGTTTGTTTGTGTGTGACATTATAGTTTGTAGTAATTTGAGCATCGAGCTGTACTTTATGTTCTACGTCCAGTTATTATGCACTTACGTTATAGAATTGTATTGAATACTGGCTTTCAGTGGACTATAAACACTTTCCATTTTGGTTGAATTATTACGATTGAAAATTGTAACATAGAACTTTTTAGTGGCATAAGATATTCGCCATTACACCAAAATCTCTCTCGTTTCCATGGTTTCAACATCAAGAAAGAACAAAATGAACATTCCCCTGGGCACTGACAGGTATCGAATACCTTGACTAAACTAGTATATTAAAGTATAAGTGGATAAAAAGGGCTTTAAAACACGCGCGATTTTTCGAGCACGACGGCGCAGCCGGAGTGCTCGAAATAGAGCAAGTGTTTTTAAGACCAGTTATCCACGAATACTTTACGTTATTTTTTTTTATTGGTGCACTTTGAAATCATATATACTGGTATTATTACTACAAAAAATAGAAGTAAGAACTAATAATGCAAGAAGGTTGAATTCGTGATCTGACATCAGTATACCTTTCGTTGTCATGGAAATGAGAAAAACATTCATTTGCAATTTGTTACCAAAGATCAATATTTGTTGTCACCAGAGCTCAAAAATGAATGATTCTAATATCGATTTTTTGAATAGTGGGGCAGAATCGCGGTTAATACCGCGAAAATCCAGTGATATATATAAAAAAGAATATGAAAAGTTCATCAAATGGATGGAGGAGCACATATAAATGAACGAATTGTGAGTAATATTTTATTTGACAAGGTGCTCCTGTCAGATCAATTATCAAAAATTTGTCATTTAGACTTCACGTTTCTCGATTTGTTGATGTTGTCATGTTTACCTTTAAAAAACGCGCGTTTTTTAAAGTTCGATTTAAACACGCTGAGGCGTGCTTTAAATGGGTAAAAAGGGGCACCAATAAAAAAAAAATATTTTAAACTCCTAACCATAGTCTGATAATGTCTAATCCTTTTTACTATGTTCAACAGGATGTACACAGAGTTTCATTTCCATTTGCAATTCTTATGGTTGCCACTCGAAGTATATTGTCTCTTCTGAATGAAGTTTTACTATTATTCCCATTCTGCAATTCAAGGGAGGCAAATTGTCATCTTTGATTAATACTAGTTTCCCAACTTCCAATTAACTATATGAATATACCCTAAATTTGAACTAATACTCTCAATATATCTTCCATAAGTTCATTCCAAGTTACCTCCAATTTTTTTCAGACGATATGTGGTACTTATGATACCCGCTTCCCAAATTCCCCCAAAATTTTGAGATATAGCCCGAATAAAATACCAAGAAATACCTTCTTTAGATCTATACTGATTCCATTGTTTGATGACGTGAGAAACTCATACAAATCTTCCAGCTGAGCACTTGCAACAACAAATGTTGTGGAATTGTCAAAATACCTCTCCTTCCAATGAATCGTCTTAGAAACAGACATGAATACATTTGTCGATGAATCTGTTACAATATCAATATGAATAGCCTTTGTCGACATGCAGATAAATAAGCATATACAGTTTTCCAAGGATTTAGCTATCTTTAATCAGAAAAGGGCCACATTGGATTTAAAATAAAAAGTTAAAATAACTGCAACCCAACAAAGAAAAAATAAAATAAACTTAAAAGTAAGAAACAAGTTAGGTGTTGATTGCTAGGGTCGTCTTATTGAGTAGAAAAGTCTTTTGATTTGATATGTTAGATATTCCCTTTTATTCAGTTCTATTGAAGTCTTCTGGAAGTTTCGCATTAATAATAGTCTAGTCGAGAAGTGAGTTTCCTGCGAAAAATTGTTACAAGTCTCCAAAAAATATGAGCAATAGCTCATTCGATTCGGGATGCAATTCTAAGGAAGATATTTTTTTTTCTGCTGACAAAAATTGCAATTGTTATTAACAAAAACAAAAAAAAGGTTCAGTTTTTTGGGAATAACTCAAAAACTATAGGCGATAGCGAGAATCTACAGAAATATTCTTGAAGAGGAGAAAATTTTCAATAAAAAAGTTCTGACTACCGGATCTCTATCTCCATTATTTATAATTTCAATTTAACGCTGAAAAGGGGGCTCCGTTCGACCCTTACGGCATGCGCGCGCCGTCTCTAAAGAGAGTACACCACATAAATCAATGTTTTTATAGTATTAAATATCGATTTAAAAATTTCAATAAATCATGGTGGTTTCTAACTTTCGAAAGAACATTGTACTGTTGGAAAAAAAATAAGTATATTTTTCAACAAGTTAGGCATTTGTTGATTAGTCCTTATTATTCGGACCTCGGTTTTCATAAAAAACGGCATAAATATTTAAATAATAATTAAAAATTTTTTTTTTATATATATATATATATATATATATATATATATATATATATATATACACGTTATGAAAGTTTTCGAAAGTTATTTATTTTGTTTATTATAATTTTCTAAAGTTAACAAAAAATTAAAAATTAAAAAAATGTTAAAAAAATATTTTTGTCTATATGTTTTGCTATTGCTGTTTTTGCATCAAACGAAGGATTAAATTATTAAAAAAAAAAAAATAAAATTTTTATAAAATTTTATAAAAAATTGATTATTTAAAAAAAAAAAAAATATAATAAAAAAAAAATAAAAAATTTTTTATTTTTATAATATTTTTTTTTTTTTAAAAAAAATTTTTTTTTCTTAATAAATATTGGCATTTTTTAATAGAAAAACAAAAAATGAAAAAACTAAAAAATGTAATTGCCTATTAAGTTAACAATTTGTTATAAACAAATTCCAAATCTCAATATATTTTTTTTTTGAAACTACTGAAAATTACAAAATAACCATATGCAACAATGTGTCGATTTTTTTTACATTTTTTATAGATTTTTCTAGAATTTTATTAAACAAAACGCACATTTAACAACTAAATTTTTCCGAGGCGTTAATGATATAAATTCAGAGAATAATAATGTACAAATAGGTTGGGGTAATATTATTTAATAACGAATAATAATATTTTTATAAATATTTTTATTAATTACAGAATAAAATTAATGGAAGTTCTTACATTTTAGATTTTTTTCAAAAGTTTATTTCCTCTTTCTGCGTTTTCTTGTAGGATGGCAGTCCGATGTCGATGGTTGTTGAACTGTCGATATTTCTTCCGTGATCTCCAACATCATCATCACTACCACCACCGAAAATACCCCGGATCACTTGAAGATATCCAGGCTTGACTATGCAGTGCTTCTCAAAAGTCCGCTCCCCCCCTCTTATTTTCGGAACGATTATACATAAACAAGTGAAATTTGGAAACTGAATATTAAAGGTTGTAAACTTCCAGACTAGTGATGATAGATGACGAAATCGTCAAAGATGACGTCACAAGGCCATTGTGACCAATAATTTCAAATGGAACCCTACGGCAAGCGACACATCTTTTAAAAGGTATTGAAAAAACCTATTCAATGATACTAATTTTGTTTGTGTTCATGGCAGTTTTGGCAACTCGCTTTCGAAAAACGCAAAGCTGTGATGAATTCAATCAGTTAATACTAAAATTCTAAATTCAAGCTCATCAACTCTCAGACGACGACCCAGACCGAAGACTAGAATTTTGTGAAAATATGGAAACTAAAATTAACCAACAGCCAGACTATGTCAAAACAATTTGTTTTAGTGACGAAAGTACTTTCTATCTAAATGGAAATGTAAAAACACAGAAACTGAGGTATTGGAGTGACGCAAATCCTCACCTGTTTCGTGAAACACATACCCAATTTCCCCAGAAGGTGAATGATTGGGCAGGTATCCTGGGAAAACACATCGTTGGGCCTCTTTTTTCAAATACTAATTTAACTGGTGAGGTTTATCTGGAGCTGTTGCAAAACGCAATAGAACCGTTATTCCTTGAAATTTTGGAAGATGATCCAGATGAATTCGGCAATTTGGAAATAATATTCCAACAGGATGGTGCTCCTCCACATTTTTACGGTGCAGTAAGACGGTATTTGGATGAGGAGTATCGTGGTAGATGGATTGAACGACGAGGTTCAACGGAATGGCCAGCTCGATCACCGGACCTCACACCTTTGGATTTTTTTCTGTGGGGGTATCTCAAACCGAAGGTTTACGCCACTGAACCTGACAATATTGACGTTTTAAAACAATGCATTGTTGCAGAATGTGAGTCTGTTTCCGCAGACATATTCGCAAAAGTTCGAGAAGAGTTTAAAAATAGGATATTTCACTGTCAGGAAGTGAATGGAGGTCACTTCGAGCAATTTCTTTAAGTAGATACTGATTCTTAAATCTGTAATTAATATCATACTGGATGGAATTTAAATTTTAATGTTTACTAATGAGCCATTGAAACTGCCATAAACACAAACAAAATTAGTATCATTGAATAGGGTTTTTCGATACCTTCTAAAAGAGGTGTCGCTTGCCGTAGGGTTCCATTTAAAATTATTGGTCACAATGGCCTTGTGACGTTATCTTTGACGATTTCGTCATCTTAGGGAAGTTTACAACCTTTAATATTCAGTTTCCAAATTTCACTTGTTTATGTATAATCGTTCCAAAAATAAGAGGGGGAGGGAATTTTGAGAAGCACTGTATATTCACTTTCAACCGTCTCCTCATCAGCATGTTCCAAATCTTCTAAATTATCATAATCTTCTTCGTTATTTTTCTCCACAATGTCAGCTGCATTGAAACAAGCCCAGCCTTTTTACATCCACATTTTTGCCGCAATTTGTGGTGGTACAAGTGCAATAGATCTTCATAAGAAGCGTGGTGTTAAAGGCTCAGTGGTGCGTATAAAACGATACATTGTTTCGGTCTTTTTCCAGCCCCAGTCCTCTGGATTCAAAGTATTCCCAAGCTTCGTTGGATGAACATACAATTACTAAAACAATTGGAGTGCTATCGAGCATATGCATCAACTAAAGACGGCGTTGATTTAATAATGGAAGTAACTTTTGCTCCTAGTTCATAATGACGTTCTGCAGCAACCTTCAAAATTGTATCCTTTATAATGTCTCATGAAATGACATATTTCGCTGAAGAAGATTTCATTCAATTTTTTTGACAAAATAAGCATAGAGATTCGAAATCAAATACTCAAGTGGAGCTATTCGAGAGGAGCGACAAGGAGCTGGCGAATCAACAACTTCCGGAATCTTGAAGTATCCAGTAAAGAAATATAAATTGCATCGTTTGTGGACGAAAATTTCAGATTTTTCCTCGATCAATTTCCACTTGTTATCGTTATATCCCCTTATTAACGAATTAATGTTTGAATACCGGCTTTCTTTACAGCTTTAGTAGCATCAACACTCAAAGTTTTCTCACACACAAAACATAACCTCGTAATATCCATGGTTACGATGAAAAATAAGAAAAAAAATTGTACAGAAATAATGTCTTCAGAACAAAACAATTCAAATACCTAATGAATACATGATAAATAATTTTACGGTAAAAGTTAAAGTTAAATACAACCGCACATTCACAAGGTTTACTACGAAATGACTTCCTTGATAGAAGGGACTGTGACACACTAAACATGACAGATACAGACTTGATCAAAAGTTAATTTAGGAGATCAACTAATGCTCTATAAAATCATCTTGAATGTTGATAATTGTATCTTTGATGGTTCACAAGTTTGGTTTGTTCCTCAAAAAATCAAGTAGCCACTGCAACTTTTATATACCGTAATTTTAGAAAAATCTAAAAAAAATGTAAAAAACAATCGACACTTGATTGCACATGGTTGTTTCTGTAATTTTTAGTAGTTTCAGAAAAAAAATATAATGAGATTTGGAATTTTTTTTAACAAATTGTTAACTTAAACAATTAAATTTTCAATAATTTATTTTTATTTTTCGTTAATCTATTAAGGAATGCCAACTTTGATTTTTAAAGAAAAAAAAACCCAAGTAATTATTTAAATAATGGAAAAAAAAATTAAATCATTATATTCTCTGAACAACAAAGTGGTATGAATATATTTCTTTAAATATAAAGCTTATCAATTTGTTTATGAACAATTTATGAACAAATATCGTAAAAAAAAATTTTCGAATGTTGTTAAAAAAAAAAATCTTGCAAAAACACCAATGGCATTTTTTTGATTTTTAATTTTTTGTTAACTTTAAAAAATTATAAAAAACAAATTGAACATCTTTTAATAACTTTCATAACGTGATCCAAGGCGCGAACAATTTTAGAGCTCTTATTTAAACATTTATGCCGTTATGATAACCGAGGTCCGAATAGAATACATAGAATAGAATAGAAATTTATTCACCTTAAATAACATACAGAATACAAAAGGTAAGTCAGACATAGAATTGATACATTAAATTATTGATACAATCAGGTGTGAATAGTGTGTGTGTGTGTACAGATAAATGGAAAAAAAAAATATAAAAAATATAAAATATATGAATAATATAATATGATAAAAGATTTATAGTATACATAATTTATGTGCAGTTAATACTCAGCAAACATGCTTATATATCATCAGGAGACAAAAATTCCTTGATGGAGTAGAAAGGATTTTGTTGGAAGAATGATTTCACACCATTCTTGAATGAATTGTAGGTGGGTTTTCATTTGATGTCATCTGGTAGAGCGTTATAAAAAACAATGCATTTATAGACGGGAGATTTGCGAAACGTAGATGTTTTGTGAGGAGGTAAACGGAGATTTTTGGTACTTGTGTTATCGTCATGAATATCAGATTGTTGTTGAAAAGTGTTGAAATATTTCCTGGTAAAGTTAACGCACTTCATGATGTAAATAGAAGGGACAGTTAAAATTGAGTATTTCGTAATTTAACTTGCACGATAGTCTAGGTCCAAAATTAATCTCATTGATCTCTTTTGTGATATAAGAACTCTATTAAGATCCTTGGCACAACCCCAAGACATTATATTATATGAAGGATGACAGTAAGCGAGTGCATAATATAGGTTTATCAGAGTTCTCACATTAACGTATGATTTCATTTGGAGAATTCCATAAAAAGCTTTGTTTAATTTGTTGCATACGTGTTTTATATGATTATTAAAGCTCAAATCGGGGTCGAGCCAGGTACCTAGAAGTTTAGCACTGGTTGTAAAAGGAAATGGAAATTGTTCTTGTATTAACTTTGGGATCATTTTGTGAAGATGAAAATTTACACATACAGTCAATATCAAAGAGTTTTTGTTGCACCAGATCTCCATTTCCTTGGATGTTTTATGAATTTTGGTTTGAACTTCTTCAAGAGACTTGCCAGAAACCGTAATTGTTGTGTCATCGGCAAACATTGTAACTATACCTTCGCTAATAAAGTTTGGTAAGTCGTTCACAAACAGTAGGAACAATAGCGATCCCAAGACCGAACCCTGAGGAACTCCTAGTGAAGCCGGGAATTCTTCTGAGAGTTCGTTGTTAATTTTTAGAACAAGGAGTCGATTTTGTAGGTAAGATTCAATTCAATTTAGTAAGATACCCCTTATACCAAGGGTGTATAATTTTTTCAATATAAATTCAGAATTTAAGCTATCGAAAGCCTTAGACAGATCGAAGAAAAGGGAGACGACATAATTGCATCTGTCAAGTTCCATGTAAACATTATCCATGAGTTGGTTAGTGGCAGTTTCCACTGACTTATTCTTCCTGAACCCATGTTGTATCTATCATTGAAATCCGTAATTATGTTGTAGACGCATCTCTCAAGAATTTTGGAAATCTCATAGAGCCGTGAAATTTGACGGTAGTTCTCAATATTAGCTGAGTTACCTTTTTTATATAAGAAAAGATGATTGCTAATTTGAACATATCTGGAAAGGTACCTGATTCCAAGGATACATTTATCATGCGAGTCAAAGGAGGACGATAATATATGGTATTGTTTTTAAGAGTTTAGAAGGAATTTCATCAAATCCCGATGTTTTTTTATTCTACATCTCCAAAATTATCCTGGCCACATCACTTTCCGCAATATAAGGGATGAATATTGAATTTTGTACATGACGTGCTACTGTACAGGAGCCTGATGATTTATCACCAAAGTGTTCCACCACAGTATCATGGCATATATTTGAGAAATGAGAGGCAAACGCATTACTAATGCCTTTATCATCAGAAATGTGTAGATTATTTATTTTTAGTGAAAATTCTGTTTTGTGTTGTTTCGATCTGCCCAAGTTTTCATTTTCCATGATTCTTTAATCTTGTTATCTGACAATTCCAACCTATTATTGAAATAATCTTTTTTATAATTTTTTATTTCAGCTTTGAAGCCTTTTTTGCATTGTAATTATTGGGACTTGATTTCGTACGAGTTGTAGTATTTCATAATTTGGTGTAGATTATTTAGATGATTGTGAAGTAAAGCAATTCAATGTGAATAATAAGGACTAATTAACAAATGCCTAACCTGTTGAAAAATATACTTAATATTTTTTTCCAACGGGACCTAGTTCTTTAAGGTGTTGAAAGCACACCATGATTTATTCAAATTTTTAAATCGATAATTAATACTATAAAAAAATATTTTATGTGGTGTACTCTCTTTAGAGCTTAGCGGTCGCGCGGAGCCCTATTTTCTGCGTTAAATTAAAATTATAAATAATGGCGATAGATTTTCGAAAGTCGGGACTTTTTTATCCAAAATTCTGTTCTTCAAGAATCTTTTTTTCGATTTCCACTATCGCTTATAGTTTTTGAGTTATTCTCAAAAAACTAAATCCTTTTTTTTGTACTGTTTTTTGTTAATAACAATTGCAATTTGTGTCAGCAGAAAAATACAAAGAAATATCCTTCTCAGAATTGCATCCCGAATCGAATGAGCTATTGCTCATATTTTTTGGACACTTGACTATTTTTCGCAGGAAACTCACTTTCCGACTAGACTATAACGTTATAATTCAATTTAAATGCCGTGGTCGTGCGTTGTCAATACAAAAAGGGTTCAAATTCCTGGAAATGTTATTATGAGTGAGATTTTCGCTCTGACTCAGTGGAAACGCATAAATACATCTTGAGTGAATAGTGTGGATTGTTCCTTCCAAAATTCAAATATGACCAACTCTGAAGTATACCCTATCCAATAAAAAAAGAATAATCTGAATCGGATAACCCAGTACAAAGTTAGAGTGGTAGAATCGGTTAACGGGTAAAAATCCAGTGTGTGAACGATAAATATTTCCTATTTTTCTACCCTTAAGGGTGATTTTTTTTTCAAATCAAAATGGGGCCAATGAAATGAGAATCATCGAAATTGAAGTACTCTGTGAAAAGTTATGCGTGGTGATACATAAAAAAAATATACGGGTTGACTGGAGAACCTCCTCCTTTTTAACCGACTTAACCAAAAAGGAGGAGGTTCTCTAGTTGACGCGTAATTTTTTTTTCTTTTTTTATGTACGATCACGCATAACTTTTTACTGAGACGTCCGATTCCGATAATTCTTTCTTCAGTGGATAGGGTGTACTTCGAAGTTAGTCCCATTCGAATTTAAAAGATGAAATCCACCCCTAAGGGTAGCTAAATGAAGGATATTGATCACTCACCCTCTGAATTCCGATTCTATCAGGCATAACTTTGTACTGGGTTCTTCGATTTGAATGATTTATTTTTTCAATAGATAGGGTATACCTCATATTCGGATTTCGAATGAAATTATCCAGCCTTACGGGTAGCAAAATAGGGGATAATTGATTTTTCACTTGTGAACATTGGCACACACATATGAAGTTGACAATGACAGATCGCTACTGTCATTATTTTTGTTCTACATCCGTCACAATCATTATATTCTATGAGAGGATGGAATGATATACAAAGTTATGAAATAAGCTAACCAGAACAACAAAAATAATTTATATTACAACAAATAGTAAAAGTAGATAATTATATTATTTAACTGGTAATAGTTGAAGTAAGGTGGGTGTTCAGTTTCATTATTTTAGAGAATCACATTGTATTCAAATAGATTCATATATCACCCTAAACAACTGATTGAAATGTGAGAAAAGAGAATTGTCATCGAGTTGACAAACTAATAAATGAGTTGTTCTGTCAGTCATTCAAATTATACTAATTATTTCACAAAAACTAACGAAAGAGTATCAAGAGCAAACACGAAATACAACATTGGTCCTTCGAGCCGGATACATTCGAAAATTGGAAATATCAGTCCACGAAATATTGCAATCATCGAAGTGAAGTACTCTGAGTCCGGAGTCGAATACACATAGTCCAGGACATCGCTGGTGCTGAAATGAAAAGGGGTGAGATTCATCTGATCAGGAATATTCAACAAGAGCAGGTCTGAAGAACAAATCTGATACGGGTTAGATAGGAAAATAGGAAAAGAGGTAACAAAAGAGGTTTGACGGTTTGTATGTTTTGAGATTGGGTGGTTGCTGTAGTTATCACTCATTTTGAAATCACTATGCCTGAACAAGCATTGAAAGAACTTGTTATTAAACGACGATCAATCAAACCTCAATTAACGAAATTTGATACATATTTACAAAAACTAGAGTCAAATAATCCTTCCGCAGAAAAATCAGAGTTTCCTGTCAGATTGAATAAATGTCATCAACTTTATGATCAATTCGATGAAATTCAAAACAAAATTGAACTCATTGATGAAACAAATCTTGAACATGAAAATGACAGATCAACTTTTGAAGACAGTTACTTCAGAATCATTACCAAAGCAAATAATTTGTCACAAAGTACACTCATAGAAAATGCAAATAATCAAAGTATCGATAGTAGTAAGTCTCAAAATGTCAAATTACCAACAATCGATTTGCCAGTTTTCCATGGAGCATACGATCAGTGGCTGACTTTTCGAGACACTTTCAATTCATTGATTCACGAAAACAAAAGGTTACCAATTATCCAAAAATTTCATTACTCACGTAGTTCATTGAAGGGAGAAGCAGCTCAGGTGATTGCCTCATTGGAAGTTTCTGAATTAAATTACGCTGTAGCATGGGATTTAGTGAAGAAACGTTTTGAAAATAGGAAACTCATTATACACAATCATGTCAAATCTATTGTCGAACTCAAACCTATGAATAGGGAGTCTCATAATGAACTCAGACATTTGTTAGATAGCATAAGTAAGGATTTGCGTTCTTTAGAGAGTTTGAAAGAACCTGTCAAAAGTTGGGATACATTACTCATTTATCTAATTTCCTCCAAATTGGATAATATTACCAAACGTGAATGGGAAACAAAAATAGGGTTGAAAGATTCACCTACCATGGATGATCTCATTCAATTTCTAACTGAAAGATGTTATTTGCTAGAAACTCTTGACTTGAACAAATCACAAAATAAACTTCAAATCACAAATAATTCAAACACTAAATCAAAATGGTCAAAATATGCAAATAATAATCAATCACAAACATTTGTAACAACAAATCAACATTCGTGTGCTTATTGCAAAAATTCACATTCTTTATATTATTGCCCAACTTTTCTCAACTTACCACCAAAAATAAGAGGTATTGAGGTAAGAAAACTCAAGCTTTGTATGAATTGTTTGAAACCTAATCATTTAGTGGAGAATTGCACTCTGAGTAGTTGTCGTAAGTGCAATCGAAAACACAACTCATTATTACACATAGATAATAATTCACGTGAACCAAATGTCACGGATAATCAAGCTTCTTCATCACAATCAAACATAAATTCGAATATACCACCGGAACAAACAAATTCAGTTACTACACATTCTTCACAATTTAATACAGACGAGCATTATATAATGTTATCTACAGCAAAAGTACTTGTTATGGATAAGCAAGGATGTTATCAAGAATGCAGAGTTCTTCTTGATTCTGGAAGTCAGAGCAACTTCATTACAAGAGCGTTGTGCGAAAAATTGGGTTTGATTCAAGATCAAATCAATATTCCGGTAAAAGGTATAAACCAGTCTTGTACACGAATCAATTTCAAAACTAATGCAACAATCAGGTCACAATTCAATTCGTTTCAAATCAATTTATCATTTTTAGTACTCGAAACAATAACCGAAAATATTCCAACAAAATTTATCAACATAAATCAATTCCAATTTCCCACAACAATGAAATTGTCAGACGAAAATTTCAATATTCCAAATGAAATCGATATGTTGTTGGGTGCAGGGATTTTTTGGGATCTTTTATGTGTAGGACAAATCAAAATTTGTAACGATCAAGCAGTAATACAAAAAACCAAACTAGGTTGGGTAATTTCAGGTCGGACTCTCACTAACAATAATAGTTTCAATAAAACCAATTCCAATAAAGTTGTTTGCCACTTTTCATCATCAGAACAATTACAAAACCAAATGGAACTTTTTTGGAAGTTAGAAGAAGTTCCAGAAACGCAATTTTGTTCTAAGAAAGAACAGCAATGCGAAAATGTTTTTTTATCAAGTTATCAAAGGAATAATGATGGGCGAATCAGTGTAGGGCTTCCTCTTCAATGCGATCCATTAGAGCTTGGTGAATCCAGGCACATGGAAAGATTACATTACATAGAAAGAAAGCTTAGAAAGCAGCCAAAGTTACAACAGCAATACAGAGATTTTATGGAAGAATACAAAGATTTGGGGCATATGAGTTTGGTTGATGAAGATCCGAATATAATTTCAAATTATTTACCTCATCATTATGTATTGAAAGATGACAGTACTACAACTAAGTTGAGAGTTGTTTTCGATGGTTCGGCGAAAACAGATACTAATAAGTCATTAAATGATATCCTGTTAATAGGTCCGAAAATACAGGAAGATTTGTTTTCAATTGTAGTTCGTTTCCGTAAACACAGGTATGTTATAACAGCAGATATTACCAAAATGTATCGTCAAATTAATATTCATTCCTATTACAGAAATTTACAAAGAATTTTATGGCGAAATGAACCATCTGAACCGGTCAAAGATTATCAATTGAACACAGTTACATATGGCACTGCAAGTGCTCCATTTTTAGCTATTCGTAGTTTAAAAGAATTGGCAAAAGAATTCGCAATGAAATACCCTGCAGCTAGTGAAGCTATTCAAAATGATTTTTACGTTGATGACTTATTAAGTGGTACTGAAACCATTGAGGAAGCACGTCAACTCAAATCAGAAATCATTACAATATTACAGGATGCACAAATGGAAATTAGGAAATGGCGATCTAATGAATCAACCATTTTGAACGCATATTCTAATTCAGAAGTAGGTGACTTGACTTTCAGTGAAAACAAAGAATCAAAAACACTTGGTTTATTATGGGATTAAACAGTAGATAATTTCAAATATCAAATCAAAACATCCAGCAATATTAGACACGTAACAAAGCGAATAATATTATCTACCATCTCTAAAATATTTGATCCATTGGGCCTAATTGGGCCAATCACTCTCAAGGCAAAATTCATAATGCAGGAATTATGGAAATTGCAATTGGGTTGGGATGAGTCAGTTCCACAAAACATCTACACTCAATGGCTTCAATATCAAACTCAAATTCAATCTATAAATCTAATTGTTATTCCAAGACATGTATTATCATGTCAACCGTTTCGAATTGAACTTCATGGGTTCTGTGATGCCTCTGAATCAGCTTATGGCACATGCATATACTTGAGAAGTTTGGATTCATTCGGACATTATACAACTAGACTATTGTGTTCAAAATCGAGAGTGAAACCATTGAAAACTCAAAGTTTGCCTAGGCTTGAGTTATGTGGTGCACTTATTTTGGCAAAACTTGCTAATGTTGTCAAATCTTCATTAAAATTACAAATTCATTCTTCAATTTATTGGTGTGGCTCAATGATCACCCTAACATGGATCAATAATGAGCCATCACTATGGAAAACATTCATTGCAAACAGGGTTAGTATGATTCATGATTTAACCAATCAACATGAATGGAAGCATATTAGGTCAGAATATAATCCTGCAGATCTAGTATCACGGGGAACTTCTCCTGAACAATTAGCAGTTTCCACACTTTGGTGGCAAGGTCCTGAGTGGTTGTCGTTTGAGTCTCATTATTGGCCAGAAAGCAAAATGGTATCAATTTCTGATGTCCCAGAAAAACGTGCAAACGTATGTTCATTTCCAGTGATTAATCATGATTTCGATATTTTCACAAGATATTCTTCTTTTTCCAAACTTTTGAGAGTAGTTGCTTACATATTTCGTTTTAAAACTAATGCATTGAAACAATCATCACTATAAAGTGCATTAACAGTTTTTGAATTGGAAAAAGCAGAAACATGTCTAATACGACTATGTCAGAAGGAGGTATTTTTTGCAGAAATTACTTCTCTAGAGAAAAGAAAACTTGTTCATAAGAAAAGCAAACTCTTATCCTTGAATCCTTTTCTTGATGAAAATAAATTATTAAGGGTTGGAGGTCGATTAAATAATTCTAATTTTTTGAATTTCAATCAAAAGCATCCTCTGATCTTACCAAATAAACACCGCTTAACTTATTTGATCATCAAGCATGAACATCTCAAATTATTACATTCCGGTCCTCAAGCTCTACTGGCGTCCATCAGGTGTAAATATTGGCCACTTGATGGAAGAAATACTCTGAGATCAGTATTAAGAAAATGCATTGTATGTTTTCGAGTACGCCCTCCAAATATAGAAACACTAATGGGGCAATTACCTGAATCTCGCATAACTCCTCTCCATTTCAAAATTGTGGAGTAGATTATGCAGGTCCATTCAGTATACGTGAGGGTAGGTTACGAGGTCAAAAAATCGTGAAAGCATATTTGTTCATATTCATATGTTTTTCAACTAAGGCTGTGCATATGGAGTTAGTCAGTGATTGCACAACAGATGCATTTCTAAACTCCCTCAAACGCTTCATTTCACGCAGAGGACTTTGTAACAATTTATATTCTGATAATGGCACCACATTCGTTGGTGCAAACAATGAAATCCAAGAATTTTATAATATGGTAACTAATGAAATATCAGAAAATCAAATAAAAGAATTTTTGTCTACAAATTCAATATCTTGGCACTTCATACCAGCAAGGTCACCTCATTTTGGTGGAATATGGGAAGCCGCTGTGAAATCAGCCAAATTTCATTTGAAACGCATTATTGGAAATGTTTATCTTACATTTGAAGAGTTAACTACAGTAATTACTCAGGTCGAAGCATGTCTAAACTCTCGTCCTCTAACACCTCTTTCCGAAAATCCTGATGATTTGAATCCTTTAACACCTGGTCACTTTCTCATTGGTGCTCCAATCACTGCTCTACCAGAACCGAATATAGAAGAACTGAATTCAAAATCAATTATCCAAGTTCCAAAGATTGACTCAGATGTTTCAACATTTTTGGTCCCGTTGGAGCCAGGAGTATTTGTCGAATTCACACATACGATCCAAATGGAAATCAAAATCATTACAGAATATTCAACCAGGCAATATGGTGGTGTTACGAGATGAAAAGTTACCCCCACTAAAGTGGGAATTAGGAAGAATTACAGAAGTACACCGTGGTAAAGACAATATCGTGCGTGTGTGTACCATAAAGACACAAAAAGGTATTTTCACTCGTGCAATAACAAAAATATGCATTTTACCAATAGACTGATATCAGCAAATTTCATTCATTAGATTTAATTCCATAGTTATTTTACTTACTTTTGAAAATTCTTTCAAGGTGGGCGGCATGTTCAGTTTCATTATTTTAGAGAATCACATTGTATTGAAATAGATTCATATATCACCCTAAACAACTGATTGAAATGTGAGAAAAGAGAATTGTCATCGAGTTACTAATAAATGAGTTGTTCTGTCAGTCATTCAAATTATACTAATTATTTCACAAAAACTAACGAAAGAGTATCAAGAGCAAACACGAAATACAACAGTGGGTGAGTAAGTATTTTGGAAGTAATCAAAAAACAAGTAGGTAGTAATTAGTAGATTTCAGCTACAAAAAATTGAAAAATAAAAACTTTTCAACAAATAATTAAACCGACAAAATACGGAACTGAAAAGTAAAAAATAAATTAAACCTTCTTAGTCTCAATAACTAAGCTCCTAAACTAATGAAAGTAACTAATTTTGAGTCGGCGCCAAACGAACAATCAACGAAGATCATTAAATTACTTCAAAAAAATTATATGAATGTCACCGCGCAACTCGATGCCATCATTTTACGCCTTACCTAATTCATTTGCTTGTTTGTTTGGCGCCGACTCAAAATTAGTTACTTACATTAGTTTAGGAGCTTAGTTATTGAGACTAAGAAGGTTTATTTAATTTTTTTACTTTTCAGTTCCGTATTTCGTCGGTTTAATTTTTTGTTAAAAAGTGTTTTTGATTTCGTCAGTTAAAAAGACATTGCATGCGCCTATTGGCTGGTCCACTACCGATAGATCGAATCACTTCATTGAACAATGGTATTCACCTACCCAAGTAAACGTCATCAAATTCAGTGGTAATACTTTGGCCGCTGTTAAGATTATGGGTTTCTTGCATCTTTCCATCATTATTAGCAGTGACTTCCGAATACTTCCCGTGGTTAAATACCAATTTGACATGTAAATGGCTTCGTTTATATTTTCACTCTGAAACCGAGGATATAATGTTCCTACCTTCAGTTATTCTATTGCGATATATCATACATTGGTCATAAGGATGTGTCCAAATAAGCAGTATGACAAAACTTGTAGAAACATGACGTTTAAATAGGCAACTAAATTGATGAACTGTGTACTATCACTTGGAACCTCAAAAAATAAATCATTGTCACTTGTCTCGTAATATTTCGATCAATACTTACTTCCAACAACATGAATGCTGTGAAACAAATAGTTATTATACTGATCATGAATTGTATGAAAAGTGGAATGGAAAAAGTTTTCTCCATGACTTCTGTGAACCTGTAAAACAGATGAATTATTCAAACAGAAAAATATATCTAGATCCATGTTCGATAATAAGTTGGCTACAGAACAGAACACAACGAGACACGCCGTCCGCGTGATGTTTTTGGTACTCGATATTGCCAGTACGTATGTTTAAATATCGTAAAATACTTGCTACCAACTTGATTGGAAAGTTTTTGAGATAAAAAATAAAAATTATTGGTTTGACTACTTTTTATATGTGAACTATACACATTGTTTAAGAAATATTTTCCTAATGAAACTGGAAGTGTTTCCATCCTTATATATATATATATAAATATATATATATATATATATATATATATATATATATATATATATATATATATATATATATATATATATATATATACAATATATATATATATACATATATATATATATATATATATATATATATATATATAAATATTCCGTGTAGAAGGATGGAAACATTTTCATATATTGATAGTCAATTATACCTGAACCAGAGAAAACTAATAACCACATTAGATCATAATACTTTTTAACATGAAAGTGTAAGGCTGGTCAACAGATGGATGAAGCTGCATCCTCACGAAGTGGTACTGATTTCGACATTACACGACAGATCTAGACTTAGCAAAAAAGATCCCCCAAAGCCAAAATGATGCCTGGCACTAGGAGTAGTAAGTATCTCCCAGATTGAGCGAACCTCCCCCTGCAAGCGGCACTGCAGGAGGCGACAGTGATTCCCACATTACATGAAAAATAAGTAAAATGAAACAAAAAGGCGGACTGAGCAAGTGTGAGAACCTCTCAGGGACCCTCAGCCCAACCAAGAGAAACTGTTAGAGGACCCTTCAACCTCTCCTCAACCCCATCTGGGACCGAATAGAGGCCAGAAATATCCCAAAGTAGTTTTTCGGAGTTCTCATTTGCCACACTTTCTGAGGTCGCCTCACTGGTGACCTAAGAGAACACCCCAATGACAAGTAAGCCGCACGCCCTCAACTTCCATCTCTCCCTTACCCCTCCAAGAACCATTCGACTGTAGCCGAGAAACGTCAACGCATCTCTGCTGTGAAACAAGTCCAGGATGGCTAAAGAGTGGAAATGCCCAACCTATGTGGGTTCGTAACAGGAAGTAGGAAGAAGAAACAAAGAAAAAGGCTGGCGGCTTCTCCAACATAGGCCCCAGATGTACAAAGAGTTGGACCTAAGCCATTCAAAGAGGTTCATCTGAAGGATCCTCCGGAAATGAACAAAATCCTGCCTCCAAAATAGGCAGAACTCTAGGATCAACCTCAGTGGACACCGGGAGGGAAGTTAAACTGTCTAAAGAAACTGATTGTACCGTAAAATTCAAAAAATTCGCCAAAGAGACCGCACCTACAGAAAATGTGTTCCATATCATTTCCAAAGATAACATATATTTTTTTGAAAAAGTCGTTTTTGTCTGACTCAATGAAATCAAATTTGAACATCAATTGCATGTCATAACCCGTGGATCTTTCATGAATATTGGGTTAACCTAACAACACGAAAAGTAGTCAAATCATTCATTCTCATCCTTCTGCAATACTATTTTCAAACCGACAAGTGTAATTATCCAGGTATTTTGAGATATTTTTACATGCCGGCTCGTATACTACTAACACCACGCGGACGGCTTGTCTCGTGTTCGAATAGCTGTTACAAAATTTTCATCGAAAATATAAATAAGTTCAAAAACTAAAACCCGACTAGTGAAAAACCACCCTCTAAGAAGTATGAAACAATAAAATAATTCTCATCTGAAATCGTTATGTACAAACTATTCAATATGTATCGTCTATTAAATAAACGACTTGCACTTAATATATTTCAATCTATTCAATACATATTCATAGTGTAGAGGATAGCCGTGGTCATATGCCACTTTGCCCTAAACCTTATGAACGCTTACTACTGTTAGAATGTATTGTTTTCTTAGGGTAGGTGGTATATGAAAATATCGTCTGAACATATACCGGGTGACCCGGAACCAATTTACCCCCCTGTATCTTCGTTGTTATTTTATATGGATGTTTCAAATTCGGTACTTCGATTTGATGTTATGAATGTACAATTTAGCAAGTATCAAACCAAATATGACCGGAAGCGCATCCAATTTTTGTATTTCAAATGGAAAGTATATATTTTTTTTTAATTACGATTTGTTATAGAATTGCCTTTCCAATGATACAACACAATCATACTTCCAATTCACAATCTGCTGATATAATTGAGATTTTATAAAAAATTACTTTTTGTATTCCCCTCGTAACGGAACATTTTCATGAAAGTATAATAATAATAATAATGTTTATTGACATAAATAAAAAAATGTTTATACTCAGGTGAAATGCAATAAATATGGTTGAGTCACAGAAGTGTATAACAACTATGAATTGTTATACTACTTGTGCGTGACTATATATGCTACTACACATTGAAATATTATTACAGGAAAAAATTTATGAAGGTTATTGTTAGTTGAGGAATAACATAATATATAAATTAACAAAATAAATATATGTAATTGAACGAACAATATAGATTACAGTTAAAAATAGGAATGCCACTATCAATGATTATTGAATTAAAAAATATCTAAAAATATATATAATAAAAAAATCAAAAACGAAGGTAAAATTATATAAAATATCTAAAAATATATATAGTGAATGTAATAAAATCTCAAAAACGAAGGTTATATAAAATAACAACAACAATCAATGTAGAATTTCAGTTGAAAACGAAGCTAAAATCATATAAAATAATGCAACAATAAATGTCAGTTACAAATGGATATATTTATTAAAATACATTCACCGTGTTAAAATTGCTTTAATATACCTACATTCACTGAGTTTTGTGGAAACAAATAATAAAAACCAATTGATGAGTAACTGAGACATATGCATCATGACGAGACAAATATAATATATATATATATATATATATATATATATATATATATATACTGTTATCAATGGTATAAATGATGTTTCAATCATGAATACATTTTTTGATTGACAAGTTCATGAAAAAGTGATCTCTCATTTTCCACTATCGACATTTTTACCTTTTTTTTGAATTTGGACTTGTTATAGTTATTCTTCAGGTAATCCGGTACCATATAACCTAGGTCCTAGGTATGTTGCATTCCGCTGACCTATGGTTTTGTTACAGCACGGCACTACGCTTTTATTTTTATTTCTTGTGTTATGACTGTAGATTGAATGTTCTAAGATGATGTTCCTTTTTTTACATTTTTTAAAACATTCCAACAGAAGAGTTGTCTGATATCGAGAAAACTGGATTCTTTGAACAAGTTATCACTTGGGTAAGTGTGAACCTTATGATAAATAATGTTCATTATATATTTTTGTAAGACATTCAATTTTTCCAAATAATTATCACTCACTCCACCCCATCCCACTATACCGTATTGTAATTGCAATTCAACTAATGCAAAATGTATTATTCTCAAATTTGGAGTATCCAGAATTTGAATATATTTGAATTTGTATAGCATTCCCCTCAATTTTTTTACTATATTGTCAATTTACAGGTTCCATCTCAAATGCCTGTCTATTATGATGCCGAGATATTTCATCGACTTCCCTTCTGGTATTTCATACTTCTCTCCTATTTTTAGAGGTCCCATATTTGGTAGTCCATTTGTGTAGGAACAGAAAGGCAAGTATTTAGTTTTGGTAAAATTCAGTGTTAATTTATTACCTCTGAACCATTTTTCTATTTTCAGAAAATCAGTTTCTACAAGATCCTTTAGTTCCGGCCATGTATTGGATTTATACAGTATAGCTGTATCGTCTGCAAAGCTCAGAATATTTCCTTGTGTTTTCATGTCGAGTAGACCGTTAATATAGATAGTAAACAATAATGGTCCCAGTACAGTACCTTGTGGGACTCCATAGGAAACATTCTCGTATTGGCTGGTTGCGCCATTGTTTTCTATCACTCAAATAACTTTTAAGAATTCTATAAATATTTCCTCCTAGTCCATATGAGTTTTTTTTTTTAATAATGTATTGTGGCAAACAGTGTCGAATGCTTTCGAAAGATCAACGAATATGCACAAGGTAGCCTTTTTTTTATCCAGTGCTTCATAAATATAGGATGATAAAGCGAGTATTGCATCTTCCGTCGATTTTCCTTCTCTAAAACCAAATTGTTTATCCGAGAGAACTTGATGTTTATTCAGAAAAGACAATATTCTTTTTTTCAATATATTTTCTATGATTTTAGATATGTTAGAGATAGTGGCCTGTAATTCACCATTTCATATTTATCTTCATTTTTATACAGTGGTTTGATTAGTCCTGTTTTCAGGATTTTCGGAAAATACCCTGTATGCAAACACCGATTTATTAAATGGGTCAGTGGGCCTTTGATTTCATTTACTATTTCTTCAATAGTTTCAGATCGAGTATCGTCATCACCCGGAGATTTTTTTGGTTTTAGTTGCAGTATTATCTCTTTGACTTCATTTTCATCAGTTGGGAATACGTACATAGTGCTGTCTACTATGTTTTCAGAATAATCAAAATCTGAAGGTTCCGTTATTTTCATTGCAAGATTTTCGCCTAATTTGCTATAATATTCATTGAATCTGTTGCAAATTTCTAATTGATCATGTATTATTACATCCTTGTTTTATTCCTTTTATTTTTGTAATGTTTCCGGATTTGTTGCAGATTTCATTGACAATTTTCCAGAGGCCTTTTGTACTGTTTTTATTTTTTTCTATTATTTGATTGGATATATTTTCTTAGCTGCTATCATCTTATTTAGGTGATTTTTAAGATTTTTGTATTCTTCCCAAAGCTCTATATTATTCGGATCTGTTCTCACTTTTTCATATAAATCATTTTTTCCATCAACAATTGCTATTATTTCAGGTGTTATCCATTTGGTTCTCGGGCGGTTTTTGTTGTTTACAGTCACAGTGACAGTATTTTTTTCAATGTAGAATTGTAATATTTTGATAAATGCACCGGCCATTGATTCTATATCATCTTGATTGTATATATCGACCCATAGTTCCTTCCCCAATTCCTGCCTGAGTTTATTATAATTGATAAATTTTCTGTTTTTCTTTTCGATTAGATTGGAATTTTGTTCTACCAGATTGAATGTCAAACCTAACCTACTTTCATGAACACTTCGCCCAAGCTTTTTGAAACCGAATAGTTCAACAAAAAATAATAAAATCATTGTCAGCGATGACTTAAGTTCATTTCATACGTTTCAGTACACGGCTTAAATAAAAGCTTGTCTATTTTTTCAGAAATGTATTTTGAAGATTAGATGGTGCAAAAATGGGTGGTATTCCTCGTGTTACTTCAATATTCAAATGGTTTGTCCAAAATCAGATAATTGTTTTTTTTTTCGAAAACATCATGTTGGGCTTAGACGGACCAATTTATGAAATTTTTGCCAGCGAGAGCGAGAAAAAGATTTTTTCTCGCTATCATGCGGCTACTTTCCGTCAAATCCCATCTGACCATTAAGCCCAGCAGAATAATCGAACTGAAATGGTGAAGAATTAGAAATACAACGATTCCTTGTGGAGTTCCTTCATCTTCCTGGCAGAACCTACATATAGATTTCCATTGTCTAAGATATAAACTGTGATATTTTTTTACAAACTTTAATGCATGTTGTTGGTCATCATTATATAAGTGTTTCGTCCTTTATAGCATTAATTGATGTATGAGTATGTATGTTGCGTACCTATTGTGGTGATTTTGATTTGAACTTTGTAGAGGACTTTGTCGACAAAATGTTATTATTCTAGACAATAAAGCATCTATATATCTGCAAGTCCGATGTTGTTCATGTGTCTCTCAAGTTTACTGTGACCTATGTTCCTAGTTGCCCTTCTATTCTGGCTCGGTAAATACTAGGATTATAGTCCAGGGTTAAGCTTACACTTTACTTCCCGAAATCGCAGAAAATGTTATTTTATGATCCTTAAATTATTAATCCCATCCCTTACCTTATGATGGCTTTATGCAAATCCACATTTTTCGCGAAATCCTGCTTCACTTCAATATTGTTTGATCCATAATCTATAGAAGATAGATGTTTTTTCATGATTTTTAGTTGACCGACAACGATCATTATATATTGGCAAGTGAAAATATCGATGGTTGTATTCGTTACCGCACTTATTACGAGCGATATCATATGTAGAATAAAAGTTGAAATATAGTTGCTTTTCTTCCGGACATCCCATGGAGTCCACACTACCATAGGCAGTGCTCTATCATTATCATCTATCAAAGGAAATAACATGAAAGAAAGTATGCAAGAAGAACAAATAATTCGGTACGCTAAACCGATGTATCGAACGTTATTCATAGACTTTTTCATGATTTCCATATTGTCTTTGGTGAAGCTTTTGAATTCCGGGGACGATAACGTGTCTTCCAACTCTGATATATTTTCCTTCTTCACCATCAGATTTATTGTTTTCGAGAGACATGCCGCGTACGTGGAAGTTATTAGCATGGTTTCGGAAAGAGCTGATAAATTTCCCCTCTCTATTCCGATATTGACTATCATCATTAGAAAAAGCAGGAGAGAAATCCACAAAGCCATAAACGCTGTCAATTGATCAAGTTTGTACTTGGTTTTGTTGTTGGGAAAGCATCCCAAATATTTAAGTATCTTCCTTTCTAATCCGAAAACTTCGGGTAGCTTGTAAACCTGAAAATATAAACATCAGAACATGAGCCACAAAATGACTTTTGGTGAATGGTCCGATCATTTTTTGCTGGATCCAAAGCTATACGGGAATGAATACGTGCGTGAGTTCTGCCGACTTGACGAATACTGAAATATTTTTTTTAAACTGGCCCGTTTGAAAAAAATACTAACTTCTTCCATAGTAATAATCATTGGTGTCAGAAAATAAATAAATAAATAACAAGCTCTTATTCAAAAAGCTTTAATTGAGTTTCCTTCCTTCTAAATAACTAACTACCATTGGTCAAATTTTGGCAATAGAAATTTCAATAACATCCATTATCCCATTAAGTTGAAATGTGATCATAGTTCGCATGACAATGCATTTTGATATTGAGAGAGAGAGAGAGAGTTTATTTATGAATAATTAAAAACTATTCAAAATTGGTATATCAGGATTCTTGGGATTAGGAAATATGATTGTTTTGTCAATAATTAGAGGTGGTGAGCGAGTTTCGTTCATTAATGGTCAACATATAATCAAAATTTGTGAAGATTTTTGAGGTAAGCGATAAAGAGTATATTGCTATAACGATTCAAGATGTATAATAGAAAATTGAGAATGATATTTGTTATCGGATTTTATGAAAAATTGGTATCTAGGTGTTTTGCGGAATTTATTATATTCTTTTTCGAATTTCTACTCCAAATCTTCGAATCAATTTCCACCAAAACATATTATAACACCCGTTGATTATCAATCAATCAAAATATACTTCATTGTCCGTGACAACAAAATCTTATTGACAAAAAGCACGGAGAAAAAAAAGTAATATTATAAAATTCTAATCATTTTCATTTTGTTTTTCTCTGTGTTGTTGAATCTACCTTATGCGTGTGGCTTTGTCCGCTCCTCGTTATCCCGTTTCCCGTTATCTCGTAATCCGGCTTTCCGTTATCCCGTTTCCAGTTATCCCATTATCCCGTTATTTCGATATCCCGTTATCACATAATCCCGTTTCTCGTTATTGCGCTTCCCGTTTTCCCGTTATCCCATTATCCCGTTATTCCGTTTCCCATTATGCCGTCATCTCGTTTCTTATTATCCTGTTATCCTGTTATCCCTTTATCCTGTTTTATATATATATAATATTTTATATATATATATATATATATATATATATATATATTAATGACACGAAATTCCGTGCACATTAATAGGTCACCAACAGATGTCAGCTTAGGCCAATCCACGACACCAATAGTCGTACTCCTAGTGCGTTCTGAGTAACGCAAACAAATAACGAGAGAAAGAGAAATTTGTTACGAATCCAAGAGAGCCCACCATCCGCCAACAGCTGTTTCATGGTGTTGGCGGATGGTGGGCTCTCTTGGATTCCTAACAAATTTCTATTTCTCTCTCTATATATATATATATATATATATATATATATATATATATATATTCCACAAAATTTTGGGTAGCGCCACCCGCCTAATTTCAGGTGACCTACTCAAGAGAAAAACTTTGGCAATTGCCGAATGCAATAAACATTTAACTCGACATTTGAATAAGGTACAATGTTGAACTAATTGTGTGGTAAATGTATACATTGCAGGCTGCCTGAGATAGATATTGAATTTCGAAGTGAAAAAACCAACTAACCCTATTATATCCAACTGGTGATAAAGTCAGAACTAGTTGACTTCATTCTCTGCTTTGAGGCACTTATCATAATTATCACAGTCACTGGTAAGAAACAAACAGTATTGAAAAGAGAAACATTCGCAAGTGAATATTGTTTTAAAAGTAATATGACGACCATTGTAGTGATTCAGACATTCAGAACACGTGAACTGAACAAACAAGATTCTCGCATGCACGGTTCACTAAGCTATCTATGAACGAAAGTTTGTTATATTCTACTAGTGTTTTCTGGTTGGCTGGTGAATGAAAGATCCTTATTAGCAACCAATAAGAAAACAGTACGCGATGTGCAGGAGAATTAATTTGAACATTATTGTCTTTGTCTTTTGCTGCCTCTTAAAACCAAACATCGAGCTGTTCCGTGCGTATTTTGAAGAATAGAAGACAAGATGATTGGCAACTCCAGAATCCAACCAGAATTGAAATTCACCACTTCTTCTACTCTTCAAAATAAGCACGGAACAGCTCGGAGTTTAGTTTCAAAAGACAATAATGTTCAAATTAATTCTCCCACATATTGTGTACTGTTTTCTGATTGGTTGCTAATTAGGATCTTTCATTCACTAGCCAATCAAAAAACACTAGTAGAATCTAACAAACTTTCGTTCGTAGACAATAATGTAAATAGTACATGCGAGAATGTTGCTTGGCAACAGTGTGCAGTTTACGTGTTCTGAATGTCTTAATCACTACATTGGTCATATATATGTATATATATATATATATATATATATATATATATATATATATATATATATATATATATAACGGGGAAATAAACCTTAAATGGGAGCTCACCTTGATTGGTTGCACTTGGTTGTGAAAAAAGATTCATCAAAATCGGTGCAGTTGCAATTTTATAGTTTGAATAGAGAAGATATAGATGGATAGAGATAGATAGAGAAGATAGAGATAGAAGAAGATACAAAAAAACATACAAGGAATAACATTTGGAAAATTTAGTTTAGTGAAAAATTAAGTTTTATTGCAAGAACGTTGGAACAGTTATGAGAAACATGATGAATATTTTTTCGGGAATTAGTTGTTTTGACTGATCAACAGTGTATGGCAGAGCATACCAAGAATACAATATTGCCGAAGACAAGTAAGTGAGCATCTTCACATTCCCTCCTTCATTCCTTCAACTACATATAATTCCATCATTCCATAAATGTTATTCTTTCAACAATCACAATGTCAAACGTAGATGAAATGGATCAGTCGAATCAAGTGAAAGCCTTAAAACATAAGAAAAGATCTTCTAAAAGGATAAGTTATTAGATTTTGCCATTTCTTCATTCTCATTATATGTTGGAAAAAATCAGTTAGGACCAGTTCCAAAACATTCAAACAAAAATTCAAATTTTAACAGATAAATCCACCAACTTTTGATGGATCATAATTATTAGGGGATTTTATCCAATAACACATCCGAAGCAGTCATTCATAATAATTAAAAAATCAACAATGTTAGGAAATTTCAATACTCGCACTTTTCATTACAAGGTGAAGTTCTCAATGTCATCACTTGGAATGATAATATTGAATTTATTGGAGCATTTTCTAATATACAAGGTTTCACACGAGGATTTTACGCGGGATTACGGAATTTGCGAGCTTTAGAAATGTTAAAGCAGCCAGTGATTTCTTGAAATCTGTTGAATATCCATATAATCAATGAAAAAGTGGACTATAACATGATAAAAGAATAGGAAACTATATTTTCAAATAAAAAAAGAATCATCCAAATCGAAGAACCCAGTACAAAGTTATGCCTGATAGAATCGGTTAACGGACCAGAATTCAGAGGGTGAGTGATCAATATCCTTCATTTTGCTACCCTTAAGGGTGGATTTCATCTTTTAAATTCAAATGGGACCCGAAGTACACCCTATCCAATGAAAAAAGAATGATTAATAAAAAGTTATGCGTGATCATACATAAAAAAAAAATAAAAAAAATAAATATACGCGTCGAATAGAGAACAGAAATTCCAACAAAAGATTAATACATGAAAGTTCTTGACCAAAGATGTAGATTACTAGAAGATATTCGAAGGAATGAAAGTGAAAAAGTAAAATAATTCATCCAAAAATCATTTGTTACCACAGTCGAACAATAGTGTGCTTTGAAGGAGGTTTACTGAAGAAAACAGCATAGGGCTGATTCAAGAGCCTTGGATAAATGGAAGACTATACAAGGACTCACTATGAAATCATTTAAGTTGCTAGATTGCAACACCCATGAAAATCCGCGAATAGTCCTATTGCTTGGACCTCAAACTAAATTTATTCATGTTATTCATCACTGGAGATTTGGCAACCACCATTGAGTAAGTGCCAACTGAAACAGGCAAGAGGCAGATCAAAATATGGCCTCGGCCTACTTCCAGGGGACTCACCAACACAACCACCACCCGAGGAAGTCCAAATCCTTATCCGATGGAGTCAAAGAGGGAACGGTACTTCATTCTATGCCATCCATCATTTCAGTTTTGAGACATTGATTGAGTTCAAGTGTTACTTTGTCCTTATCAGAGTAAGTACTCCTGGACCGTTTGTACACGATACTCCTTGACAAGAACCGCCATATGATTGGGCACTTCAAGCCCACTTCCACATTCTCGGTCTTTTCCACAGTTTCATGAAATACATTTCAAGAAGACTTCAAGAGCTGGGTCCTCCAAAGTCATTAATGGGATGAGGCTAATTTTACTGCATTTCCATCCCCATTCTCCCTACGAAAACGTATACAGTATGCCACTGCATGCTGTTTCGAATCTAGCACACGCGAGACATTTTTGGATGCTAATGACCTTTATATAAGAGGCGGAGCGGACCGCGGAGAGATAGTTAGTTAGTTGTTCGAAAATAAGAGAAAGTACAGTATTCAAGTTTAATAATGCCGTGCGTGTTTTTTTCACAGAATTGAGATTGATTTACCCATTATCAGAGTGCATTATTGTGTCATTTTTGTAAAGTGTAAATAAACGGACAATAATTATTTTAGTATTTTAATAGCCTTGAATCCCAAATTCGTAAAAGTAGAAAATAATTTAACCTGGCAAAATTTACTTTCAGTAAACACGTTTCATAAAATGAAATATATTTTCATATCCACCCATGAAAAGATTTTTTATTGGATCGCCACCACTAAATGAAAGCAGTAAAAAAAGTTTAGCAAGATTTTTTGTAAAAAAAATACATACAAAATGCATTGTGCTTGAGAATGAGGAAATCCCATTTGTTTTAATATTACTCATATTTTGGTCGATTGTTACAAAAATAATCATATAGTTCAAGCAAGAAATTAATTCTACAGCAAATCGAAAGTTAAGAATAGGAAATTTTTAAGGCATAGTATAAACAATTTTCAATTCAATTATGAATTACGTTCAGATTTCAACTAGTAATGAATAAATAGCCAATTCATTTGGGTTGGTTGACTTTGAATTCCAATTTCTGTTCTATTCCAATCAACAACAAATTATAATTGCAAAAACAACATTTGAAAAGTCACTTTAGTCGTTGAATTTTCCAATAACATCAAAGATATGAGCACAAACCTGTTGAAAATTTTGAGATAAGTATTTCATGTTGTTTTACGCTCCACGAAGTTATTCAAATACACAATTATCCCATATATTGCATCCAGCAAAAAAACTACACGAGATCTTTGTTTTTGCAGGACTCCTTTCAAATTTTGACTACGTTGTTAACGAACTTACTTCTACAGAGCCCATGGCATCGAAGAATGTAAATTAACACTGCTGTGAAAAGAGATATGGTATCTTCAAATATGGATTAATGTAACTGAATTGAAAAATCAATTCTCGAAGCAATTTACGAGTATAATGATATAATTGCAGAAGAACGTAACAAAAACTATTCACCACCCGCGGCATGAGACTGGATGTTTCAAAAATATCCCATTCTCATCAGAATTATATATGAACTGTATGATATTTTTTAAAGGAACGAATTGAGCCAGAAAGAATAAAATTGTTCTCCGAATGTGAGAAAAAAAATCTCAAATATATACTAAATACAAGAATTTGCAAAATTGTGGGATAAATTTCAAATTTAGATAAATTGCTGAATTATGGAAATTTTAAAATGTCAGAGTGTCATGCAAAAATTATTACCTGCCAATTGAACTACGTAGACCTGAAGAAATCAATGACTATTTTTCAAATGTGGCTGGACATTCAATAGTAAATAATAACACTCTTTCATTCTATAATAGTAATAAATTTAACGCTCCTTTGAACTTTTCCCTCACCGATATATGTAATGCTGATATTTTGACTGCTATCAAAGAAATAAAATCCAATGCTTTAGGAATTGACAATATAAATATCAAGATGATTTCCCCAGTGATACCACATAGTATTGATGAAGTTAAACATATTTTCAACGAGTCCTTCAGACAGGGTATTTTTCCAGATGTCTGGAATGTTGCTAATATAATTCCAATCCCGAAAAAGAAGGCACCTACCTCTTTCAGTGACCTGCGCCCTATTAGCATTCTGCCCTCATTCTCTAAAATATTCGAGAAAAATGTTTCCCGTCAAGTAAGAGCTTTTCTGGAAGAAAATTGAATACTTCCGAACGAGCAGTCTGGGTTCCGCAAAAAACACGGAACACAGACTGCCCTCTTGAAAGTGATCAACGATCTTGCGAGAGCCAGAGATGAGTCAGAAGTCACCATTTTAGTACTGCTTGATCAAAGCAAAGCTTTCAATTCAGTTAATTTCGATTTGCTCATTGGCAAACTCAAGTTCATAGGATTCGACGACATTTCTCTTAAATGGATGACCAGCTATCTCACAGGCCGATCACAGAGGGTCAAACTGGATGATAACTCATGGTTAACCCTAAAAGAAACCTCCTCAGGTGTACCACAGGTAAGCATTTTGGGGCCCCTGATGTTTTCAATGTTTATTTTTTATTACCCCACTTCCCTATCACATTGTCAGGTACATCTATACGCAGATGATATACAGTTATATTTGTCTTCCCATAACACTGATGCAGAAAGTTGCGTAGCTAATTTAAACTCAGATTTGCATAAAACATTCCTTTACTCGGAGCATCATGGACTGAAAATTGATCCAAATAAAACCTTGGCTCTATGCATAGGATCTCAGGGACAAAAAGTTGAAACCCAAAGAAACTTCAGGCTCACTCTCGATAACGCATACATTGACTGGGTAGATAGTGCTAAAAATCTTGGCGTAACCATAGATAGCTCATTGTCTTTCCATGAACATGTGAAAAAACATTCTTCAAACTCAAATCGCTATATAAATTCAAGTATCAGTTATCTGAAGAAATGAAACTCAGGCTAGTTAAAACTCTTATTTACCCCCATATCGAGTATTGTTTTCGGTGTATTACAATTTTTTGCCGCAATATAACAAATTGAAGTTACAACGCATACAAAATGCTTGCATGTGAATCGTATGCTGCATTCCATATGGTGAACATGTCACGCCATTTTTGTTAAAAACGAAGGAGTTGAATGTGAGGTACAGAGTCCAATATTTGATAACAATTTTTC
Organism: Gonioctena quinquepunctata; assembly: GCA_018342105.1. Lineage (NCBI taxonomy): Eukaryota > Metazoa > Arthropoda > Insecta > Coleoptera > Chrysomelidae > Gonioctena > Gonioctena quinquepunctata. Next base: position 309,125 of record JAFIRS010001647.1, read on the forward strand.
TGTTTAAGTTGCTCCAAAATAAACTCCTAGTTATTTATATAGTCTATTAAGCAGGCATTCTGACATACATTCGGTCAATTTGAGAATCAACTCAACATACCTAGGCACCGTACTTTCAAATATGAAGGATGTTTTTCAAATATTGCCACTAGTTATCTGAAATTTTACCCATTTTACATCATAATATTCATCAATTCAAGAAAGAAATAAAATCACAGCTGCTTACTGCTCAGTGCTAATATAAGATTCAATGTATAATATTGTAATGTATTTGTTAAGTTGACCAATGGAATGTCAAGAATATGAATAGCTATTAGCACCTTTATGATTGTATAATTTTTTTTGTTTTTTTTTCTTTCTCTCTTCATTATTGATTTTTTTTTCTCTAACATTGTTTTGGTAGTAAATAAGTATTTTTCTTCTTTATTTTATCATTATTTCCTTACACACACTATATAATTAATTTTTGGGAGGGGTGGAAGATAGCCTTTGGCTAACCCTTTTCCTTTTATGTATAAAATGTACTTTTTTATGCATAATAAACGATATTATTATTATTATTTGTTAGTGTAGTTCTAATAAACACTCAGTACCAGTTCCTCAATATATTTCTGATTTAGGAATTCTATTTTTTTTTTTTTTTGGGAGAGGAGGGGGCTTTTCAATGAGGCACAGGATAACGGGCGTCGATGCACTCCAGTTGCAATTTTGATGCCTGCTACTCCAACTTTTCCCAGTTTACAGGATCTTCGCAGTGTCAAAAATGACTACAATATCATTTTTTGCGATGGATTTACTATCAGTAGTCCAGTATCAAAGTTGGTAGGTATTCCTAAGTCAATAGTCTCCAAAACCAATCTAGAATTCGCGGAGATTTTTTCCTTTCAGTACAAAGATTCCTGGACATAGACAGCGTTTATTTGACAAGCACGTTAGTCGCCATGTAAACCGGCCTTTTAGTCTCAACTCAAAGAGCCGTCCAGGCCCTGTGACATGACATACGGGCTTCACTACTTGCTTTCACTTTATGCTCTGTGAACCTCCGTAAAGATCACATATTACATTGCAGCTTATGGAATATTGAAATATGGGGCCTGGAGATCTCAATCAACTTTTGAGCCTAGAACTTTTCTTTTCTGTATCAAGGATAATGCAAAAAGAAAAATATCAATTCAAAAATAACTTTACTACTCTCTCAAGTAAGCAAAAATGGGGGCCTGGGAGACAAATTTTTATTTTCACATTGGAGCGATTAACGTGCAGGTACGTTATCTAAGTGTTGTATCCGAATCGTCCAACACCGTCAGAAAATACATTCAAAAATATTTACCAAAAGATTAATCATACCTTCAGTTTCAGTGGAAAAAAACTCGTAGTTCAAGAAAACCAGGAAGAACAGCTAGATATACTGCTTCATTTCAAAGGTAAGCCTAACGATATTAATTCGCGAATAGACTTTATTGAAACATTGTATTATTTTTTTGAAAATTACGAATGAAGTTTAAAAAATGTTGCTGATCAGTTAGATAGAAGTTCTTTCAAAATCCAACGTACTTCGAAAAAGAACAAGTACAAACTATATAAAGTTTTAACAGAGACTCATGAGTGAAAAGGCTGGAATTTTGCCAACAGATTATTCAAAATTTGAATGAAGATCCCGATTATTCAACTGGAATATTATGGACTGATCCTTTTCCACGGCAGGAGTTTTCAATTGGAAAAATCGTGGGCAAAAAAGGGCAACAGAAAAAGATTACTAAAAAAAATAAAGAAAACAGGAAGAAAAACTGTAAGCGTTTGGTGCGGAATTTTTATAAATAAAATTCTTGGTCCTATATTTCATGATTATATATTAAAAGGAGTTACCTATCAAGAAATACTCATCCCAGAAGTAGAAAATATTATTTTACAGAACTTTTCGGAAGCCAAGCTTGCCAGTATGATTTGGATGGAATATGGGGCAACCCGTTCAAGAACATTTGAATAATGTATTCCCAATATGGATAGGAAATAATGGATGTATTAAATGGCCACCTTACGATCAGGACTTGACCCCTATGGATTAATTTTTCTGGGGATTTCTAAAAGATATTGTTGATAATAATAATAATAAATTTTATTAGCCATTCAGGTACAATGTGTACATATGGTAAGTCCTACAATACATAAAATCACATGATACAGCAAAACCATATTGTTGGTCATTGAGTATAATAATAATAATAATACTCAACTCCTTAAAGACACTATTCGACTTGAAATAGAGAATCTGAATGTCAATAATGAAGCAATTTCCAATGAAATAATAAATATAAGAAGACGTTATCAATTATGCATTGACAATAATGGTGGACACATTGAACATCTTTCATGAATTATCATGTTATTTAAATTTCCTAAATAAATCTTCATTATCTATTTTTGTATGAATATTTGAACTTTTTTTCTCAGTGTAAACCATTTTGAATATTCCATTAAAGAAATGTCACTAAACAAACATAATAATAATATAATAATAATATAATATTTATTCACTCCAATATACATTTTTGTTTACATTGTCATTTCATATACAGGTATTGGTGGCAAATAAACGAAGAGTTCCATTTTAACCGTGAGGTTGTGCATGGTTTGTTTATGTTTTTAATGATGTAGTACAAGTGCAATGTGGTTATGTTAGTATTGATTATATTTAACTAGATTATATGATATGGAGTAGGACACATATATTTTTGAAAGGAGAGAAAAAAAAATAATAATTCGGTGTGGAGTTTATTTGCATTTCATTATTGTGTGTAGGGTGTAGAGTAGGGTAGAGTTAGAGTTCATTTAGTGCAGCTATTATGAAAATCTTTACACAAGTCATTGAAAAAAAAATACATGTCTAAGACGCACAGTCATATGTCCATACAAGTCAATGTGAACACATACACATACTAGAAAATACAAAAAAAAGATTTACACAATAATATATAACACAATGAGGTTTGAATAAATATATGAAAGTATAATAACACAAATAGTTAAAATCTATGTGTGAAAAAGGGAGTTTGGTAAACTGAAGTAGTCATGTAGATTAAGTAAGTAAGTAAGTAAGTAAATTTATTCAGGTAAGTATGAGTTTCATCTACAATATCAATTCATAACTAAAACTAGAAAAGAAAAATTATGAATTACAGATTATGTTCCAGGCTGATCTACCTAAGCAAAGCTTGTGTTGTAGTCATCAGCCTGAAGTTGTGAAGTTTATACATATATTTTGAATGAATGAAAATTTGAGAAGAAAAAAGAGTTATATACAATGTGAAGATCAAATTTGTTGTGATGAGGGAGAGAGAGTAGGGTGTTTTTTTCTTTTAGTCAAGTTCATACACGGTTTTTAGTTTGTTATAATTCATGTTTACAAATTCTTTGAGTTTAGATTTCATTTTGAATTTATTAGGGATGATTCTGATATCTATAGGGACTAGGTTTAACAGTTTTGGCCCAAAGTATGATATGAATCTCTGCGTGTGGGTTAGTCTACAGAGAGGAGCATTTGCTTTCTGTTCAGATTTAGCACGTGTGTTGTATATATGGCTTATATGAGAGATGGGATTGTTTTGCATCCATATTAGGCAGTGGTAGGTATATAGTTTTCTTACTTCAAATAAGCCAGATTCTTTGTAAAGGTCTTCAGTTGAGTATCTTCTATTTTTCTTAAAAATTATTTTTAATATAGTATTTTGCATAACTTCGAGAACGTGTAATAATGTTTTACTAAGACCACCCCATATAATGATGCAATATCTCAATATGAATTCAGCAAGTGAGTTGTAAATCATAAGTAGGAGTTTTTTATTATTAAGATTTCTAAGTTGATAGAATTTATAGACTAACTTATTAAGTCTTTTAACTGTATTATCTGCGTGTTCTTCCCATCGCAGGTGTTGGTCCACATAAATTCCCAAATACTTTATTTTGTCAACTTTTTTAATTTTTGGACATGTACACTGCGTTGGCAATCGGCAGAGATGTTTATGAATAGTGAGTATGTTGTTCAAGGGCTGATCTTTTTTTGTTGTGGTAAATGCAATAAATTTCGTTTTTTCTAGATTCAGACTCAGAAGGCTCATATTCAACCAAGAGATAACATATTTGAGCCCTGTTTCAGCTTTCTTATAGACTTCGTCCCAGGAGTTTCCTTCAAATATATAGTATTCGTAGAAAGTACTTTGTTCATTATTTTCTTGAATTGATAAATTGAGAGGTTTCTGGTTTCCTCTGGCAGTTTATTATAAAGTTTTATGTCCAAGCTATTTTTAGCTGAAATTTCCAATCTATATAATTTATCAACAAGGTTGTTGGCGTTTCTTGTTTGATAGCAATGAATATCTCTGTGAGTCTGAAATTGTTGATTCTTTTTGTGTATTTCTACAAGAGACTGATAGATGTACACTGCTGGAAGAGTCATAATATGTTGGATTGAAAATAGGGGTCTACAAAAGTCCTTATAATTTGCATTTGCAACTATCCTAATTGGCCGTTTCTGCATCAGGAAAACCCGATTTGAGGAAGGGGAGTTGCCCCATAGATATGTACCATATGATAGGTGAGGATGAAAAAGCGCGTAGTACGTAGTACCCCAGGACTTATGTGAGAGCAGATTTTCCTTAATAGAAAAGTTTGTGTCGACAATTTTTTACACAGCACTTCGGTATGATTTGACCATTTCAAGGATTGATCAATATGGATGCTAAGGAGTTTAACTGATTTCTCATGAGTAACAATATTTTTTGTTGAGAAAATAATAGATTCCGTTTTGTTTTCGTTACACTTTAGGGTATTAGGAGTTAGCCACTGCTTGATTGCGGGAAAGATCTGAGCTGATACTTGATTCAAATCGTGCAGATTACTGTCTGAGTGATAAAAAATTGCATCATCAGCAAACAGTATGCAGTTGACAAAGTTCATATTATCAAATATATCATTTATATAGATAATAAACAGGAGTGGACCTAATACAGAACCCTGCGGTACCCCATGCGCGATTTGAGCAGCGTATGAATTTTTATTATTATAGTATACTGACATGTATCTATTTGATAAGTAGGATTTGAAAAAGTCTAAGGCTACTCCTCAAATACCATAGTGCTCCAGCTTATCAAATAATACCTGATGTAAGATGCAGTCAAAAGCTTTGCTTAGATCTATTAGTGTTGCACATGTGTGATTTCCGTTTTCAAAACCATCCACTATATCCTTTATCATCGTATAGATCGCCTCAATAGTGGAACGACTTCTACGGAATCCAAATTGTCTCCTGTTCAGGGGTTGATTTACCTCAAAATACCTAATTATTCTATTTTTGACAATATATTCAATTATTTTACCTAGTATTGGTATGATAGAAATTGGCCTGAAGTTTTCAGGTGATTCAGTGTCACCACTCTTGTAAATAGGTATAACTTTGGAAAATTTTGAAATATCCGGGAAAACTCCTTGAAGGAAACACATATTGCAAAGCTCAGTGAGTGGTTCGGCAATTTTGGTTTTGATTTCCTCAATTATTGTACTGTTTAGATCAAACATGTCAAAAGTATTTGTGTTTTTAAGTCATTTATAACTTCGATAATTTCATTTGGGGTAGTGGGTAGAAAGAAAAACGAAGAGTCTGTTCTAGGAAGACTTTTCAAAAAGTCATTAGCGGAAACAGTAGTAATGGGTAGACTATGAATAATCACCTTCGCAACAGTAGAGAAATATGAAACGAAATCATCAGCTGAAATATTGCTGGATTTTTGGTGCATTTGTGTTAATCCCCGTTCTCTGTTTATCAGTTTCCAAGTATCTCTACATTAATTTTGGGAGTTTATTATATAATTGTCGTAAGCATTCCTTTTACCCTCGATTAGGGCCTTTTTGTATGATTTATTATAATTTTTTAAAATATTCTTGTTATCAATCGAATTTGAGGATTTACTGATGGTTTTTAAAATTATAAGATTATTTCTCATGAATTTGAGATGGTCGTTGAAAAAATTTATACCACTAGTTTTTTTGTGATTCATTTTTTTTTTTTTTAGAGGAAAGTGTGTCAATATAGTGATTTAAAGTGTTAGTTAGGTTGGGGTAATCTAACATTTTCTTTGTCATCTGCTGCCATTACAGTTTGCCAGTTTGTGATATCGAAGTCATGTTTAAAATTATATAAATTATCCGCGCAGATACGGCGTGCAATGGTCTCAAATTGTTTGCAGAGTTTGATGAACTGTGCATGATGATCCGATATACAAATATCTACCACTCCATAATCGCTTATTTCATTTTCGAAGTTAACTAGTATATTGTCAATGCAAGAATCTCTACCACTCACCGGATCAATTCTGGTAATTTCATTTATTAATTTTGTGTAGCCATAAGTTATGAACAAATCCATAAATCTACAGTGTTACAGTATTACTACTTTTGAAATGAATATTAAAATCACCAGTTATAATAATTTTTTTATGTCTACTATTCAAAAGGCTAATCAGCTCTTCCATTTTATCCATAAATATATCGATATTTCCAAGTGACGGGGATCCATAGACGGTAATACTAACAACATTCATATCTAATAGTTCCACTCCACAAACCTCACAATGCAATTCCATGTGAAAAGAGTCGAGATCAACAGGTTTTGTTTTCAAAGATGGACATCTATCTCTCTAGTGGGAAACCAATAAATGATTGTTAAACTGAATTGTTTGTAACTTTTCGCTTGTGAGCCAATGTTCACTTAAACAAAGTATTGTAATATTACTATCGTATAAGACATGAGATAAAGCATTTGTTTTATTTTTGATAGATTGAATATTGACGTGCAATAGACTGACCTCATTTTCCAGACAATAATTCTCTTCATTTTTAAAGTCCAAAGTATATATATATCCGGCAAGTCCTTACTCATCCTTATGCCATATGTTGGGATCCATCGCCTTCTCAAAATTTTCCTCCAGTATTTTGACTTTAAAAGGTGCATACATTTCTGGAAACTTGGGAGTTAGTGCCTCACAAACCACTTCCTTGATTTTTTTCTGTAGCAATGTTTTTTGCAGGTCATTGACTGTGGTCCCCTTGTCAACTCTGTAGACGTGAAGAGTTACGAGTTTTGGGACACCCTTTACAGCCAAATTAGTATTGTTTCCTATTATTTTATAGTTATTTGTTTTTGTCCGATTTTTTACGGTTTTCCACTCATTATTTTGATCAGTGGGCTTCTTCATACCTTCTCTATTTTTTGTAACAGGTTCTAAGTTGATTATATCATTGCATTTCCTCGATGTTTCAATCTTCATCAAATCACCTGATAGTTGTTCTGATTTATTTTATGGCTTATCATTGTTTTGGAACTCTCACCGGCATTCCCATTTTTTATATGACTCGTTTTTGGTAAAGGAGTATTCCCAGTTTTTATCTTGCTAGTTTCCGATACATGAATATAGTTTTTTACTGTGCTAACTTTTTTGCTGTTTGTTCGAGTTTCGGTGTCTGTCAACTGACTCAATATGAATTTGCATTTAATGAGTCGTAGAGAGTGTATTTCTTCTAAGTAATTTTTGAACTTTTCTGGGAGTGTATTATATATTTTTTACGATTGGTACATTAGCGAGCGCTGGCCGATTGATTTGTTCATTCTGTTTATAGGAATATTTTGTTCAGTTCGTGTTTCATATCTGTGCTCTATTTTTTTAATCAACTGTTTATTTTTATATAAGTATATAATTGTATTGAATATGTATAATTGTTTAGGACCAAATATTTTAGTTTCATTAAATAGATCATTTGTAGAATAGGTGTTTTTTTTTAATATATAATTTTTTTTTTTTTTTTGTAGAATCTCCAGTTTTTTCATATGCGTTGGTAGAGCTGTTCCCCAACTTAGAATGGCATACTATATTCGAGACTCAACGAACGCATAATATAATGTTTTCAAATGTTTTACATTCAAGATATCTCTCATGTCTTTGAATTTATATAGTAAAGGTCTCAGAGCTTTTGTAATTTCTATATGGAGGTTCCATCTCAAGTGAGAGTCAATTGTGATGCCGAGATATTTGGTATGGTTTTTTCATAGTATTTCGTTTTTTGTTTGTTCATTTTGTATTTCAAGTGTGTTGTATTTCGGGAGATTTGTCTTGTAGCAGGTGAAAGGTAAGAAAAACGTTTTTCCTACATTGACTGTGAGGGTTCTTTGGTTAAACCAGTTTAATATGTTACTTAAATCTACTTCTGTTTTATTTTTCAGGCTTTCCCATGAATCCTCCGAGTAAAGAATAGCTGTGTCATCTGGAAAGCTGATTATATTGCCGGTTCTATGCGTAGTAAGTAAGTTGTTTATATACAGGGTCAAAAGAATGGCCCGAAAACTGTACCCTGTGGTACGCCATATTTAATTGTCATTTTCATAGCTTACTTTTAAAATGGTAACTTTCATAGGAAATGTATTTACAGTAACAACTAGTCTAACTAAGTTATTCGACGTTCAATAAGGAAAGTGGTATAGTTCATCCATTATCAATTGCAGAAGCATAAAAAACAAGTTCCCCAGTCTTGAAACGGAATCCTTTGAGCAGCAGAGGCGGAGATAACTAATTTCATTTAGATATTTAAATATTTTTAAAATACGTTAAAATAAAAAAATATGCCATAAACGAGGAAGTATGTATTAATAGACAATCGGATCATCATAATTTCATTTTCCCATGGTCGAAAAAAAGGCATATTTTTCAACAAAACACAACAAGCTATAGAATATTTCAAAACCTATTTCGTTCCTAGACCAGAGACGCTACTGGCTTTTATTTATTACGACCTCAGTAGATATGCTATGGGGATACTGGCCCACTTCCATCTGGCCCCGTATCGGCATAGCTCCACACGCTCTCCGGTTACTCCCGCCACATGGCACCGCTACTGGTTTGGGGCCTGTCACTGAGGTCTGAGACAGCTGGGAACGTTATGGGGGATCGTTTTG
>JAFIRS010001648.1:0-67500 GCA_018342105.1 Gonioctena quinquepunctata
TGATATTTATCGCGGCACAGAGTTACTCTTCAGCCGTAATGGGTCATTAAATGAACAATAAACGAGAATGTCTCCTATGATATTTATCGCGGCACGAGTTACTTTCAGCCGTAATGGGTCATTAAATGAACAATCTGAGAGAATTATGTCTTCCTTTTAAAAATTACTGGTGCAGGTGTTAGAACTTGAGAATGGTTATTTCTTTGTCTAAATGATTATGACTAGGCAGAATCACTACACAGTCTGCCAATACACTAGATCTTTTCCTCACCACCAATCCTGAACCGTATAGAATAGGAGTTTGTGCCCCACTTGGAAACTCTGATCACACCCCCATCTACCATCGAGCTGCACAATACCACCCCGTCTCATGTGGCATTACAATTCGGCCGACTGGGAAGGTCTTCGTATGTTTTTCTCAGCGTTTCCATGGAAGAGAGTTTGTTTCTCTTCAGTAGATCCAACACGATGTGCTGAGACAATTTCTGAAATCATCATGTTGGGGATGCAAACCTACATACCGAATACCGAAAGAAGAACATCATCCGATAAGACCTGGTTTAACAGAAACTGCTCTAGGGCTGTGGCTTCCAAACAGGCAGCATACCATCGATGGCTAAACAATCCGGGCCCTGAGACCAGAGCAGCATATGTCGAGGCTAGAGGCATATGCAAAGATACAATAGAATGCTCAAAAGATGCCCACAATGCCAAAATAAGATCAAAACTTGCTGAATGTCCTAACGGATCCCGTTCATTTTGGTCTTTCGCCAAACCTGTGGGAAGAAACTTCATTTCCCAGCTCATTTCCTCCTCTAACCAAAGAAGATGGAACACTAGCAACGACTGCCCAGGAAAAGCCAATATCTTTGCGCACCTATTTGCTGAAAATTCCACTCTGGATTCATCGGGAAAACAACCCCCGAACATTACACCTATTGACAGTCACATGCCCGAGATCACCTTTTGCCAACGTACTATCAGAAAGAATTTGCTGGGTCTCAACACCAACAAAGCCTGTGGATCTGACGGAATCCCGCCGATTGTTCTCAAGAAATGTGCCCCCGAACTAACACCTGTTCTTTGCAAGTTGTTCAACCACTCTCACAATTTGGGGTATTTCAGTCCAATTGAAAATTGCAAGAGTACAGCCAGTCCCTAAAAAAAGGCAAAAGGCCCTACCTAGCAACTACAGACCTATCGCACTGCTATCTATTATTTCAAAGGTCATGGAAAAAGCCATCAACATCGAGCTCATGAAATATCTGGAAGACTCAGGAATTGTCAACGATAGGCAATATGGCTTCCGCCATCAGAGATCAACTGGTGACCTGCTCGCTTACGTCTCACATATATGGCAGCTATCTATTGAAAAGTATGGAGAAAATTTAGCTGTGGCATTAGATATCTTCAAGGTGTTCGATCGAGTTTGGCACCAGGGACTCCTCGCCAAGCTTCCGTCTTATGGCTTGCCCCCTCAGCTGTTTTCTCTGCTTGCTAGTTTTCTCTCAAACAGGTCTCTCCATGTAGTGGTCGATGGAGTTTCATCTGACACTACTCATAAATGCTGGTGTTCCGCAAGGATCTATTCTCGTACCAACACTATTTCTACTTCACATCAACGACCTGTTGAAAGCAACTTCATGTCCAGTACACAGCTTTGCCGATGATAGTACCCTCCATACCGCTTTCTCTTCCAGGGCCCCTATTTCAGCCCGTGAAACCAGAAATGAAGGAGGAAGAAATGTTAATAATATAAATATGGACTTAGCAACAATTCTCGAGTGGGGATCTGATAACTTGGTAGAATTCAATGCAGACAAAACACAAGCATGTCTTTTCTCTAAAAAAGCCGATCTCACTGTGCCTAACATAACTTTGTCAGGAGTAACCATACCACTGAAGTCATCCATATCGATGCTTGGTATTACTATCAGCAATAACCTTCCTGGGAAAATCACGTGAGGTCCATTGCCAAAAGTGCATCCCAAAAACTTGGTTTTTTGTTTCGGGCCAAGAGCTATTTCACCCCCACTCAGCTGCTTATGATCTATGAGGCACAGATCCGACCTGTCCTGGAATACTGTTCCCATATTTGGAGCGCGGCACCTAAACATATCCTGAGGCTATTGGATTCTGTCCAAAAAAGGGCAATTCGTCTCGTCGGTGATGCCTCGCTTACAAACTCGCTCACTTGTCTGGAACACTAGAAAAGTTGGCGATTTCTCTCTATTTTATAGATATTTTCATGGGCGATGCTCTTCTGAAATATCAACAATCGTTCCTGCTTTGGCAGTCTCTTCGAGACTAACCCGTCAAGTTCAGTCATCACACTCCTTCGTGGTTACTTTGGAGACCTGCAGAACATCACTATCCAAAGACTCGTTCATCCAACGAACAGCGAGGCTTTGGAACTCATTGCCTAGGGAGGTGTTCCCCGAGGCATACAACCTCCAGAAATTTAAGAAGAACACCAACTCCTACCTTCTTTCCCTTGGTTTCCACGATGTTCTCTGAACATTACAGGATATCCCTTTTCGTGGGAACCAGAACATAAAAAAAAAGTGTCCCCCATAGAAAAATTGAGAATCTCAGAAAAATTATGTTCTTGAATGATATCCATGTTTGATGATCGGATTCGATAGACGGATGATTCCATAGCAGAATTGGGATTGCAGCTATGAGTATGCATATTGGAAAAAATTGTGTCTATTTTTAAGCAGACATGTTCATTGGATGTGAGAGAACTTATGAATTATGACGATGAAGTAATTGACGTAGGTGGATTTCATTCTGGTGGAATGAAAGAAAACAAGAAAAGTGATTCTGACGACGAAATAACATGTTTCATTTGGATATCTCGTCTGGCGTATTGATCAATCAGTATGTGGAATATGACAATGTTCTTCATTCGTCAAATGGAAGGTTATACCTGGTATGTTGGCTATGGTAATGCACTTCTTATTCTCCTCCAAATTCGACGGCGTTATTTCATCACTTTTTTCTTCTTGTGAGTAATATATTCACAATTGGTTCATGCTGATAGTGATGATGTATTTATGTTCTGTTTATATAATTTAATGTATAATACATAAAATGAATTTCATTTAATCACCCAAAGAATAATTGAAGTTTTGACAATCATTACTGCGTGTTATTGAGAAGGATCGTATGGAAAATTGAATTTCCAGAAATATAAATGGAAAACTGGAGAACATGGACATTGAGATCGATGTGACTACTGTAGATGTGGTTGAAATAATGAAAGTTCATTTCATCTGAGACGATAGAAAATAAGACGAAATACATTATATTCGTTCGCTTATACGGACAACAGAAAACTAGCTACTGGTAGATTGGTATAGGAAACCATGCAGCTCAGGTAGATACCTGATACCATTCATATCACAAGGAGTCATAAACTGAACTTGGTAAAACAAATGAAATTAGAGTACTGAAAATCTCAGATCCTAAATTCCATAAACAAAATTCACACATTCTCTTTAACTTTTCTTAGAGAATTCATATCCAAAATCTCAACTTCATAACATTCTATATAATATTTTGTCTCACTCAGAAATTCTAGCCTCAAACAGTAATAACTCGAACATCGCCTCAAACAACAATGAAACTAACACTACGCCTACTCAACCTCTCTTAACTCCAAAGAGATCACTCCCATACTCTCCAGATTATTTCACAATCTGATTTTTTTAATTTCATATAAAACAGTTTAACAATCAGATCAATTATTCAAACTCAAGATAAACTCCATTACTTTCAATTCAAATGTAATTTATATTATTTCTTGTCATGGCTGTGATAAACAATATATTGGTCACACGCAAAGATCATTATCGAACAGAATAATTTCTCACAAAAGTGACTGCAGATTGCATCCTTAAAGATGTGCTCTGGCCGAACATGTGAATAAATTAGACCACCAGATTAATCACGATTCAGTGAAAGTGCCAGCGACAGAGTCACAGACATCTAAGAGAACATTCTTAGAAATGGCTGTCAATTCCCAAGAAAACAATTTTATAAATAGAAGAACAGATATTAACCATTTGAGTGAGATCTACTCTCATTGATTGCCATTAGATATCAATCAAATTCGACAACAATGTAGTATCAGATAATAGTTCTTTTGAACATTACCGTACCTAGCAACATCAGTTCGTACTAGTCTAACAGTTGACACCACTGTAACAAGTGACACCCGGCAGGTGGCGTTGGCTAAATTTTAATTGCGAGATTCATAGATTCATTCCTAACCTGTCAGTTTCACTTATCACACCACAGAGTATTCTTATAATTTTGAACAACGCTAATGTAATGTAACTTTGAACTTAGTTTTATACCTTGATCTACGTTTTTCTTCATTTTGTATCACTATGTTAGATGAATATGTTTAAATTCATTGAAACCAACCTCAACAAAGTTGTAAGTAGCATGTTTCGCACTTGAATATGTATAACTATTTTTTTTTTTCATCTATTGTAGTCTGCCTGGAAATGGAAATAAACATTTCCGAAAGCTTGGATAAACCTTAAAGAGTTTACTTTTTCGTTGCTGCTTACCTCAATATCCCTAGTTTTGAACCTAACTAGTCAGCGAATACTTCCCACACACTGAATTTAGTATGCAGGTGAAGAATATTATTATAATCGCCGATAAAAGGTTGCGCCTTGCCCTTCTTTAATACGGCACTCTCAATAAATAATATCATATATAATATTAAAGTTAAATTATGAAATTGATGAATTTATTTGTAATATTATAAGGTATATTTAAAAAAACATAAAAAATATCATTTTAATCTCTGTCGCTGCTGTACTTGTAATCGTCCGGCCCATCAGTTAGTGGGGTAGTGGGAGATTCAATGGTTGCTCAACGCTGTAAGAAAATTTAATTAGAATACAAATTTTTAATTATTATAAAATACTTAAATTATTAATTATTTCACTTGATTAAATGTGACACCTCATTTTGGAGCATGATGGTTCGTGTTGTTGATTCAGTGGCTCATTTGATGTGTAGTCATTGGAATCACTGTAAATAACATATTAATTTAATGATTAAATAATGACAATGAATATTCTCAACGTATAACAATATGAATTCTGGAACACACACTTGTGGGGCTATAATTTAATCTTGTAAAATTTAGAATATCAAAATAATAACTTCAAGTAAGAACATAAAATTATGTAGCCAACTTTATGACGGACACTGTATATATATATATATATATAGTCGCTGCTGACTAGTTAGGTAAACAACTCGAGGATATTGGGTTTGCAGCAAAGGAAAAAGGAAACTCTTTTTAGATTATTCCAATACTCCCGAAAGCTTGGAGTAATCTAAGAAGAGTTTTCTTTTTCCTTTGCTGCAAACCCCAATACCTCGAGTTGTATATATATATATATATAGATATATATATATATATATATATATATATAATTTCTTTCGGAAGACGTGAATTTGTGACGTCCTCGATATGAAAAATCTACTTGAAAATCATCAAAACATGTAGATAGGAGTTCATATATTAGGTATCAGATATTCAATGCTTTTTGTGGATCACTTTGAAAAGACACAGAAAAATGAATATGAGGAAAACTTGCTTCTACTGAATTGGAGAATGATATATCAATAATTGAAAAATTCTGATGAGTTACAGCATTGCATGAATACGTTGCCATAACTTTTGGATATTTACCTACTATTTACTCTTACCAACGTTACATACGTTGTTCCATTATAATAGTCATGAATATTCACAATGATATTTGATAAATGACGTGCCTAGTGTCTATGTTTGATGGAAGAATCTGGGGAAAACCACTGAAAACATATACTTTGAGAACCAGCATCCATCAGTCAGTATTCTTTGAGGTAATTGAAATCATTGAAAGACGAAGCATTCCATTTGAAAGAACTTCGCTTCTCCGAACAAACAATGACGAAACATGTTTTCCACACGAGTCAAAATAATTAAAATGCTTACATGGTCATCAATTCATCAACTAAGGAAGCATTCTGACCCACGGATTTTAATTACTGATTCAATGAGAGCGGCCTGCTTGTTGGCTTGCCTGAAAATTCCTTGTCATGGCGAATCTGATTACGATTCAATAGTTTATTGAATGTAATTAGATGGTATCTCGTGAT
This sequence comes from Gonioctena quinquepunctata, assembly GCA_018342105.1. NCBI lineage: Eukaryota > Metazoa > Arthropoda > Insecta > Coleoptera > Chrysomelidae > Gonioctena > Gonioctena quinquepunctata. The sequence goes on from JAFIRS010001648.1 coordinate 6,178, forward strand.
TAATTCGTTTCAGTTGATGAACATCCGAGAATAATGGATTATCCATCTTCAATATTCGGTAAATAAAACTTTTTTAATTAAACTCATTCATTGACATATGAAGGCATGTATATACGTTGGAATCCACAATAACTTCAGGAATTAATCTATATTCTCCAGTTCACATATGTTCTGAAAGTGTAAAATAAATCTTTTCAAGAGAGCTTGATATGTTTTCAGAATTTTTGAAATTAGGGTTAAGATACTGTCACATACATGAAACAGAAATGAATACACTCGCCGATTTATCTATCAATCTATATTCTTCAATTCACGCTCATATGAACCTAATGGACACAGAATCGAAAACCAGATACAAGAGGGATTGAGCTAGTGAGGACTCAGATTCATCATCCAGCACTTCAATCAACACTACTGTGGAGATGGACCACGGCAGTATCAAATCAACGGGAACGCAAAGAATAGACAAAACAGTTACAGAGGTAGTTGGAAACCTCAAACTGCGAAAAAGACCCCCTGTGTCTGCGCCCAGTGGAAAAAATGTCAAAGCGAAGAAAATGCTGCAGGGAGTGATAATGGCAAACCCAGGGGAAAAGAAAGAGCAAACTGCAACCCGGTGGTAATGTAGAAACCAAGGGTAGGAAGAATACTCGGGACGAATCCAAGACACCAGAAAAAATGGCTAAAAAACCCAAGAAGTTGACTAAACCTTCTGCTACATACAGCGATGACGCAAATAAACTCAGGATGGCCATCCTGATATTTCCCTTGTTCAGATGCAGGCGGACCTGAGAAATTGATTGAGGAGATGAGCATAGTACTTTCGGAAAGCCAAAATCCGATTCAGTTTCTCAGCGAAGGGGATCTCTGGATAACCTACACGAATGAAAATACTAGAGAATGGCTCCGGAAAAACATAGGCAGGATCAGCCAACTATTGGAGGGTACCGACATCACTGTCGTAGAGTCGGAAGACCTCCCAGAGAAACCCAGGGTGCTATCGTTCCTCTCCGGGACCAGAAAGCGATTAAGAGAAGACAGCTCGCACATGATTAGGAAAGCGAAACCCGTACCTAAGAGTGGAAAGCTGGCTACTTCCAACAGGAAATCGGAGAGGGAAGACAGCTGCTGGCGTAGTCCAACGACGAGCCTCGGAACAGGACCAGTTTAAGGCTCACTATGAGCTGAACAGGGTGACGTTCCGGGTCCTTGAGGGTCAAGCAGCCTTTGCTGCAACTGAAGGGGAATTCGATGTGGCCCTCATACAAGAACCCTGGATTAACAAGGGAAACATCATAGCCCTCGGGGAAATAGGCGGGGACTCATTCATCTGCCTTACCGAGAACATATATACTTATAAGAAATTATTCAAAAATACTGCGAATGGATCACAGTTAGTCATCAGCTGCAATTCTAATGCACACCATGAGGCAGGATACACTTCCCAGGATCGATAAACACAAACTCATCACCTGAGTCCTGGAGTTACTCAGAACTGGAACCCCACTCAGAAAAAAGTGTCAAAACTCAATAAGGTGCAGGACATGAAAAAAAAAACGAAATCGCCAGGCCGGATGGCATCAATCTTATGATGCTACGTGAAGGAATTGACACACAAAATATAAATGGTACCCAGGGCCAGTCTTGCACTGGGATATATCAAAATCATAGAGAGCCATTACAGTCGTCTTCATCTGCAAACCTGGGAGAACTGGACAGAATGCGAATATGCGAATAAGACTTTCCGACCTTCGCTCGGACGAGTACGGCTATGTTCGCGGACGACACTGCGATCTATGCCCACTCGTTCCAGAGCGGAGTGGCTGTCATGCAGCTCCAGATCCATTTGGATCAGTTGGTCATACCATATATAGGGAAGACAAGATCAAGCATAACTCGGATGAAACCGAGGTCATCAACTTCACGAGGAAATTCACTAATGTGGAGATCCTCGGGAAGTTGAGGATTGGGAAAAGCAAAGTGACGGAGAGGCCCTCAGTGCGATACCGGGGAGTGCAGCTGGACAAGCGTATGAGCTTGCACAAGCATATAGGGCTGGCATTACAGAGGAAAGCGGCCGCGATGAAGCGAACGTATCCCCTCATTGCACGTAATTCCAGCCTTTCATTAGATAATAAGCTTCGAATATACAAGCAAATTATAAGACCAGCTATAACATACGCTTGCCCGGTGTTTTGTAGCCTTTCCAAAAAGCAGATGTCGAGACTGGAAAGGTTGCAAAACAAAGCACTTCGTATTGTGTTGGATAGTAACAGATATATCCGGCTGGATGATCTGCTCGAGATAGCAAATGTAGAAAAACTTGAAGATTTCGTAGTAAAAATATCGGACAAATTTTATAGATATCAAATCCCTAAAAGTCCGTTCACAGCAGTAATTACGAACGTACGAGCCAACCAAAGAAGGAAGCATGGGGTGATATATCAAAACCCAGAGCTCTATAGGGAGATAGAGTAGAAACTAGAAACTTGAAATTCGAAATATGAAATAAACAACAGTAAAGAACCCAATGGGTAATACCTTTTGAAACGTCATTCCCAGTAGCTGGTTTTTATTCATTTTCCAGATCAAATGAAGCTTAATTGCAAAACAGCTTACCTAATATCCAGTTTTTAATTTCTAGGCAGGAGGCGTCTAGATATTTTAACAACCCAAACGTAATGAGACATTTGCTAACAGCAACAGGGGCTGTCCCTTCGCCCCATCAGGAGATCAAGAAGACAGTCGACAAGTCCCCCCACAAATAAGCCCCATTTCTCCCCCCCCTTCCCACTCACCATCTGAAGGAGGAAAAGGAAATTGAATGTATTTATATTGTAAATAGTAATTCGTCTAGTTATGTAAGAAATATGTGTATATACTGTTAATAAAGTACTTTTGGACTTGGACTTGGACAGAATGCGGCGAAAGCACTGAGGCCAATAATTATTATGTCATTCATGCTTAATACGCAATAAAATTTGTTGTATAGGCATATTGGGGATAGAGTGTTGGTAAACCAACCTCTACTCAAGGACCCATATGCGTACAATAGGCAAATCTACAGAAATAGCTCGTTGAGGCGGTGGAATCTGTTCTGAGAAACAAAGAAGTATTGCTGAGTGCATTCCTAGACATAAAAGGAGCATTCAACAATACATCTCTGAGCTCAGAAAAGACAACGATGGGACCTGCTGCAGATGGATTGACTGCATGTTGAAAGGAAAAATAATCTACTCCTCTTCAGTGAGAGAAATACTGACCACCTACGCATCTTTGGCATGGTGGACAAAAATAACTAAAAAATAGCCGCGACTAGTTGAGAAAGGTACGGGGGCTATGAAAACAACACTAACCGCAGCCATGGAAGCACTACTGGATCTTCCTTCGATTGACATAACAATCATGGGAAAGGCGAGAATGGAACTTTGAAGACTATGGAATACGAGCAACACAACAAAAAGATAATGAAAATAGTGGCATTCTTTACACGCTTTATATCAGCTACACTTGTATGTTTGTTTGTTTGATTTTTTGTTTGTTTGTTTGTTTGTAACCGATTTTGAACTACTTCCAGACGTTCGAATGATTTGAAATTTGGCAGGTGTACATAATTCCGGTGACAATGCATTGAGAAATTTTTGTCTGAAAAAAAAAACGAATGGCGGCTCCAATATGGCGTACAAATTTTGTGATTATGGTTCGATTCGCTTGAAAATTGGTATCTGAGGGTTTCCGTAGTCGTAGATTATGATTATTTTGTCAAAATTGAAAAATTCGGAATGGCGGCCCCAAAATAGTGGACGAGTTTTGTGATTATGGTCCGATTCTATTCAAAATTGGTATGTGGGGGTTTTTGGGGTCGAATATTATGATTCTTTTGTAAAAATTGAGAAATTCCAGATGGCGGCTTCAAAATGGTGGCCGAGTTTTGTGATTATGGTCTGATTCTATTCAAAATTGGTATGTGGGGGTTATTGGGGTCGAATATTATGATTCTTTTGTGAAAATTGGAAAAATTCCAGATGGCGGCTTCAAAATGGTGGCCAAGTTTTGTGATTATGGTCTGATTCTATTTAAAATTGGTATGTGGGGGTAATTGGGGTCGAATGTTATGATTCTTTTGTGAAAATTGGAAAATTCGAGATGACGGCTTCAAAATGGCGGCCGAGTTTTGTGATTATGGTCTGATTCTATTCAAAATTGGTATGTGAGGGTTTTTGGGGTCGGAGATTCTGATTACCCAATTCGAAAAGATCATTCCATTTTCGAATTCACAAAAAATAATAATAATAGTTCAAAAAAAAAACACGCTTTTTTAAATAAACCACACTAAAAAGTAGGAAATAAATAATAGTGTAAAAAAACTGAAAAACACGCTTTTATAGAAAACCAGACTGAAAAAATAGAAAATAAGAAAAAAAAAATATTATTTTGAAAAAAGCGTGGGGTGCACGGTAACAATAATTATATAATACGTTACACACCTAGGGCAGTAAAGTAAAAAATGTCTCAGATCACAGGTAATTGTTGGCCGGGGCAATACCATGCACCCCACGCTTTTTTTAAAATAAAATAATTTTCTTTCTTATTTTCTATTTTTTTAGTCCTTTTTTCTATAAAAGCGTGTTTTTTATTTTTTTTAAACTATTATTTTTTGACACTAACTCCGGGGTGATTATTCAAGATAGGAGGAAATGGACAGACGAAAGTATCAAGAGCAAACCTGAAGAGAGGATCTGGTACACAGACGGATTCAAGACCAAGAAAAAAACTAGTGCTGGAATATACTATGTAGAGAAAAACTCCTGTGAAGAAAGGATATAATACTTCCGTATTCTAAGCGGAAATGCAATGCGCGAGAGAAAACATCACGAGAAAATTGCGCAACGCACGGATCAGAATATGTTCAGACAGCTTAGCGTCACTGAGACTTCACAAACCCGAAAGTCATATCAAGACTGATATGGGAATGCCCAGGGGGACTGAGTGCCCTCACAGATTACAACAAAATAATTTTGATGTGAGTTCCAGGACACTGTGGCATCAAGGGCAATAAAAAAGCTGATGAATAACCTAGGAATTTCCCAGATCCTGTACTCGGGATCACAAAATCGGCCATTCGAGGTTGCGAACGAGACTCGGTCAAACGGAAACAAAGAGAGCGCTGGAATAAAAACCCTCATGCGCCACAGGAAAATATTTAAAAAAGAACCGTCGAAGCGCGGAACTGATGAAACACTCAATATGAGTAACGACCAAGTTAGAACAATAACGGGCTTCTTCACTGGCTACAGCCCAATGGGAAGATACCCGCACAGAATGGGGCTGTACAACGGCGAACTCTTCTGCAGACAATATGGCAGAAGGACAAATACAAACATATATTGTCAGAATGCGAGGCACCAGACCGCAAAAGACAATCAATATTTGGATAGCCAAGGTTCATCCCCGAAGGATACAACCGCTATCCGGTGAGGAACTTGTACAGACTTGTACAGGGGACTAGAGTCATGGAGTCGGTGCTGTAAAATGAAACCGGAAGGTATCAAATGCCCAGAAGGCTGAGCTGCAACTGGCGACAGGACCAGCATCCGAGAAAAAAATACATATTTTAATTCCTCAATTGTATTTACACTGAGTATATTGCAATAATTCGATAAAGTATCAAGGCATTTTAATTTTAAAATATGACTCCATTGGATTATGGAGAAATTATGGATCACGTATAAAGAAAATGTTATTTCCATCTACTGTCAGAAAACATTCCTATCTGAACTAGACCGTTTGATCAAGAATAATCGAACGAGGGACATTAGAACAAGCGCTCGTTGAAAAGACATCTCATAAAAAAAATCTCCTTTAAGATATGAGTATCACCAATGAACATATTCTCAAATTATTAGCTGGAATGAAAAACACTATGGAAATATAGTTAAACAGAATAATACAATAAGAAACGACTTTGATATTTTGAATAGAAAAATATGAATATTGTGTATGTGCTAGCGTTTGACGTGAAAAGAGACGGAGATATAGCAAGAGACAGAACAGTAGGATGGGGAAAGATTCTAGATTGGACCATTTCAATACTTGATTATCCATCGCGTATATCTGTTATATTTTGTGCTGGTCCTCTGGCTCGAGTAAATTTTGGTTCAACCCATTGTGAATCTCATACTGCGCATTTTTTTCCCTGAATATGTATGATAGTTGAGAACAATTCTGAGGTAGCTGTAGAGAAGGTTTCGATTTCATTTGTTGTTGTTGTGAAAACCGAGTAGGCCTGATTCATGGAAATGAGAAGATTGACACTCAAAAAGTTGGCTGGTTTTATATGTCTATGAGCTATACTTCCTCAGGTTATCGGTGGTGAACGCCTTAGACATTCAAAAATATATTTATGTGGAAAAAAACTCATTCAAGAAAGCTCCAACAGATCTGAAAAGGAAACTATTCGGGGATTCATCTTTGATTAGGCAAGTACTGAAATTCGTTTTAATCCTGGTTCCAAACTTCGATATTCTCAAGCTACAAATGTGGGCGTTATGTTCTGAATCACAATTCGATGTAGTTCATGTGGTACATAAAACAATTTTTATTCCTTTTATTTCCAAGAGAAAGAGTCCATTGTACCGACTAGGAAAGACACATCGCACGCCAACTCCCACTACAAAATAGTTTCATCTGACATTTTACTGTCTCTCGATGGGGTTGGAAGTTCATAAACATGCCTCTTCGATACTTGAGGTCTGCTGAAGAGCTCCTCGAGACAGACACCTTTCAGACTCTCAGCTCATTGTGCTTTGATGTCACTGAATGTCGGCAACGCTACGAGACTCCACCCAACGCTTGATAGAATGCTCGATATGGAAAACTACCATGGAACTGAACGGATTATGTGACAAATTTCTGGTTAAAATCCTTCAAGGATTGAGGGGATATTGAAGGCTTATTGTGTTCCGTTCATTCTGGTTTATTTTGATCAATAAGATAACATAAATCTCTTCATCTCTCGTAGCATAACACATGCAGAAGGAAGGGCTAGACAAAACAAAGTTTGAATGGAAGACATCTCATTTTTATACAATTCAAATACATACATCAGATATTCTTATGCATTGTAAAAAGTCGAAATGAAAAATGAATAGAGATAACAAAATTCCCGGTCAGCCTTACTCCAAATGAATGAAATCTAGCACAGTTATAAAAATCCAGTATATCCGAATTATATTCTAGGACTCTATTTTTTTGAACGAAATTAACTGAAAATCGGTAAATGTCATTTTTTCAATTATTTCGTATATTGATTTTTTTTGTTCGCTGGAATATTCCAGAATTTGAAACAAACAATAAGAACTGCTTTGATCATTGAAGCAGGGTTTGCCGTGGTTTACCTCTTTAATGGATCACATCTTGAAATTGAAAAGTTGTCATATATTTGAAGCAATGATTCAATCTAATACTATAAACTTATTCAGATGTATCTCACAAGGATCAATATTAGGGCCCATTTTGTTAATTTCAAAAATAAATTATTTTGACCACATTTTTAGCAAAAACCATTACACCCCATATGCAGATGGAACCTTATCCATCATATTTGTTTCGAATACAAAAAATCAGGGGCAGATTGGCTAAGAAGCAATTTATCAGTGTATTCGATCTATCTTGATAAAATACAGATAAGGAGTATTCGTGAACGCCAGAGAGTATTTGAAAATCCAGTTCTTCAATTTTTCAATCATTAATTTTTTCTTTTTCGATCAACTGCGATGATCATATTTATATTGGAAACATATGGTTGACGCGGTTAACCTTTCGAGAAGAAACCCCATTTCCCAATGAGGTGCTTGATATCAGTTATCTTTGTAACATCCTGTACGATGTTATTGTTTTTTTTTGTAAATTGGTCCCAGGGTGGGTAACGTTTTTTTTTTATTGAATTTCAGTTCTATGGAAAAAATTCAGAAAGAGGGCATATCTCCGCATTCAGAAATTTCAGTTGTCAATAGAGCGTTTATTTTAACACGTGTGGTCTCCCTAGTGTTTTCCGCGGAAAAAATTCTTCTGAAGAAATCCGAAGGTTTTCTCTTTCGATATGAAAACTTGACACTGTTACAGTACAGGATCTCTTGAGTGTACAACTAGTTACTACTATATACTTCACGATCGATATGATTAGAAATCGTTGAAAATTGCAAGGGGTTTTTGTTTCCAAGTTAGAAACATGCAACTATCGAAAAATATAGTGGTGGAAGGGTAACTATACAGGGTGTCCCATGAAGACCACGTCAGAATTAAGGAGAATGTAGATCAAAGGATACCCTACCCTGATATGAAAAAATCCCTATGATAAAAGTCTTACCGTTTTCGAGAATTTGTGTTTTTAAAAACATAGAATGTTTGCTTCTCTTGGTAGTTTTTGCCTTGCTGTTGGTACAGTTTTACTTCTACATTAACAAAAATACCCCGAACATTTTAGAGGGGCGCTGTGAGAATGTTTCTAATGGAAGTTTTGAGACTAGATTTTTTTTGCACGAAGTTTAGCCCATCGTAATGAAAACAAAATGTACTGGGCTACTGCTGCACATTACATCAATAAATTGACTATTTCATGGTCATTTCGAACGAGTGATTTTTTATCTTAAAAAATATTGCAATTTTTATCGAATAAATAACAGTTTAAAAAAACTAAAAAACACGCTTTTATAGGAAACCAGACTGAAAAAATAGAAAATAAGAAAAAAAATTATTTTATTTAGAAAAAAGCCCCCAGAAATATTCTTAGTCGTGATTGGGCCTAAGCATAGTATAACATTATCAATTGTTCTTCCCTCAGAACTGTTCTCATGTTTTTAAATAGATAGCTGACAGAGTTCCGAAATGACTGTCTCGGGTGTCTTCTCCAGGCGAAACACTCATCAATGTATAGTCCTAGAAACCTTACACATGGTGCATTTTCCAAAACTTTATTTTTAATATTTACTTGTTGTTCTTGCCTTTTATGAAAATGCATTGAATAAGCTTTTTCTGCATTTAAGTGTAGTGAGTTCATGCGAACCAGTCATACAGACTAGAAAGAACTTCATTACATCTTTTTTCCAACTAATAGTTATATTCTTCCGGTATGGCGTATTGTCCGCATACAATGTGAAATGTGTAGATGGGCTCGCTCTAACGATGTCATTCACGTATATTGAAAACAATATTGGGCTCACTACTGGGCCTTGAGGGACACCTACTTTGATGTCAGGATAATCCGAGTTACAGGTAGTCACTCATCGCTCAGTCACCCTCAAAAGACTAACGTACTGTAACGTAAATAAACTTAACTTGGTTTAACTAATTTATTTAACACTTAATCTACAACTTAATTTATATTACTACGCCACTGTATAGCTCGATGGTATGGGCTCGTTCAGACTGTTTACTCCCTCTTGAGGGCGGTCTATTTATCTCCGATACAGCATTCTCGATGTTTCGAATTCTTCCAGTTGGCGACGGCATGTTCCAATTGTTTCCAATATTGACCGTTGCATTACGCGGAAGAGGGACTGTATGGTTCTCGAACATCTCCGGTGATGATCTCATCGCTGTCGACGGCAACACGCGAGGCGACAGGTCCGGCCTAGGTTCGTTACATTGCCCCCTTCTTAAAGACATTTCGTCCCGAAATTTCATCCTTGGAGTGTGACGATATCTGCATGACTCCCATATCTGCACCGTGAAGTTCGATGGAAGTAACACTCCACGGTCTTCATGATCGGTCGTGGAAGAGGGTTACAGCAAACCAAAATCCTGACGCCGCTGGATCTGAATATCGCCTCCAGCATACTTCTTATGACTCTCCAGTCCAACCCATCAATACCACAGGATAGTTTTTGGAATTGCTAGATCCGCCAGATTCTGGTCCACCATAGTATCTCTTAGTTTGGGAGACTCTTCCAGACATCTTCATAGGACGGTTATCTTGGGAATGCCTCTTGGTAACTAGGTAGTAGATGTTTCTCTGGCCTTTCTTCAACTGTAGCACCCCACCAACTTCTGATTCTGCTCCGCAGTGTTTGGAGTTGACCAAATTTCTTGGAGAACACTACGGCAATGCCCCTGACATTCGAAGATCTTCTGCCAAACAGTGCGCTAGTGCGTAGTCAGCAGGCACCTCGAAAAGGTCTCGTGACTCCTCTCTAGTAACTCCCATGTAGAACTTTTCTGCCCGTTTGAATACAAGGACATAAACTTTCGAACGTCATATCATCCTCCGGTGGCTTGAGGGTGCGAACTTGGTCATGGTTTCCAGCGTAAGGCCAACCTGTTGAAATGGACGACCCTTGGTTTCTCGGGGTGGCTTATGGATTCGGTACACAAGGTTGTTTATCCTTTTCACGATCTTATACGGGCCTTCCCACGAGTTCCGCAACTTTGTGATAGTCCACGACGACGTTTGGGGTTGTACAGCCAAACCAGGTCATCAACCTTAAATCCTCCAGCGTCGGCCTTGATGTCATAGGTTTCTTCATTTTATCGCTGGCACTCTGATGTTCAACCAGACTCGTTCGTGGATGCGTCCATTCTCTGCCGAAGTTTGTTTACGTAGTCCTCTCCTGCAGTGTCTTGTCCTGGCGGTATCCCAAACTTCAGGTCACAAGGCAGTCGCAGTTCTCGGCCCATTATAATACTAGCAGGAGTTTGACCGGTTGACTCGTGTACTGCGGATCGATAGGCCATCAGGAACAAATGAAGATACTGGTCCCAGTCTCTTTGATGGTCAGAGACAACCTGGACAAGTGGCGGTTGATCGTCCTGTTCATCCGTTCCACCATTCCATCGGACTGCGGATGTAGGGCCGTGGTTCTTGTCTTGCGGATGTTCAGCAGTAGACATATTTCTTGGAAAAGGTTGATTCGAAATTTCTGCCTTGATCCGAGTGCAGCTCCATTGGAATACCGAATCGACATATCCACTCTTTCACCAAGACGTCGGCGACGGTGATGGCTTCCTGGTTGGCAGGGCATAGCTTCCGCCCACTTACTGAAGTAGTCCATTGCCACAAGGGATGTATTTATTCCCGTGGTCGGATACGGGAAACGGGCCGGCGATGTCAATGGCGATTCTCTCGAACGGGCTGCCTACGTTGTACTGACGCATCGGAGCCTTGGGTCGACTCGAGGTCCATTGCAGCAGCGCATACAGCGCACTTCCTGCACCAGTCCTGGACGTCAGCTTGACAATTGGCCCAGTAAAACCGTTGCCTCACTTTCTGCAGGGTCTTCGTCACCCAGATGTCCTCCGGCGACTCCATCATGGATTTCCCGCAGCACTTCCTCTTCTGTTCCTGGGAACAATTATTTGGCGTCTGTCTTCCCACCAATATCGGCCTCCAGCATACGTTTCAGGATCCCATTGTCCAGAATAAGAGAGTTCCATTGTGCCCAAGGGACTTAACAGCCGGCGAGTAACCTGCGACTTCCTGCCATGATGGTCTTCGATTGCCCTTCTTCCAGCTGACGACTGCCAAGGTCGGGGCTTCTCTCTGGTCTTTCTGGATCTTGCTGTCATTCCAGTTGTCATCCATTGCCGCGGTTCTACAAAGTGTTTTCTTCTTTCTGTTTCGTCGGCAATGTGAGCAATCATCTGACATGGTCTTCGCGACAAGGCATCTGCATTCTTATGGCTAGTTCCGGCTCGATGTTCGATCTCGAAATCGAATTCTTGGAGTCTCTCGATCCAACGTGCTACTTGACCTCAGGATTTTTGAACTGTAAGAGCCATTTGAGAGCTGTATGGCAGTTCTCAACAGGAATCTTCTTCCATACACGTACTTGTAGAAGTGTTCCACCTTTACAACAGCTAACAGCTCTGCCTGGTGACACAGTAATTGCGCTCTGGTTTGCTAAGCGTCTTGCTGAAATAACCAATGACCTTCTCCTGTCCCTCCTGGATCTGAGATAGACAGCTCCAAGTCCCACGTTGCTGGCGTCCGTATCCAAATGAATTTCCTTTGGGTAGGGATAGCTCAGTATGGGTGTTGATCAAAGCTCTTTCAGCTTCCTGAATGAATTTCGACATTCTTCGGACCACTGGAACTTTGTTTGGCCTTCCGTGAGCCTGGTCAGTGGTTTAGCGATGTTGGCGAATCCAGCACATATCGGCGATAGTATGTGCATAAACCAAGAAATTTGAAGTTGGTGAATGTCTTTGGGATGGGCCAATCCTAACAGCTTTGATCTTCTGGTCATCCACTGCTACTCTTCCCAGAGACAACGTGGCCGAGGTATCGTACTTTTTTGGAACAGATGGCATTTTAGGGCTCAGCTTCAATCCGAGTTCCTCAGTCGCAGGAATACTTCCTCCAAGTTTTTCACGTGGTCCTCGAACGATCTGCCGACCACAATTATGTCGTCGAATAACTAGACACGTGTTCCATGAGAGCCCCTTCAGCACTGTCTCATCAATTTTTCGAATGTGGCGGAGCATTACAGAGCCCGAATGGCATAACGGTGAACTGCCAAATCCTGAGCGATGGTAAAAGCAGTCTTTTCTCGATCTTCCTGAGCGAGTTCTACTTGCCAGTATCCACTCTTCAGATCAAGGGTCGAGAAAATCGTGAACCAGCCAACGTGTCTAGGGTGTCATCTATTCTCGGGAGAGGGTAACTGTCCTTCTTCGTGACATTATTGTTGGCGATAGTCTACACAAAAGCGTGTCGATCCATCCTTTTCTCTTCACCAGTACGACTGGAGAGGACCAGGGACGTCAGAGGTTCGATAACCCTTCTTTTCCCATCTCGCTGACTATTTTGTCAGCCTCCCCTTTCTGGCAAGAGGAAGTCTTCTTGCTGATTGCTGGATCGGTCGGGCACCCCAGTATCAATCTTGTGCTGACCATTAGTTCGACCCCTTTTCCTTGTCCGGTATCGAAGATGTCTTGGTACTTTTTGACTAAATCTTTAGTTTGGGCTGTTGAGCTGGTTTTATGTCTTTGGAAAGAGATGGCAACTAATTTCTCTAGTTCTGTGGGCAAGTTGTTGGTTGGCTAGTCGTACCTCGTACGCCCCGGATCACGGATGAAACTGACGAGCAGTGCCCCAAAATTGTTCCTTTCTTCAAGGTCACTGGGAAATAATTGACATTCATGACCCTTACCGGCACAAATTTGTCAGCACGCAACAAGGTCTTCCCTAGTGCAATCCTCGTCCAATTTTCTCATCATGAAGTTTGGGCTCGAACATCACCACGTCTCCACTGCTCGCACTCCCGTCCAGGCGAGCCTCCAGAATGGTTTCAGCCTTCTCAGGTACGCTTACATCTTCAGCCAACAGCACACGGATCAACTCTTCACTTCTCCCATGAAGTACCAGCTCTCTCCGTTGACACGTAGGACGCCGTCTTTGAAATCCAATTCAAACCTCTGGAATTCATGATGTCCATTCCGATGATTGATCGTCTTCGATGTCCGCCAAGTGCCTGATGTTTCACTTTAGTGTTGCCCAAAATTATTTCAATCGGTAGCTCGCCATATACAGTAGCTGGCTCCTGTTGCTGTGCGTAGCTTCCAAGTTGTCGGTTCAATCCGTTCCGGTGTTCTGGCAAAGGAAGGCCCAAGAATTGTCCTACTCGCACCTGTATCTAGCAGCATGGTGAAGGCTCGTTATTGATGAGACCGTCTACGAAGACACCCTTGTTCTGTCGTTGAAGCATAGCGACATATGCGTTGTTAACCGGGGCTTGCTGACACATGCCGACGATTGCCCTTCTCATCGACCTTTCTTAGTTTTCCTGCATCGGAGTCGATGAATGTTGGACATTTGCTACGCACATGTCCAATTTTGCGACAATTCCGGCATCTTATATGTCTTTTCTCAGGCAACACTTCCTTCATCACTTTTCTTATGGCAGCTTCCAGCTAGCAGGCTCCTGTGAGTCTTCTCTCAATCGTTTGAACTTTACTTCTTGGCTTTTGCAGCATTGTTTTGCTGCCTCAAATTCCAAAGCTCGTGCCAGTGCGTCTACGAGATGTGTTGGACGAGCTAATATCAACGCTTGTCTGGTTTCTGGTCACGGGGTCCATCCAAGAATGCCTGAACCGCTAATCGCTCCATTACATTTTCCGGTATGGCTGGATATGCGAGACGAACCAATGCGAATTTCAGTTTCGAATTCTTGTAAGGATTCGCCCGATTTTGCAGCGATTTTTCAGCTGGGAGTGGTATACGTGTTCCAAAATGGGCGTGGCCATATCGTAATTCTAGATGTTTAATCAGCTGATCATAGTCCTACTGTTCTTGGGCGGTAAGAGTTTGTAGAATATTCGTCGCTTCTCCACGTAATGCAAGTGTTAGTGCTACAGCTCTTTCCCCTGCATTCCATCCATTTGCTTTGGCCGCTGCTTCAAACTGTCGGCGGTAATTTTCCCATGGAGTTTTTCCGTCAAATTGAGGCGGCTTCATGGAAAGCTTCCCTATTTCAGAAATGACCTTGACATCTTTTATACCCTCTTGAACTTTATCCAAGTTCAAACTCAAGTCCAGCATTGCATTTTCGTTAACCATCTCTGTGGAGGGCGCACTATTAATTCGTTTTTCCAGCTTACTGATCGTTTCCTTCATTTTATCTACCTCCGTGTTCATTTGCTCCCTAATTTTATCTATCTCTGTCTCAACGGTTCCCATTCTTTCTTCTAGAAAATTAGCCACACCACACAATTCTTTTTTTAGGCCTTCTGTGTTTTCCAGGAACTTCTCTTCCAGGCTTCTTGCATTTTCTTCCAGGCTTCTTGAATTTTCTAGAAGTTTCTCTTCCAGATTTCTAGAATTTTCTTGAAGCTTCTCTTCCAGATTTCTAGCATTCTCTTCCAGATTTCTAGAATTTTCTTCAAGCTTCTCTTCCAGATTTCTAGCATTTTCTTCCAAAATTGTCTTCGAATTTTGTTCAGTTCTTCTTTCACGGATTTAGTAGTTTCTTCGAGTTTATTCATTACCAAACTCAAATCACCTCCGGGAACTTCGAATAAAAATGTTTCGGGGTCCTCACCTTCTTGTATAAGTCCTTCTGCAAGTCTTTCCTGGAGTACTTGCTTTTTACCCGTTGTTTCCAGTTCCCTTTCCTCCAATTCCTGTTTCAATTCCACTACCTTCAAGTCCACAAGGCGCACTTTTCTTGAACACATTTTGTCTTTGACGAGGTATCAGTCTGTTACACACGAAAAGTTTATCAGTTTATATTCCCACGCACACTTGTCCACTTCGCGAAAACCGGGCCACCAGTCTATTGTCTGTTTCACGCGAAAGTGTATCAGTTTATATTCCCACGCACAATTGTCCACTTCGCGAAAACCGGGCCACTGTCTATTTTCTGTTTCACGCGAACAGTGTATCAGTTTATATTCCCACGCACAATTGTCCACTTCGCGAAAACCGGGCCACTGTCTATTTTCTGTTTCACGCGAACAGTGTATCAGTTTATATTCCCACGCACAATTGTCCACTTCTCGAAAACCGGGCCAATGTCTATTTTCTGTTTCACGCGAACAGTGTATCAGTTTATATTCCCACGCACAATTGTCCACTTCGCGAAAACCGGCCACTGTCTATTTTGGGCGTACAAAAGGTCTATCAATTTATTTTCTGACTATCCACTCCACGATCACTTGTTTATTTTCAAAATCTCACTTCCGACACCAATTGTAACGTAAATAAACTTAACTTGGTTTAACTAATTTATTTAACACTTAATCTACAACTTAATTTATATTACTACGCCACTGTATAGCTCGATGGTATGGGCTCGTTCAGACTGTTTACTCCCTCTTGAGGGCGGTCTATTTATCTCCGATACAGCATTCTCGATGTTTCGAATTCTTCCAGTTGGCGACGGCATGTTCCAATTGTTTCCAATATTGACCGTTGCATTACGCGGAAGAGGGACTGGATGGTTCTCGAACATCTCCGGGGATGATCTCATCGCTGTCGACGGCAACACGCGAGGCGACAGGTCCGGCCTAGGTTCGTTACAGTACTAGCGACTTGCATAAAAAAAGTGGCAGAAAAAGTCCCTAAACACTAATTTCAATTAATTCATTTGTAAGAATGTTATGGTTAACGCAGTCGAACGCCCTTCTGAGTACACAGAAGATCCCAACAGGGCACTCGCCTGCATCAACCAGATTGGTCAGGTTTTCATAAAAAGAGTGAACAGCACTGTTTGTCGATTTGTTTGCTTGGAATCCATGCTGGTTATCGAATATTATATGATTCTACTTCAAGTAAAGATTTAATCTCTCTTAATACGCAAATTCAAATATTTTTGAAAATATTGAGGAAATGGTTATGGGACGATAATTACTAACCTGCTTTGTATCACCTCTTTTCAGAATTGGAACGACCCTGCCAGTCTTTAGGCAATCATGAAAATTACCGTTTGAAAACGGAAGGTTGACATGATAGTTCAGAGGAGATATTATGAAAAAGACAACCTTCTTTATAAAAAATGCTGGTATGTCGTCATAGCCATAAGAACTATCAACTTATTTTGTAGTAGTTCATATAGTTCCATTTGCGTATAAGTATACAATAAAAACATTGTTCACGAAGAGATTGAGGGTTCATTAATAGAATCCATAGCAGAACCACACGGTATAGTCTCAGTTATATCAAGTGCGGAATTTATAAAAAACAGATTAAAATAATTAGCAACATCTATAGGGTTCTCTAGTTGACTATTTTCATCTGATAGCAATGATATATTTTGTTTTTCGATAATTTTGTTTTATGTGAAATCATTTATCACTTTCCGAGCACTTTTTGTAGGATTATCGGATGTTTCTATATTCTGATAATGTTTTTCCGTGTTGCCTTCAGCAGGTATATATGATATTTTTTTTGGTCTTTATAATATTCACGTAGTTCAGGAAACGTCCTTGATAGGTCATGTAAGTTTTTTAGGCTAAAGCCACGCTGGATATTGAACTACATATCGGATTGATATTGAGAGAGGACCCTAACTCAAAAGAAGAAATCTGAAGGTGAAAATGTGCATTTTCATTCAGATAGTCATTTGATTTTCTATTCCAGTCTTAATTAGGAATTTATATAGATGAATGAGGCAAAGAAGAATGTTTTCAGAAGGGGAGCACTCACCAGAAATCATTTGTAACATTGATGCAAGAAAAGCATCGCATTCACTAGGTCTTCTATATATTTCTGTCGACGAAAATCTATTGAAGACCTAATGAATGAAATGCCACTCTTATATCAATGTCACAAATGATTTCTGGTGAGTACTCTCTCTTCGGAAAACATTCTCTTTGCCTCATTCATCTATATAAGTTCTTAATCAAGACTAGACCAAATAACTATCTGGATAAAATTGCAAATTTCCACTTTCAAATTTCTTCTTTTGAGTTAGGCTCACTTCTCAATATCTATTAGATGTAGTTCAAAGTCCAGCGTGGCTTTAGCCGGGGAAAGTAGCTTTTTTCTGTTAGATATTTACAAAAATAACTTCATATTCATCGTGGATTTTTCAATTTACAGAAAAATATCTCTATTGAATATTCAATTGAGAATGTTTTTCATTTCAACAAGTTTATTGAAGTAAAACTTCTATACGCACGCTTGACTTGGGAGTAAGCTGGTGAATGCGTGACGAGGTGCGTTACGAAAAGTGTGATCGGGCGAGGCGAACGGTCTCGACAAAGGTGAGTGCGTATCTCATACTAGTTGCTGGCGTCGTATGTAGCGTTCCTTTTTCCTTGTCTATTTTCTCCCTCTACTAATACGCGGCATTCTACTCTCGACATTGGGGCGCGTTTGATTCTCTGTCCTTTTCTTGTCTCTCTCTCTTTCTCCTTTTTACTCTTCCGTAGTTCGGCCTCGCGTTTCTACAATTTACTTAAGCATTTTTTTAAAATAGGATAACATAAAATTTTACTGGTACGTAAATAATAAAAAACTTATCAATTGTAGAGGTTCACCTTTACAAATAATTGGTGACATCGTGATTGAACATGACAATTATGAAATGGAAGTTGATGATGAAAATCCCACACTAGATCATGTACAAAAACCAAGACAAATTATTGGAGTCGGGTAAATTAATTTTTATTTTAGTTTTATAATCATTCATGACTCTAATAATGATTTACTGAACTAAAATGATGAAATTATAGGTTATTACAAAATTAATATATGTATATGTATAAACATGTAAATATTATACATATATATATATATATATATAAACATATATATATATATATATATATATATATATATATATATATATATATATATATATATATATATAGATGGAGTTTAGTAAGTTTTACTTCAGTCGTGTGGTCTAAAGCACACTCGTTTTTTTTTATCTGATAACGTTCATTATATTATCCCACCAAACTCGTGCAATGTTCATTCATCGGTGCTCTCATTTGTTGAACCTTCAAGAAAACAGAACTTCTGCTGCGCACTCGATCCTTTTTTGTCGGTTTTTACTCGTTGCTATCACCGATTATAATCGAAGTTCTAGTCATATTACAACCGAAAATGACACATATACTCACGAAATACTATAATAGTCGCTGTCTTTATGAATGCGAAAGCTGAGTAACCAAACTATCGTCCGCTATCGTCCAAAATGATCTGACGTACTCTCAGGTGGCGCCTAAATAAGTTAGGCCTTCATAATAAAAAATACTTGTGCAGCGTATGTTCGATACACTTACCAATGCGTCATAATTATTCGAATGATACTTCGTTGATTAAAAATGGAAGGGTTGAGTTTTTGAGACTCGATAGGGGGCGAATTTTTAGTTTATAGTCTACCCTTCTAACAATAATAAGTATGATCTCTGTATGATCATTAAGTTAGCAGTCATAAACAATTCAAGTTATTTTTGGGGTAATTGTTTGGATGCATGGCAAACTACAAAATAAAATGGTTTGAACGGATTGTTTTCTCTCTAGAAATCTCATATTCCATTCTAAAATATTGCTGATTTTTCCAAATTCGTTTTGGAATAAAAACTATTTTTATTGTTTGTCGCTTTTGTATTCGAACTTTTGGATCTGTAACTCACGAAATAACCTAAGTCACACATCAAAGCAATTATTTTTTACAAGCTTTTATTTAGTTTCACTTGTTCGTTCGTTCTTTAGGATCAAATCTTGCAAGGGAATTTTGACCGACTTCTAGTAGTCCGATTGATTTAAAATTTGCCAGGTGTTCATAATTCCGGTGACAATGCATTATTAAATTTTTTTTAGAGAAAAAACCAAAATGGCGGCTCTAAAATGGTGGACGATATTTGTAATTATGGTCCGATTTGATTGAAAATTGATATGTGGGGGTTTATGGATTCGGACATTGTGAATTTTGTCAAAATTCATAAATTCAAGATGGCGGCTCCAAGATGGTGGACGTGTTTTGTAATCATGGTCCGATTCGATTCAAAATTGGTATGTGACTTTTCAAAATTCATGAATTTCAGAGGCTGCCAAGATGGAGGACGATTTTGTATTATGGTCCAATTCGATTCAAAATTGGTATGCGGGGTTTTCGCGGTCGAAAACTTTGAATGTTTCATCAAAATTTATTAATTAAAATGGCTTCCTCAAGATGGAGGATGAGTTTTCTGATTATGGTCATATTTTATTCAAAATTGATGTGAGGGGGTTTTCAGATTCGGATATTATGATTTTTCTGTCAAAATTTATAATCCAAGATGGCGACTTCAGGATGGCGTACGAGCTCCGTGATTATGATCAGATTCCATTCAAAATCGGTGTATGGGAGTTTTTGGGGTCGAAGTTTATGATTTCTTTCGGCTCAAAACTTACAGGTAAGAGATCTTGTAATAACGATGCTCTATCAGAAATGAACAGATTAAGGCGAACTAACTTAAAAGCAGAGTATAAAATAACTAATTTTAAAACCTTCTTGAAGACAAGCTTTCATTGAAGCCGTGCACTAAAACGTATAAAATAAGTTGAAGTCATCGCTGACAATGATTTAATTATTTTTTGTTGACTTATTTGATTTAGAAAAGAAATGAAATGAATACTTCGACAAGTTGTTACCTACCAACCATTCATTGTCTAATGAAATTAATTGTTACCTACTTCTATGAACACGTCGCGCGAAAAGGTTTTTGAAACCAAATAAGTCAACAAAAAATAATTAAATCATTGTCAGCGATGACTTCAACTTATTTTATACGTTTTAGTGCACGGGTTAGATGAAAGCTTGTCTTTGAAAAGGTTTTTCATCACTTTTTAGGGCATTTGAATGGAAGCTTGTCTTTGGAAAGATTTTTATCCATTATTTTCACGCCTTAATCATTGCATTTTAGTTGAAGCATTGATATTATGAGGTTTTGAATTTTTCCATGACGAGACCATCTACAGGTTAACACGTCCGCCATCCTGGAGCTGCCATCTTCAATTTATAAATGTTAACAAAAAATCAATAATCTCCGACTTAATTCATAATATCCGAATAAAAAAACCCTGACATACCAATTTTGAATATAAACAGTTCTTAATCACAAAACTCATTCACCATTTTGGAGCCGCCATTTTGAATTCATGAATTTTGACAATGAATTCATAACTTCGACCACGAAAACCCTCATATACCAATTTGGAATAGAAACGGATCATAATTAAAAACTCGTTCGCCATCTTGAATTTATATATTTTGATAATTTCATAATCTTCGACCCCAAAACCCCCCCAATACCAATTTTGAATGAAATCGGTCCATAAACACAACTTTTGTCCGTTATCTTCGAACCGCCACTTTGTTTTTCTGTTCTTCATAATGCACCGCCGCCGGAATTACGAACACTTGCCAAATTCCACAATAACCGGACAACTAGAAGTGGGTCAAAATTAATTTGCAAGATTTGAGTTTTGTGTTTTGTGTGAAGTAACATGTAAAGAAGTTTTTTCTTAGGAAAAAAAGACCCACATCAGCCGAAATATGATGTAAGCAATGACAACATTGAAAACTACGACGGAGTGAGTATTTTTCACTTAAATATTCGGAAACTATCCAAAAAATTGGACAAACTGTCGCTGTTCTTGGACAAATATGACAAGTTCAGTGTTCTGTGTTTCACAGAACATTGGTTGGATGATCAATGTTTGCAACTATGTAACATACCTAACTATAACCTGGTATCATTCTTTTGCAGATCCAAGCATGTGCATGGTGGTTAACCATATTTATTCGTAGTAATATCGAACATAAACCTCTCAAACTCGAAAATTTTTGTATTGAGCGTGATATTGAAGTATGTGGCATCGAACTCCCTATCTCACAAACTGCCATTATCACAGTCTATAGATCAGCATGCATTGAAGATTGCTCTGTTTTTTTTGGGTAAGCTTGAAGAACTTTTAATCACAAAAATATACGCGTCTGATATTACTTGGAGATTTCAATATAAACTTTTTGAGACCTTCTTATGGTAGATTTTCTATTGGATCTATATGTAAGTCTAGTCCATAAATTATTTCCCCTTAAAAATGTCTCCAGTGAGTCCAACAGAACCCTTGTTGGCTGGTTCAACGATGACTTAAGAAAAATGAGAGACACAGTTCATTCCATAAAAACAATCTATGACGTGACTAACGATCCTAATCATAAACAAATTTTCAAATATGTTAACAATGAATATCAAAAAGCTATCTTGGAATCGAAAAGGTCTGCTTTTGATAAATTCATTAGTGACTGAGATAATAAAATCACAGATAGCTGGAAACTCATCAACTTTGAAAAAAATAAAAATAACTCTCGTTAAACCTGTGATGATATCACACCTCATGAATTTAATACTTCTTTTACCACTATAGCAGAAACTATAATTGGACAACTTCCTTCTAATAACGATATTGCTTGCCCATCATCACTCGATGCTAGTCTCAAACCTCCTTCAGCAGGATCCTTCTTCTTTGGACCTGTGACCACCTCTGATGTCTTCAATGCCATCAGTGAGTTGGAAAATTCCAATTGTTTTGATGTCTATACCCTCAATAGTAGAATAATGAAAGAAACAAATTCTCATTTGATCGAACCACTCACATGTCTTCTCAATGCTTGCATAAGAGAGGGTACTTTCCCAGATAAATTTAAAATTAGTAAGGTCATTCCAGTTTTTAAAAAGGGCGATATACACCTCCTTGAAAATCATCGACCCATCTCAATCGTCCCTATATTTGGCAAAATTTTTTAAATTATTTTTAAAAGAAGACTATATCTCTACTTTGAAGTTAACAATCTCCTTAACACGGATCAATATGGTTTTAGAAAATCTTGTTCTACTATACAAGCTGTTGTTCGTGTGGTCAAGAGCATAGTTGATGGTTTCGAACAAAAACAGCATAGCTCAGCCACATTGTGCGATCTGAGCAAGGCGTTTGACTGCGTTTTTCACCACAATCCACTTATGAAACTGAATGAATACGGAATCAGAAGAGTTGCACTTTCCCTCTTTAGCTCTCACTTGAACAATCGTAAACAATGCGTTGATCTTGGCGAAAATAAAACTTCGGATCTTTGATAATCGAATCTGGTGACCACAGGGCTCTGTTTTGGGACCTCTGTTGTTCATCATCTATATAAACGACTCCTCCTTCCACTTATTACCAGATAAATGCGTAATCTATGCCGATGATACAACTCTCCTGTGTACTAACCAAAACTGTGAGAACTTGCTTGCCACAATGAAAACTGTGGTAAATCAGGCTGAGAAATGGTTCAATGCTTACCTTCTGAAACTGAATGAAGATATAAATCAAACTATCACATTCTCTACAAATAATAACAAAGCTTAAGGTGAAACTGTCAAACTACTGGGCATCACCCTAGACGATACTCTGAATTGGTCATATCACATTGAAGAATTAGGCTCGAAACTTTCCAAATATCTATTTTTACTCAGGCAATTGGATAATTTCGTCAGCTTGAACACTCTTTTAACAGCATATTATGCTTTTTTTCATTCCCATGCTAGCTGCGGAACTTCACTTTGGGGAAACTGCCCCAGTGCTGGGAAAATATTATTACTACAAAAGCGAGCTATCAGAATAATTTCAAATGCAGGTTTCAGAGACACCTGCCGACCCCTTCTAAAAAAACTAAACATAATGACGATACCTTCTATCTTTATCTATCACTCTCTATTGGAAATTCATATCCACAAAAACGAACATCTGACCAATTCACAGGTTCATGAACATAACACTAGAGGTGCTAATCTCTTAAAACCAGGCAGGCTGAAACTACACAAATCCTCGATCAATACACTCAATGTTGATATTTATAATATATCGCCACCCACTATATGTAGTTTCGTAAGGTTTACCAAAAATCTCTAAACAACACATTGTTTTTATAGTGTCAACGAGTATCTGGCCACACCAACTCACATGTTTGAATCTGAATCACTCTAATTGTGGCCTTCTAACTTAATTATTGTATTATTTACATCATGCTTGTATCTTTCATATACATTTGTGTCACCACTGTTAATAGTTGTGTTCGTGTAAATTAAATGTTTGTTATATACCTATTTTGTTCACATTTTTGTTAATTGTAATCTATCTGAAATGTTAGTTTGTTGTTCATCTGTTTGTATAGCTCAAACCTTATTGTTTTGACTTGCTACAAATGTATTTTTTTTACATGACGTAGTTGATAAACTATCTATCTATCTATACAAATGTGAAGTTGATATAAAGCTTGTAAAAAAGGCTGGAAACGTTACTTGTAGAAAATGTTATATTCTCATCATACTCTTATTTTCTAGGATATCAATGTGTTTTGAGTTATTTATCAATATTTGAAGAAACTACAGAATTCACAGCAGAAAGAAAACCTAATTTATGTTAAATTATTATAATACTCATTGAAATTGAAATATAGAGATATTTTAGTGTTAACAACAATAATGAAAACTTTTTAACAAAAAATTAAACCGACGAAATACGGAACTGAAGAGTAAAAAATAAAAACTTTTTAACAAAAAATCAAACCGACGAAAAAGTCAACTGAGCAGCAAAAAATAAAATAAACCCTCTTAGTCTAAATGATAATTGAGCTCCTAAACTAATGTAAGTAAGTAATTTTGAGTCGGCGCCAAACAAACAATTATCGAAGATCATTATCTATGAAAGAAGTCATCGGAACGCAGCCGTGCATTTCGCTGCCATCATTTTACGCTTCACCTAATTCAATTGCTAGTTTTTTTGGCGCCGACTCAAAATCAGTTACTTACATTAGTTTAGGAGCTCAATTATCATTTGGACTAAGAAGGTTCATTCTATTTTTTGCTTTTCAGTTGATTTTTTCATCGGTTTAATTTTTTGTTGAAAAGTTTTTATTTTTTTCTTTTCAATTCCGTATTTCGTCGCTTTAATTTTTTGTTGAAAATTTTTATTTTTAAATTTTTTGTGGCTAAAATCTACCAATTACTACCTACTCGTTTTTTGATTACTTCCAAAATACCTACTTACCCACCTTACTTCAACTATTACCAGTTAAATAATATGATTATCTACTTTTATTATTTGTTGTTATATGAATTATTTTCGTTGTTCTGGTTAGTTTATTTCATTACTTTGTATATCATTCAATCCTCTCATGAAATATACTGATTTTGACGGAACAAGAATAATGTCAGTAGCGATCTATCATTGTCAACTACGTATGTGTGTGCTAATGTTCACTAATGAAAAATCAATTATCCCCTATCTTTCCACCCGTGAGGGTGGCTAATTCCTTTCGAAATCCAAATATGAGGTATACCCTATCTATTGAGAATATAATCATCCAAATCGAAGAACCCAGTACAAAGTTATGCCTGATAGAATCGGTGGACGGGCCAGAATTCAGAGGGTGAGTGATCAATATCCTTCATTTCGCTACCCTTAGGGGTGGATTTTATCTTTCAAATTCAAATGGGACCAAGATAAGTACACTCTATCCACCGAAAAAAGAATTGTCAGAATCGGACGCCTCAGTAAAAAGTTAGGCGTGATCATACATAAAAAAATATGATGGATAAACATAAAATATACGGGTCGAATAGAGAACTCCCTTCTTTTTGGTTTCGTCGGTTAAAAATCGCCGACAAGTGAATGTTTAGGGGTCAGTTTACCTGTCAAAGTGGCTAAACAATGCTCAGATACGCTGGGCGCCCAGCTTGGTCGAGTCGCTGACTAAGGGTTTCGCCGCCGCAACACATTTAGCTGATGATTATTTCTGTTATTTAAAAAGTATGAAACTTCAGCTGTAAAAATTTCAACCGGTATAAAATGACGGCATACTCAACATTTTTGACATAGTTGAGACACGTGACTCACGTATAACCGGACCAGCATCGTTCACAGAGCATTGCTTAGTGACATAACCTAAAAATGGACCCTGATCAGAAGATCTTCGACTATATACAAATGGCGCTACTGTTTTTCCCCCGGAACAAACAGTAACAGGTTGGTTGGTTGGTTTGGTAACAGGAATCGACGGTGTATTCAATACACAAAATATACCAGTTTCAAGGAGATTAAGAATAATGGTAGGTTTCAAAACCATACGGACGGATGTTTATGAAACTTACATGAAAAAATATGGACCTAGTTTCAGCGGCGAAAACCAACAGGAAAGAAGTTTCATAACTCCACATGAGAAGATTAGACATGAAGCTAAAAAGGTACCTCCACCCCCGGAAATTACAACTAGTAATAGATTCACTGTATTAGACACTACAGAAAATACAGAAACTCCAGTGGAAACACATCAAATTCAAGAAATCCATATGGAAACGCAAGATGTGGCTTCAAATTTCACCAGTGAAGCCAAAAACCTCCTCCCATAGTCATCAGGGAGAAGAAAAACTGGACGAAAATCAATGAGACCCTGAAAAATTTAGACATCAAGTTAGTTAAGAACTTTAACACCAGAGAAGGCATCCGCATGATTCTTCCTACCATGGAATCGTACAATAAATGTACAAACATCCTGGAACAACATAAAGTACAATACCATACTTTCAGGACACCAGAAAGTAGAGAAATTCGGGCAATTTTCAAGGGAATTGCTGAGAATATCGAACTGGCCACGATTGAAGAGGAACTACAGGACAAAGGATTCAATCCAAGAGTCGTAGCACGTTTTAAGAACAAACAAGGCAAAATATGCCTATCATTTTGGCAATCGTTCCAGGGGCTCAGATCCAGATAAAAAACATCACACAAATCTGCGATATGGAAGTTACATTTGAACTGCCAACGTTTTGGACACAGTGCCTACAATTGCAAGGCTTAACCGGTTTGTAGGCCCTGCGCAGGGAACCACGAATCAAGGGCTCATAACAAAGATGATGTCGGCCCAAACAAATGTGGCAACTGTGAGGGCCCACATAAAGCCAATTACCGAGGATGCCCTGACTCTCCCACCAAAGAGAAGAAGGATCCACCACCCCTTTTCAAGCGAGCAAGGTCGCTTAGAAATACAAGAAACGATGAAAATATTCCAGGAACATCCAATAATTCTAAGCTCAAAGAATTATTATCTGCCATGGACGAACTAAGGGATTTGATAATGAGAAGACCGATACTTGCCGGATTGATTCAACTTAAAAATTGCCAAGGGACAGAAACTTTGCCTTCCAGCGATTAGATCCATGTTCTACCGACTAGCCACTTCAAAACTCTGACCTGAACGACACCGCAAGCTAGTTTCAATACTAGCAGGGTATATTGTGCATAACTTGTTATGCACAATACCCCATCAACCCTCTAATTCGATGAAACCTATACGACTGAAGAGTAAAAGGGCCAAGCCCTCACTCCAAAAACAAATCATGGACCAAAAACAAAAAACAAACACGTATAACCGACCTTCTTCAAAACAGCTCAAAAATCACCCCATGAATTTTGGCACGGTATTATAACTCAATGTTTTTTCACAACTTCGATGACTATTGAATATCAATCAACCACTCAAAATAAAATTCACTCGATGAAAAATTTCTCGCAAAAATGCAACGCTATTATTACCAACACAGGCAGAAATTCATTTTGAATATATATTATATATTCCTGAAAACTTTTGCAGGACAAAGAAATTTTACATAACTCTTTCAACACGTTCAGTGGTCTACGACCCATATATGGGTCGTAAGTTCATTCGCCTATAAGTCCTGCGAACAATATGTAGGTCGTTAATGTATATTTTGTTATACCCCAATACTAAAAAGGAAGTGTCAGTGAAGTATCGCTTTCTTTAAGAGGACTCTACAGGAAAAAAAGCTAAATTTTAGGTAGAAAAACCTTTTTTTCTGTCAAAAAATAACTAAGATACAGCATGTCAGAATTGGGTTCACAAAATAATGAAAATGTTCTTATTAAAAGTATTATTACAAAGGAAACAAAACGGGAAGATATATAGAAAATCACTGATTTTCTGCGTAACAAGAAATACAAAACGCTCGGTTGCACTGACGGCAAACAATTGAGATTCTCCTAGTTTTTTTCATGCTCCTTTTGATGTAAGATTCTCTCTCAACTTAGTATAACACCCATGGCAGCGTTTTCTGTATAGTTTGTCATCACTACCTCTAGGTAGCTAGTCTAGCTTATGACCTCCCTCCTCATGCTTTTTTTTGCTTTTTCATCTTTTCATTTCTTTCGAGAAGGCTGCGAATGAGAGATTCTCTAAGTTTTATCACTGATAATTGATTTTCCACTGGACGCACAGAATTATACAAAATGGAAGTATTGACAACGACTGTCCCACAAATCATTTCAATGGCCAATTTTTTCAACCAAACCAAAGACTTTCGAAGACAAGTGTAATGATTAGATAATGGGTCAGAGATGTCGACTAACAAGGGAAAGCAGGGCCCTTGTTATACTATATTATAGCTAATGGTTTGATTTTATCTTCTCCATTTTACGACCAACATATTGGTCGTAGGACGTCGGTCGTATATCTAATTAACACAGAGTCCTGCAAACCACATATGGGGCATACAAATTCAAATGACGACGTATAACGGTTAGCAGAAAAATAGCATACAGTGAACGTGTTTTAAAAATCCTTTTTTTTCCTAGAAACCTTATTCGGACAATTCATTCAAAAAACAATTAGCGAAATCGGTCCAGCCGTTGTCTTCATGAAATAGAATAAAATGTTACCCCGACCGGGATTTGCTCCTGTAACCTTCTGCTTGGTAGGCGACAGTCTAACCTCTGAGCTATTTAGTTTTTGGTAGTAAGGGACTTCGCTAAATTTCTTATATAACATCTTCGGGATATTACGAACATTAAAAAACATATGAGCCATATCGATCCAGCCGTTCTCACGTTTTGCGCTTGAAAAAAATCGAGATTCATTTTTATTATACACATTTGCTATATTTTTCGATATATTTGGCCAGATGTTATTTGAAAATTTGCCTTGTATGTGTGAAACTATTTCTCTCTTTTCTTGCAATTTGTTATGAAGGGTTTTAAGCCAGTCAAAATAGACTGCCAATTCACAATAAACACAAATATTTCTTTAGCACTGCCGGATGTTGAGGCATCCAGAAAAGACTAAATATAAAGATTTGCACACTCATCTGGTAACCGGAAATCACTCAAATTCGCATAAAACGTTAATTAGCAATATCTCCTTAGACAAAATTGCAAACATTGTGCAAGTTGCAGGTATATTCCCTAACTTCTACATCCTTGTAAAATTTATACACGCAATTTTCAACCAGAAATACGAATAACCCTTGATAACGTTGTGATTAGCGCTAATTCTGGTTAAAAATTAAATTAAATTGTGGTAAAATCATGGTTCCGTCACCCCTAAAATGCTTTGAATTTGCAAACTTTTCATGTGTACGGAACATCCAAAAATTATGGATAACGCTAATAACAGTATCAGGGGCAAAGTTTCAGAGGTCACCAAATAGCAAACAATATTTTCCTGCTTTGCAAACTCTGGTGACATAATTTCAAGTCGCCAATTGAGTTTGCACCTTCTTTAGTATCGCGGAAGATGGCGGAAATGAACATTATTGTTAGAAGCAATTTTCGCAAATGCCACGAAATTCCAGACTTTGTGCAATTCTTTCTCAAAGTTCTATAAATTCGCAACCCTATAAAATGCAGAGAAAACAGGGCAATAGAAAAATCAATTAACACGATTTTCGCGGATGACACGAAATTCCAAACTTTTTGCAAATTTTTTCTCTAAGTTCTGGAATGGCAAACAAGTCTACCATTTGCAATGGATATTGCCGATTGAGTCGATTTCCGCGGATGACACAAAATTCTAAACTTTGTGTATTTTTTTCTCAAAGTTCTGGAGAGGCGAACAAGTTGACGTATGAATTTGCAAACCCATAAAACGTCGGCAAAGCAGGGCAATGAGATATTATCAATTAAGGCGATTTTCGCGAAATGTTAATCTTTTTGCAATTTTCGCTCAATAATTGAACCCGATCTGGTGGAATCGGCTTTCATTATCAGATGGTAATTACTCAAGGACTAAATTACCGAAGCTGGTAATTTTTTCGTCATTTTAAGCGAATTGTCAAGTTATATCGTCATTTTCATGATACCCGTTAGTGAAATTAGACGATTCCACCGAATGGTTATATCAGATGATAACATTGTATAGGGCCAACACATAGTTTTACTTGATGGTTTTCTAACTCAAAATACCACTTAATAAGACATAATTGTCTACTACTATTTAGTATTTGTACGTACATATAATCATTCAGTATTACGTAACGGAACAATTCAGTACAATTATTTGATATTACCATTTGGTAAAATCATGTAACATAGCCATCTGAGTTATAATTTCACTGTACATTCGATAAGAACGTCTGAATTACTACATGATTCACCATATGGTAATGTAAAATTTGGATTTTTTTTCAGTGATACCCTTTTGGCATGATTCGTACACTCTTGTTGAGTTCATACCCATGAAGTCCAGTCTAGAGCACTGAATTTTGATTGAAGTTACTTAAATTGAGTAATCAGCACTTACCTATAGTCACTTAAATCAACTCTTTATAATTTTTTTTTCTTGACCTTTTTTTCAATAAAACCGTAGAGTTAACATTAGAGAATACTGTACCCTTACATTTTACGAGATTTATTCCATAATGCTCTGAAAAACAGATAATAGGCGAGATCACGAAACTCACAAATTTGCTTCATATGTGCTTGAAGTTGAAATGAAGTAATGATATTTTATGTTTGCATAGTTTTTCCTAGAGGAATATTCTATTGCCCGGCTTTCCCGATATTTTATAGAGTTGCAAATGTATACGTAGACTTGTTTGCCATAGCAGAACTTTGAGAAAAAATGCACAAAGTTTGATTTTTGTGGCATTTGCGAAAATTGCTTCTAACAATAATGTTCATTCTCGACATCTTCCGGGATACTGAAAAAGGTGCAAACTCAATTGGCGACTCAAAATTATGCGACCAAAGTTTGCAAAGCACGATAACATTGTTTGCAATTTCGTGACCCCTGAAACTTTGCCCCTGAGACCGTTTTTAGCGTTATCCATTCTTTGATGTTCCGTACACATGACAAGTTTGCGAATTTAAAGCATTCAAGGGGTGACGAAACCATGATTTTACCACAAATTTGCACAATGTTCTCAATTTTGTAACCAGAATTAGCGCTACAACGTAGTCAAGGATTATTCGTATTTCCGGTTGAAAATTGCGTGTGCAAATTTACAAGGGATGTAGAAAAGAAGTTAGGGAATATACCCGCAATTTGCACAATGTTTGAATTTTGTCCAAGGAGATATTGCTAATTGATGTTTTATGCGAATTTGTGTAATTTCCGGTCACCGGATGAGTGTACAAATTTTTATATTTAGTCTTCACTGAATGCCCCAACATACGGCAGTGCTAAATAAATGTTTGTAATTAATGTGAATTGACGGTCCATTTTGACTGGCCTATTTCAGATGTTATTGTGTTGGTTGTCATGTTCGTTACTTCTACCTCAATTTTAGTTATCCTCCAACTATTGTGCAGATGTGTATGACCTCTCAGTATCCCTATTAAAGAAGATTCCATGTATATTTTATCTACCTCAATTTGAATTATTCTCAAACTATTGTGCAGAGGTGTATAATCTCTCAGTATCCCCAGAAGTGGAGATGTCATCTATATTTCATCGCTTCTTTTCAGACTCATGTCCAGGATTAGTGAAATAGCTTTTGCATCTACATCGACTAGTTTGAGCCACCCCTCTTCACGAATGAAAAATTATACAACTCCCAACAAATTTTCTTCAATATTCAACTTACTCAAATCTTGGACGGTATGAAAAAGGTGAAAAATTCCAACAAGTAGGAATAACCTATGGAAAACTATACTGAAGTAGATGTCAGACTATCAAGTGAAACCCAAAAATAAATTAACATTTTTTTCCCACTACTTTATCCTCAAAGTTTTTTGTTTCACGTAAGTATTATATTGTTGTAGCAACCTCCTGCGATGTATCAACTTCAAATGTTGTCAAATAATAATTTTCAGAATCTTCGATTACACTTGGAATTTCAAACAAGTTCGAAACAAGTACGTTTTCGGATACAATTGAATAAATCAATTCCAGTTTCACTCAATGACCAAAAACAAGATCTTTTATCCGGAAGTTTTTGGATTTTCTCGTACTGCTTTCTCTATATGAAACACACATCTACTATGGAATGCCCCAGAAAACTCACTCAAGTATTCTTCGAAATCTGTTCTGTTATTAGGCGAATGGGGGAAAGTAACGTCCTTGCTCTACTTTCGTATTCCCGTAGGTGCAATATCCAGGCAGCGCAATCTTTTCCAAATGAGAAGTCCTGCAAGATGTGTATTGTCGACATGAATTCCTTTTTACATTGCCTCTCAAAAGATATGGGCTTACTTCCTGTTGGTTATGACTCCTTTAACTACCGCGCGCAAAACGTGATAAGAATCGTATGGATTATGTGGCATACACATATGTTGATATACAATTTCTATTTGAAAACCCATCTTATGTTAATAGCATGTTGATTGAAAACAGTGTGAGAATAAATGAAAAGAGTTTTAGATTTGACTAAAAATCCTCACATTAGACCTTTTCTTCATTCCTTTTTTTTTGTCTCCTATCCCGTACTACGTCAAGCTATAAAAACTTGATGACAAAAAATTAACCGACAAAAAAAGAAACTGGAAAGCTGGAAATCAAACGAACCTTTTTCAATCCTGATAACTAAGCTCCTAAGCTAAGCTATTTTTTGGCGTTGAACCGCATTCAATAGGTTTTTAAAAACATATTCAATTTTACGTCATGGATTGTAGAGTGGTTACAATGAAATGATTTCAAAAAATATCACGTGACTTGTTAAATGTTTATTTTCATATTTTCATTATGGTTGTTTTGCTGTTTGCAATTGTGTATTTTTCCATTTGTATTTGTCGTTTCATTCTCTTAACAATCGCGATAGGTATTCGAAATGGATTTCGCAGTGCTGGCACTCATAAACGAATTGAGAGAAGAAAAAAATCAGAAATATTTTGTTGAAAACGGAAACATTCTCAATTGAATATTCAATTGAGAATGTTTCCCTTTTCAACATGAATACCCCACAAGGGTTATCTTGACGATGGAAGATAGTGACTAAAGTTTATCTTTCAGTCGCAGATGATTCCACATCTGATTTTATGAACATCCTGTTTATATTTTCAACAAATCAGAAATATTTTCTTCTGGAATATTTGAGAGAAGATTTTGACAATGAGGAAGAAGTTATGGTACAAACTATTACAATGTTTTATACGAATTTAATTCAAATACGACCACCTGATACCTTGCAGCAAACTTTTGATCTAAAATAATGGAAATCATAAAAATATGTACAGAGAGTCCATATTTTATCCCATTTTACCTCTCAATTGTTCAGCCGTATCAGCATCCACGGTTAATATCATATCATCAATTTGTATTTGATACATTTATGTTTCATCATTCAAAAACTACTGCAAAACGACAATTGACAGCCTTGCTTGCTTTCAAACCGTCCTCATCCCAACGTTTTGAAACATTGCCAATATTTTTAAAAATATTCATCTATGACGTCACCGTTTCAAGGCTAAAATCCAATGTTTCTAAAATATATCAATTATTTTTAAAAAAGTGGACGACTAAAAAATACCTCTAATGTGAGTAACTTTTTTTGAGTTGGCGCCAAACAAACAAACAAGCAAATTTGGCGCGTCGCGTCACAACCATCGAAAAGTCATTTTATTTATTGATGACCAATGATATGTTCGAACTATTGCCCGTTTTTGCTAACACATAGACTAGTTCTATTTATTGTACACCTCATCACATTTATCAGTTCGTGAGCAGGAATTTTCTGAAATGCGCACTCAACTCTAGCTCTCAAGTCCTTCAGAGGAGTTGGTCTCCTCGAGCATACTTTGGATTTTATGTGAACCCATAAATAAGAATCTTTCGGGGTTAAATCTGGCGATCTGGATGGCCATCTGATTGGACCATTTGTTCCAATCCATCTCTGCCCATAGGTATCACTGATATATTGCCGAACAATATCAGCATTATGTGTTCCTGCACCTTCCTGCTGAAGAAACATATTTTTCGTGATGAATCGTTGATATTATTCTGAATATAGTTCTCTGAGAATTGTAGGTATCTCTGGCCCGTCAGAGACCGGTCGAAAAGAATTGGTCCAATGATTCTTGTCCCTATGATTCCTACACAGACGTTGAATCCAAATCTTTTTTCACTATAACCTTCTCTCAGCAACCTAGGATTTTCTTGATCCCAATACCTTGTATTATTCCTATTGAACATACCATTCGTAAACCTAGACTCATCTGTAAAGAGTATCTTCGAGACAAAACCATTATTCAAATCATGATGACCCAAAAGCCTATTACAATGAGTTAGTCTCCGTTCTGGGTCATTTTCATATAGATTTAGAGGAGCGATATTCATGTTTTTTCAATACTTTCGTGGCACTTTCCCTGCTGATCCCACATTGAATTTCCCATTCTCGCACTGAGGCAGATGGAGAAAAATGAACATGTGCTAAAACATTAGTTTCCGCAACTTCACTGATGATGACGTGGATGTGGTTTTGATCAGCTGGTTCTCTTCTAAGCATCATTTCCAATTTCCTGAAATAGGTGCGAGGAGATGGGTGCGTCCCAACGGATAACGAGCAGCGTAGAGCATACTAGAGTTGACATTCTCCGTATATCAATATCATATCGATTTGTTCGTTTCGAGAATAATGATTATTATTTTCCATTTCAATAAACCTTTTCACAAACGAAACGAGATGACAAGTAAAATTGATATTTCACTTTTGACATGACATTGATCACCCACTGTTTTCCAGATTCCACGATTACCTCTCATTTCATCAAACCTAAACGGATAACTCATTAAAATTTAAAGGCATCGTATGCAATATGTTACAAAGTCAATTATTGATCGTTTTAAGTTTTGAACAAAGAGAAAGTGGTACATGTAATCAAATTCTCTATTGAATGGCAAGATAGCCCTCGGTAGGTACCATTTGAAGACAACTATTTTTTTGTTAAAAATGCATTCAGAAAATTTCAATTCCCGCTGTAAGGTTTGTTATTAATCTTATCGATGAAATGACTATCATTATGATTTTACGAAGTAGAAAAACTCAAAGTCATCTCCACAATTTGATATGGCAATCGATTAGTGGATGGGTGGATAGGTAAAAAACCATCAATTAGTACATGTTTCGAACCTCTATAGGTTTATCATCAGCTGAATGTGAAATTCTACAATAACAGAAGAGAAAGGAGGTAAAAATCATAGGTAGTGGAGTACAATATGTGTTACTTACATGGGAAAGAAAAAGTGATGGGTAAAAACATTAATTTTATATCATGAATTTCATGTTCAAAATAAATGACAAAGAAAAAATTTGCCATTTAAAAATTATTACTTCCCATTTTTATCTCTGGGGAGGCTGAAGCCTATGAGTTACCGATGTAAATTAGTTAGATTTCAACCTGATCAAGGCCTCCTGGGCTAAAAAAAATGTTTTTTTTTTCAATTGGTAAATGTTCGTATGTAATTTGAGCCGTAGAATCCGAAAAACCTCAAACATACAGGGTGTTCCATTTGAAAAATCGTAGCTATTCTGGCGAAACCGGAAGTCGACCATTTCGTTTTCATGTCTGTCAATCCGAAATTGTGTCTCATATCTATTTACAAAATTTTATACAAATCGGTTGATAAGTGAAAAGGAGATATGGGCATGGCCCTAGTCCCATTGTTACCCGGTCCATA
Source organism: Gonioctena quinquepunctata (assembly GCA_018342105.1). Taxonomy (NCBI): domain Eukaryota; kingdom Metazoa; phylum Arthropoda; class Insecta; order Coleoptera; family Chrysomelidae; genus Gonioctena; species Gonioctena quinquepunctata. Next base: position 41,553 of record JAFIRS010001648.1, read on the forward strand.
CTTCCATTTCAGTTATGTCAATAATACCAAAACTCAAAGACTTCAACAATTTATTCATAATTTTGAGTGATGCACGTCTTTAAAAATAATACTTTTCATTTCAATCCATATCAGTGTTTAAGATGCCCTCCAGTCGGAGTGCTGCTGGATCCAGTTGATGAACGAGGTGACCCTTGCGTAAACTGAAGGCATATTGATCGCACATTGGCCGGTTCCGTAGGATACAACTCCTATCTGGACACCACTCGGGAGAACCAGGGGACCACCAGAGTCTCCCCTGCAGGCAGATTGCCTGTTGGTTCCAGCCATGCATATTTCCTCTTCCTAACGATTCCGAAGGTTTGGTTACAGGAGCGGTTGTCGATAATGGTGTTTGTTGTGGACATGAGAACATCGGAGGTTGCTTGGAAGATACCTGTACGGGTCAATCCCCAGCCACTCACTCTAGCTACTTGACCTGAAACGAATACGCGTGATTTAATCGGTTTTGAATCTGAGCAGTGCTTCAGAACATTTGAACGGATAATTGAAATGATTCAAAGCTAGGATAATATAGCAACTACTACGTACATTGTTTTTCAAGGTTTTTTTGAATAACGTTAGGAACTCTCGTTATATAGACATTGAAGTATATTCTCACCAACTAAGTTCTGTCCAACATCTCGGATGGAAGGAAGTCTGGTGTAGGCAATAGTTCGTGATGGTTCAACATCACCATCAAGTTCGATGAGACCAATATCATTGTCGATGGTCTGCTCGTCGTATCGCTCGTGGACAATCAATCTTTTAGAGTTTATCCTTACGCTTCCAGCCTCTACGTTTTTGATGTTGTGGGCTCCCAGAAGAACCGAAACAGATGAGGCTCTGTAAATAAATTGGATCCAATGAGTTTCAACAGCAATTTTCGAGAAAAAAACACCCGAATAATCAATTTTGTATTATGTTCACTTGGAAAAAAATCTGAAACAGTATGGAGTGAATGGCATTTCAACATTCCCTTGAAATCAAAGCTCCACTTCACCGTGTAAACTGTAAGCAAGCGTCCACCAGTAAATAATTTTTGTAGACACCAGAGAAAAACATGTACAGAATGATTCGGTTTGATGAATGTTTCATTATTCATTTCTCAGCAGTATTTCGTTTGAAATACAGATTATTTGAATAACGCTGGTTAGTTTCTCTTGATTAAATTAAGAGTATATTTTTCTGATAATATTCCTCGAAATTAATTCAGCAAATCAAATGCATTTATCTAACCAATCAAATCCCAAATATCATCGAAGAATAATCGACCATGTTGCTTGTGTATCAGTGAATATATCATACTTGCTATGAAACAGGTTATCACTATTGTTTATACCAAACCCATCAAAATAATTCAGTCACTGACAAATGATATCCAAATCACTGTCAAATCAAAATATTTCCTCAGAAAATTTTAGAAAAAACCCAGAGGAAGTAACACTACTTTTCAAGTGGATGTTTGTTATAGCTATAATTATAATATATCACTTGTGATAGATATCTTCTGTAGAGTATACTTTGATATTTCTTCGCCAACATTGTTGCAAGAATAAGACATGACCAAACTTCTCCAAAAAAATAGTCCTTTAGCTTTGCTGACGGGGTATTCATGAAGAAATTTGGTCTCGTGAATTTCTACAACAATATTGACAAAAAACTGTCAGAGTATAACTCACCAAAATATCCATCACTTGTGATATAACTACTGAATATTATGAATAATGCTGAACGATTTTTTGTCTTTGTTATGTGAAGAATAATCCATGGAGTGTAGTTATAAGCATTCGGAAACTCATATTAGGGATCTGGTGATTACCAGTTCCGAAGATATGGCAGGAAATTTCCATCAAAAGCATATTTTTCGCCGGATATTATCGGAGGAAAACCAGACGTACCCTCAGGGTGCAGCCATAGTTCTAGATCACATAGCAGACAGTACAATTATGTTATTGGGAGAAGAAAATGAGGAAAGTATGGAAAGAAGAAGTTCCGCCTCAGCCTCCCTCTGAATTTTTCACCCTGGTTCGATGATAAATACTTTTTTCAGGAGACTTTCATGCAACGTTATCATAGTGACTGAATAGAAATTGCTGTTAATATCGATAAAGCTCCAGAATCATTACTTCCTCAATTCTTTTGCCAGATCTCAATTCAGGAAATCTATTGTGGAAATACATACACCTACCAAGGAATATACATATACAGTGCGGATTTTATAATTCCCCCCCTGTTAACTTTCGAACGGATCGACGTAGAACAATAGAAAAAAAAATGTATGATATCACCAGTACTACTTTTTGAAATGAAAGACATTGTGATTGCCTGATAGATGGCGCGGGGGGCACATCAACTTCAAATTTTGAATCCATACAGTGATCCAATTCTTTGAATTGATTGAGGAAAATTCATATTGGATCAGACAATAGACCTCAATTCACCAAATAATTGCTACTAAACTGGGTTTACAAAACCATGACACGTGTTCTGCTATACAATAGCCTCCCATAGCCTTTCCAAAAGATTATACCCAAATAATATCCAATTAATTTATTTTTGATGGCTATTATTATAAAGGGTATCATTTATCGGATTCAGTAAACTGACAATCAAGCAGTAACCTAGAAATGCCTATTATGAAATGGGGTTATTTTGTCGATGTTTAAGAATTTCTAATGTAACAATGATTATATCATGACTTACTGGCTCTTTATATTATCGCATTTGTATTTGAAGAAGAGTTTCATTCTACTTATACTAGTATTATTTCGAATTTGAAACATTATGATGGTTCGTGTACGTCCTATCGAAGAAAAAACTGAAGCAATGTACATTTTTGGTGAGGCCCGTGAGAACTGCCATGCAGCAGACATAATTTCCAATGAAAAATTCCCTGATCATTAAAATAACTCCAAAGTATTCGAGGGAACTGGTTGAAAAATTCAACAGAACTGGCACTGTTCATAGTTTCGGTTATTGCCGAAATGGTGGTTGATCCTCAACAAAGTACCTCACTTGTAGCAAATACGATTGATGTATCAACATCGACAGTAAAAAATATCTAAAGAAACATAAATTCCATCCAAACAAGTTGGTAATGTTACACCAACTCACAGAAGATGACGCAGACCAAAGGATGGAATTCTATTTCGAACGGAAACGTGAATACACAAAATGAGCGGTTCTGGAGTGATACAAACTTCCATATCTTTCAAACAGGTCACACACAGTTTCCACAGAAACTGAATGTGTGGATTCTGGGAAACTATATTGTAAGTCCTTCATTTCTGGAAGAGAACTTGAGAAGTCATTTGTACATGAAGATGCTACAAGAAACGATCGATCCACTCATACTCATAATACTAGGAGGAAATGAGCACAAATTTCAGGAACACATTACTTTCCAGCAAGACGGGGCCCTTCCTCACTTCCAACGTCATGTTCGAGAGTATCTGGATGTAAGATACCCTATGAGATGGATTGGACGTCGTGGACCAATAGAATGGTTGACACGATCACCAGACTTCAGACATTGTGACTTCTTCCTGGGGGTTACATCAAATCAAAAGTGTAAGAACTACAATCCGACTCTTTGGAAGAATTGAAACAACATATAACACGGGTGTATGCTGGTATGTTACATAATGTTCAGGAAGAATTTTCGAATCGATAATATTATTATCAAGAAGCATTAGGCGAACATTTCGAACACCTGATTCGTTAATTCACAACAGTTCTGCTTCTCATTCTCAATAAATGGAAATCATACATAACAGTTATGTTTTTTGTCATACTTGACATTTCAAGTGCATATTGTGAAAAAATGTATGAATGAATAAAAAAAAAGATGGTTGGAAAGACAATTGAATTAAATTTTCAACGATGAGCCACATAACCTTTTATGCTGTTTGACATTTTCAAGTTGATGCCCCCCGTGAAAACTATCGGGAAATCACGATGTCTTTCATTTCAGAAAGAAGCATCGGTGATATCATTCAATAGCTTTTTTTTCATTGTTCTATGTCGAACCGTTCAAAAGTTAACAAGGGGGAAGGGACTATAAAAAGCCGCACTCATGCTTGACATTTCAAATGCACATTGTAGAAAAAAAAACAACGAAATGATAAAAACAATTAGATGGTTGGAAAGAGAATTGAACAATATTTTCAACGATGTACCACATGACCCCTCATGCTATTTGAAATTTTGATGTTGCCATCGCGCCATCTATCGGACAATCACAATGTCTATCATCTCAAGAAGTGGTATCGGTGATATCATACAACACTTTTTTTGTTGTTCTACGACGAACCGTTCAAAAATGATGAGGGGGGGGGGCATAAAAACTGCAGAGTCACATATCAACGAAATAAAAAAAAATTGACGTTTGGAAAAATAATTGAATGGTCTTTTCACCGATGAACCCCCATGCTATTTAATATTCTGAAGTTGATGTGCTCCCCTGCGCCATCTATTGGGCAATCAAAATGTTTTTTATTTCAAAAAGTAGAATCGGTGATATCATACGATATATCATCTGCGGGTCCAGCATTGGCATCCTGGAACGGGCGTAAATGGGAGTCCTGCGGAAGATAACGAACGCTCCGTGGTACGTGCGAAACGATCGGATCCTCGAAGACCTAAAACTGGCTTCTATCAAAAGTATCATTAGAAAACGCAATAAGAAAGTAATTGATTGTGCAATAGCTCACGAGAATCCGCTCGTGAGTGTAGCCACCGATTACCATTTAGACGATACCTCGCAATTTGAACATCCCAGGCACTCTTTGGAGTGATGAGTTACCTACTAATCCATACAGGGTAGCGTAGCTGCATCCTCAATAGAAATAACTATGTTTCCAAATTTTTCGATCAAAATTTATTCTCGGTCATTGTTCGAGATACAGCATCATGGAAGGACTAAAGACCGGTCATGGCCAATCCATTTTATGTCTGAAGATTAAGAGCCTTGGGGCCACACTCGGCTTATTAACAGTGATAGGAGATCCAGATATATAATTGGCCCCGTTGGACTTGTCCAAGGTTCGAGCGAAAAGTCGTAGTTAACAAACAGCAAAGTTCGGTACCCGTCCACTGAATTATAAAAATAAAACGTCAAAAAGCTAGCGAAAATCTGTGGTACCGGAAAATAAATTTGTCCCGGACAATAGAAACCCACACTCTACTATAGGTGACCTGCTAGGTACATATTCTGTTCATTTTGATTCTAGTATTTCAATTTGTTGTGGATTGTCGAAATTCTCATTCTTTCGTAGTTCATCAATTGGGTGATCTACCTCGAGCTTATCTGATTCATCTAGTATTTTAAAGTATTTTGGTTATGTATGAGTATGAGACGATTTTCAACTCATTTCTTAAAGTTCAGCATTTCAGACCTGCTACGAACATACTCATGTGTTATGTGAATGTAGGCAATAGAATCTACTCTACTCTACTCTAAGGTGACCATAGATAATAGTGAAATGATTGTTCGCACGGAATAAGTCGAAAAAATTAGGAAAACAAACAAGAATGTTTGATATCTCTCGCCAAGTGAAGTGAAAATGACTACTTTTTTCAAACTAACATGAATCAATGAAATACAATACAATAGATATTCATATGGACAATCAGAATATAGTGAAAAGGGGGTCTGGACAAGAGTCTGGAGATGATAAATATGCCCCAACAGGTGCTAATGCAAAAAATCGAGAAATAAATGATATTTTAAGAAATAATTACAAATCGCGGTTCAGATCTGTGACTTCTGTGACGTATACTGAGTTGCACTTGCGTTTTTCAATCTTTATTTGAAACATATTTCTATAACCTACCCCTCAATACAATGTGCTGCGGTGAGAACCCATCTTTTTGTCAGCAAACTTCCTCCACAACTCCAACTGCCGCTTGGGCTACTTGCAAGGAGGAAGGCTTGGTATGGGATTGTATGAGGAACGACTTCCTGTCCATTGATGATTCTCAGTGCGGGTTCGTCTGGTTGGGGTGCGACAAGAGGTTCCTTGTGTATGTCTTTGAATTCGGGAATATCTTCATGTCTCTGGAATGGAAGTTGAAATTTGTTATTTCATACCAAAAAATCTCAGCTTTTTTCTTGAGGAATTAACCGTGCATCATTAAATATTTTTGCGTGGAATCATAAAATCCTAATGAAAAAGAAACAAGTCATCAAGTGGACAGGTGAGCTCGCAACCTGGAAGAAAAATAAATAATAGCTTTGGATGTGCGACGTGGGATATTCCGTGAGTTATAGATTCAAAAGCTTGTCGCTTCTGTATTCGAACTGAAAACTTTGTGCGACAAGCTTCCGAATCTATCACTCACGTCGCACATCCAAAGCTATATTTTTAACTTTTTGGCGCATTCGAAAAAAAGCTTGTCTTTAAAAATATTATTTTTTAATCATTTCATTTTGTGCTTTTTAGTGAGTACACCTTAATCTATGCATTTTTGTTAATGCATAGTCATTATGAGGCCTTTTTCCTGTAAGTTCAGAGCTATCTAGTTCTTCAATGAGGGGACCATCTGAAGATTAACTCCTACGCCATCTTACAATTTATGAATTCTGACAAAAAACAATAATCTTCGACTAAATTCATAATCTCTGACCCCAAAAACCTCGACATACCAATTTTGAATAGAAACGTTTCATTATCACAACCATGTGGAGCCGCCATCTTGAATTTATGAATTTTGAGAATAAATTCATAGTCTTTGACCCCGTAAACCTCCACATACCAATTTTTAATAGAATCGCATCATAATTACAAAATTCGTTCGCCATCTTAGAGCCTGTTCCTTGAATTTGTGAATTTTGGAAGAAAATTCATCATCTCCGACCCCGAAAACCCCCACATAGTAATTTTGAGTCGAATCGGACCATAAACACAAATCTCGTCCACCATCTTAGAGCCGCCATTTAATTTTTCTGAAAAATTCCATAATGCATTGTCACGGGAACTATGAACACCTGCCAAATTTCGCGTTTATCGGGTAACTGGAAGTGGATCAAATTTAATTTGCAAGATTTGATGACAAACATCGGGACAGGTGAAACTAAATAAAAGCTTGTAATCATAAAAATGGGACTAGACTATGGGAATATTATGTCGTAAACACAAAATCTGTATGCAAGAGCAGCCCTAGTTACATTTCCTAGAATGTTATATCAATCGAATTCATCAACCGTACACTAGAGCCGAGCCTTGTGTTGAGGCACTCACTTCGGAAGAATGAAAGTGCTTCATTTTCGTGAATAACATTATTGCATTCGTGACGTCCTTGATAATTTGAAATCCCATAGAATACCAGAGTCTGCTGTGGAGGTAACAACTTGATTCGAAGTTATATCAAACCCTTCCTTTCATGATACTGATTAAATATACTGGGTGTTTCTTAATAACATGCTATATCCTTGGGTCTATTTTGGGAAATTTCAAATTAACATATGTCCTGAAACCTCAACTTTTAACTAAAGGGTGCTAGAGTTTTGAGTTTTTTTTATGATAACTTTGGTATTACCCTAGATATTTTTGTGGACGTTGTTAGCATCTCCTATGAATCAAAGGGCATTTTCTGCTGTACAACATTTTTTTAAATTTGCCAGTGGCGTTCATGCGGAATTTGCATTTCAAAGAGAAAGTGATACGCCACTGCTTTGTGAAAATTATTTCTGAAATCATCATTACTTTTTGAGCATATCTGGTCTCCGGATTTTTTTTGACGTACGGTTTTTTGCAGAAAAAAATTCATTCATTTGCACGTTGTTATGAAATTGGGTATCATCAAAGATTAAAAACGTATCTAGTAGGTAAAAAGCAGATTTTATTTTGTAAACATCAACAGTTCTGACAGTTGCCACCTTGTCCAGTTGTCACGTATTGAAGTCATCAAATTTAACAATATTACTAAAGAAACATGGTCCATTTCACGAATTCTGAGTTTGCAGATATGCATTACATGTATGGGCTTAATGATGGTAACGCGCTGGAAGCCGGGCTGTTGTATGAAGACCGCTTTCCAAATAGAAATATTCCGGATGCACGAACATTTTTGAACATTCATAGAAAGTTGTGCGAGAAAGGAAGTTTTGAACCAGACAATCATCTGAAAGGAGTACAAGGTAGTGTAAGAACACCAGAAATTGAGGTAGTGGTTTTGAATTGAATTGAGGAAGATCCCGGATAGAGTACACGAATAATTGGGAACAATTTGAATATCTCACATATTTTTTCTTGGAAAATTCTCCTTGACTTTTTATTATATCCCCACCGTCATATCCAACGAGTTCAGGTACTACACCCTCGTGACTTTCCATCACGGATAAACTTTTGCCAATGGTTTCTTCAAAAAGTGTATGAAAATCCATTATTCGATACTGAAATTTCATTCACCGATTGAACTAATTTTTCCAGAAACGCCATTCAGAACTTTCACAATGATAATTTTCGGGCTGAGGAAAACCCACAAACAATCTTAGAATCCCGTTACCAGGAGCAGTTTTCCGTTATCGTGTGGGCTGGACTATGCGGTGATTATTTAATTGGACCCTATTTTTTCAATTCGAGGTTGACTGGGCATAATTACCGGCAGTTTATCGAAGAAGAATGGCCAGCTTTGTTCGAAGATTTTCCCATTGTAGTAAGAAATCGACTGTGGTTTCCGCACTTCGTGCTCTGGCGCGCAAATATTCAAACCAAAAACTACAATAAGATAGGCCGCGGGGTACCACAGGCCTTAATAACCAAAAAAAATTCCGGAAAACCGAAAAAAATCTTCTCTAAAAAGTGAAATCGAACCACCTATGACGCATCCAGGTCTGCTGCAATGAAGTGCATTGGAAAATTCAGATTGCAATTTTTGCCAAAACTAATGACTTGACAGCGCCTGAGTTTTTCCCACATAAAAAACATATTAATCACTACTGTCGTGCAAAGCCTGCACTACAACTCAAAAAGTGGCAGAGTTTTGAATTGATAAAACAGATTTTCTCCGGGTTCTCTTCTTTTTATCCCTTACTAATAATCCGATCGAGTCGTGACTAGGCTCATTTCCTTCGAATTTAGTTTCTCTACGATTCGTCTTCCAAAAGTATCGAGAGTGCCTCATTGGTTTTCAAGTGACAAGTCAAAAACGATAAAAAATTGGAAATGAAATGCTTCTGAATGTTTATAACAAATTGAGCAATGACAGTTGGAAGTAGGAAACATAACAGGATATAACAACGGAGCATTTTTCGAACGATGGCATAGTCGGTTTCCTGGAAGGAATTTTTTCCAAAGAATCAATAGAGCAGAAAATCTCTATTGATTGGTCTAGAAGTGCTATCGCAATTCACTTTCCCATGTAAACGAGAATATCAATGTAAACATCTTTTAGTTCGAACAAAATAACCACGCAGGGCCGCAGGAAATCCCCATATTCAATATCAAGGAAAAGTTGTTCCACGGCATAGCATGTAGTATTCCTAGGAAACATTTATTTCTTGTTTTGTGCACAGAATCTCTTGGGTACATTCACTTTCAACGGGTTATCACGAGAGAATGCATGTATCAGGAAAGTAAAGAAGTTGACGAATTTTGGATATTTCCAGAAAATGCCGGCATCTTCGGCGTAAGAAACGATCGTAATGATGATGAATTACGTGGTGGAAGGTGGTACTGCTTGTGGGCATCTTCTCTTGAGCAGAATTTCAGCAGGTTTCTCATTGCAAGACTAATAGAAAGCGCACAATTTTAGAAATTATTATAATTTGGAAATCGAACATACGGAATGATACCTTAAACGGGGATCAAATACATTTCTCTTGTATATATTCATCATAACATATATATATATATATATATATATATATATATATATATATATATATATATATATATGAGATTTGGTATAGGTAAATGGTATGTGAAGAGAAGAGTTTTTGCATATTCCTCACTTTCCGGTCACTTCCGGTTTCACCGATGATCGATAGGAATAAGACAAGTTGGCAAAATTATATTTTTTCGTCTAACTATTATTTTTCAAATAGCGACCATTTGTTGGAACTGGGTAGGCTGAAGTATCCAATAGTTGGCACTGAACCAGTTATTGGCAGCCTCTCCTTATTTTCCTATTTTCTAATATACGGCCAAACTCTTTCTCGAGAAGTAGCAACCTTGATGAAGCATTAGAGCAAGTGCAATCAGCATTTTTGTTCAGTAATTCGGTAACAGTAACAATAGTTGTGTCGGGTTGTGACAGAAAGATAAGTTTTCATGTTGAATCGTGAGGAAGACTATCTAAATAACATGCAATGATATCTCTCTTGTATTTGATATAGCTTTGCAAAAAAAAATCATTTGATATTTATTGATTATTTTTCACATGAAAAATAAAGTTATTCCATTTATTTGAAATAAATAATAGTCGGCCAATGATAAGTACCAGTAATCATATGAAATTCAGTTATTGGCACTACTGATAATTCTTTTTTCTGCCAAGTAAAGATATTCGGATATCATTGGAAAATTGAATACCTATCAACAGATATTATTCAAGACAAAAAAATATGTGTAGCACTTTGAGAACAACCACCCCATATTTTTGTTATTAGTGACAGATTTGAATTTTACAAAATATAAATCAGTTTTTTTTTGTAATATCGTCAACAGTGTATAAACAATATATATGTATAAATATATATGTATAAACAAAATATATATATATATATATATATATATATATATATATATATATGTATAAAAAAAATAGAAGAAGAAAAGAGACAAAACTGAAAACAATAACGAAAATAGAAAACAGAGGTCTTCGGATCTCTGACTGCTGACTACTCCGTACTGATGAGGGCCAAAAGCCTGAAACCGTCATACGGATTGTTAGGTGGACCTAACATCAATTAAACATAATCACGTTTATCGGAAAGAAACATTTGCAATGAATTTTCATTGTCAATGGAAGTTTGCATAGATATTCAGGTGAATATCATTCAATGTTCTGCGTGGTATTTGCCAGGAAAGTAGTTGTTTTTCGCTTGTGGTACGACTTATTTCAATTCATATTGAATTTTAGTGGAGAGACTCGTTTCGAAAACAATATTGTTTCAGAGAATGGCCTATGTTTCACATGTACCTGCAATATTACACCAGAAAATTGGAATGAAATACCAAATACGTACAAGAACTCATCATATGATTTGTTTGCAAAGAAGGGCGATATACGAAGATTTTTTCACTTTTGCAGTTTGTACATTAAAAAATCTTAGGTCCTAATTGATGGAAAAAAAATTCATCATTTTTATATTTTTTTATTAAAAAAAAATGCGTTAAATTTTTTTTCTCTTCATAAAAATTAAGAGTTCATTTTAGTGTTTTTCAATAGATGAAAACAGAATGCTCCTTTACTTGGACAACCTAGATAAGTACAATTGAAATTGGAAATATTTATTTATTTTGTATTTATTGAAATGTTTTTCCTTGTATTGAATTCGAGATGTAAAACAGTTCAGAGTATGAATAAAACTACATTCTGCATTGTCTGATCCTTTAATTTGCATATTTCGATTCTTATGATGATTATCGAATAATTTTAACCTAGGTACCAGGCACGTTTTTCCTACTGTTATATATTTCTGTCGGTGCCAATAACTAGGGAATCGATGTGCCCATCACTAGGGCTTGAGTGCCAATAACTGGTGAAATTTTTTTTTTTTTCAATTATTTCATTTATATCATCAGCTGTTTTAAGGAGAAACCATAGTACCTAGTCGATCTCTGGAGTTCAGTGTACAACACCCATTGAAAATTTCACTACAATTACGATAATGTTATTAAAATTTCGTAATATTATAGCTTGTCCTTCCAATAGATAGAACCTCCGGAAATAGGACTAGACTGATAGGTACGCTATAAAAAGAATGAGTTTTCAGATGGGGCATGGAAAAACTGCAGAAACTATTTCTGCTCAAGATATGAATATTGTTGGAGAGTTGATCAAGGGAAATCCAAGGGCAAATGAAGAAACATTAGAATTGAATCTCGAGTCAACATATGGGTGTAGAGAAACTGGCCACATTGGTTATACAAAAAACAACAAAACGAAGGATGTAACTGATTATATAATCAGGTCCCCTGAGCAAAACAGCAATAAACTGGGTGTGTGTCTGAAAACGGATGAAATCTCATAGGACTTTTCGCTTGGAGAGTATGCAAACATGGTTGATGCTTTTCTATATCCAGTCCAACTGAAGTAATTTTCCGAAAACTTCGTATCTTGATTGTTCTCAGAAATTTTTGCCACAAGTCTCGAAAAAATTATAGTGATCAGCTTATATCTGCTTTGCGCTGAATTTTGCCCTCTATGATATCACTACTCCACGTACACCCACGAAACCCAACAAGAATTTCGAAGAATGGTAACTCACCCTTAGGTCAGCAGCCAAAGCTGCTCCGAGGATTAAAAGAGCCAAAAGTATCACTTTCATTTTTGAACCACAAGCGAAGTCAAGACGTTGCTTGGTTATTCCTTATATATTACTCGGAATAATCCTTATCATCGTATTTTGGGATAATATAGATTAGAGGAGTTTATTCAAAAATATCTCCAATAAGATTGATGACTTTTTTTAGCGCGTTTGCTAGTTTGAATACAATGTAATCAGATAATGATCTAAAACATCACAAATTGACTTGTCACCTTATGAAAGGTATGCACGTCATTTGATTGTCTGCACGTGATCGATATTGGGGGTAACAATCTCTGATTGCCTGAAGGACGATCAGTGTTGAATTTGGAAATGCCTTTTCTTTTTCTGATATGAAAATTTTCAAAACATCACTCACTTTCGTGAGAGAATATACCTACTCTATCATGAAAAAATCGGAATTAAAGAACTGTTCACCGAAATGAGGTTTCCATTAGCTTCAAATTGCTAGCAATATTTCGCAAATTAATATTCTTCATAAGCAGAGAACAATATATCTTAATCGACATACTTTGAGTTCGGAATGAAAATACAAATTTTCGATTTCAGATTATTTCTTTTGAGTAAGGTTCTTTTCAGAATATCTATCAGATGTAGTTCAATGTCCAGCGTGGCTCAAGCCGGGAAAGTAGTTGTTTTCTGTTAGGCATTCACAAAAAATTACTTAACTTCTGTCGTGGATTTTTCAATTCACAGAAAAAAAATTCTATTCAATGTCCACTTGAAAATGTTTCCCTTTTCAACATGAATATCCCACAAGATGTTATCTTGAACGATGAAAGATAGTGACTGAAGTTCATCTTTCAGTCGCAGAATATTCAACATCTGATTTTTTGAATATCCCGTTAATATTATCAAACAAATCAATCTGACATCCCTGACAGGTTTTAATGCCAAAAAATACTTATTTCAAAGTGTCTCTCCAAAATAAATGTTTCTAACTTTTTCCATCTTTGCAAAGTGAGATTGCTTCATAAAAATTCTCATTTATTCGGGTTTTCCTGATGATCATGGAAGCGTGAAATAGATTCCAGTTGACAAAAATGTATTGAAGACCTAGTGAATGCGATGCCTTTCTTTCGTCAATATTACAAATGATTTCTGGTGAGTACTCTCTTCTGGAATGCATTCTTTTTTGCCTCATTCATCCATATGAGTTCCTAATCAAGACTGGAATAGAGAATCAAATAACATTCTGAATAAAAATGCAAATTTTCATTTTCAGATTTTTTCCTTTCAGAATTTCGGAAAATCCAAGTACTTCTCCACCCTCTACTTATTCAGTAGATATTGGCAAGTAGGGATGAAGAAAACTCGAAAGAATATACAGCATTCGTCACACTAGGTTTTGGACTGTATGAATTCAATGAATTTCCCTTCGGTCTCTGTAATGCCCCATCAACATTATTTTCGGACCTGCAAATTACTACAGGAAATTATTTAAAAAAAACAATTATTGCAAGATCACTCCATGAAATAACGAAAAATGAGCCGGGGTTTTATTGGCATGAAGAACCGGAGGAAGCATTCTCGATTCTTAAGGAAAAACTCACATTGGCCCCAGTATTGACTCTCTTCGACCCAGCATTGGATGCGAGTTGAGGTCAGATGCATGCAAGGAAGGTTGAGGAGTCGACGTTGAGTTTTTGCCATGCCCAAAGCTAGATTGGGAAATGGGGGCACTTAGAGACTTGAAAGGTTAAGGAGCCCTATTATCAATTTGAAGATTTTGGTTTTTGGAATTCGTCCACAGTTATTGCTGTTATTGAAATATATCTGCTCTATACATTTGAAATTCATAACTAGGTACTAGAAGGGATTAATTTTTTCATTTTTCATGTATAATTCCTTCAATTCCTGTAGTCCTCTCGAAAAATGTTTTTCTATATTTTTTTACAAAGTGTTTTAAATCATCAAAGGGTCAGAATCCACCTAGTTAGTCGTGAACAAACCCCAATTCACGACACCGAAATGAGGTTTCCATTCGCTTCAAATTGCTATTAATATTTCGCAAATTAATATTGAAGATCACTCCTTCATAAGCAGAGGACAATAGATCTTAATCGACATACTTTGAAATGATATTCAGATACATATGAGTTCCTAATTGAGACTGGAATAGAAAATCAAACAACTATCCGAATAAAAATGCAAATTTTCGATTTCAGATTTTTTTTTTTTGAGTTTGGGTCCTTTCAGAATATTTATCGGTTGCAGTGGCTCGAGCCATGGAAGTCGTTGTTTTCTGTAAGACATCACCAAAAATAACTTAATTTCTGTCGTGGATTTTTCAATTCACAGAGAAAACTTTCTATTCAATATTCAATTGAGACTGTTTTCCTTTTCAACATGAATACCCAATAAGATGTTATCTTGAACGATGAAGGATAGTGACTGAAGTTCATATTTCAGTCGCAGATGATTCCAAATCCGATTTCGTGAATATCCCGTTCATATTATCAAACGAATAAATCTGACAGGTTTTAATGCCAAAAAATACGGATTTCAAAGTGTCTCTCCAAAATAAATATTTCTAACTTTTTCCACCTTTGCAAAATGAGAATGTGTTTCTCATTTCTTCGAGTTTTCCTGATGATCGTAGGAGCGTTGAGTATATTTTAGTCGACAAAAATGTATTGAAGACCTAGTGAATGCGATGCCTGTCTTGCATCAATGTTACAAATGATTTCTGGAGTATTCTCTTTCGGAATACATTCTTTTTTGCCTCATTCATCCATATGAGTTCTCAATTGAATAAAAATGCAAATTTTCAATTTTAGATTCTTTCATTTCAGTTAGGGTCCTTCCAGAATTTCTATCAGAGGTAGTTCGATGTACAACGTGGCTTTTTTTTGGGCAGGAAAGTTGCTGAATCTTTCATGGACTACACCTTTCCTGGATCCAGTCTTCTACAGACGTCTGTCCTGGACCTGGTTCGTTTTCCGATCCTCTTCTAGCGAGTTTGTCGGCTTTTTCATTCCCTGCAAATCCTTGATATCCTGGCACCCAAATCAGCTTGACACAGTTCTGTTCTGCTAGAATTGTCAGTTCCTCTTCGATAGTCCATACCAGTTGGAAACATCACTTCCTGGCTACTTAGAGCCTTCAATGCCACTGTCTGAGAGAATGTGGATCTCTTCTTCTACTATCGCTCTCCTATTGTTTCATTCCACACATCGGAGGATTTCGTAGATCTCTGCTTGGAATATAGAGGTGTGAGTACCCAGTGAGTAGTTTCACGAGGTTCTTGGGTTACTAGAATACACTTCTGCTCCCACACCATTATCCATCTTTGATCCGTCTGTGTAATAGGTGTTGTCCTGTAGAATGATGTTGAGTTCTATGTGGTTTCATACAGTTCTGTTGGGTATAGATAGCCTGTATGACATAACAAATGAAAATCGTTTCGCGATGAGGTCTGATCTCATGTCTAGCACGTCTCTGGTTGCGATGCTCACGATAATCATGTGTCCTGACCCAACGTTTATGATGCCCGTGTGTTTCTCAGTATGAATGCACCTAGCCTTGCCCCTTCCTATATCACCAGGTGGAGAAAAAGCAAGCCCACACGTGTCTCCATGGCTGCAGAGGGCGTTGACTCCATTGCCCCTGTTATGCCTACACAGGCAAGTGTTTGCATTTTGCCTAGTTTAGCTTTGGCACTCATTTGCTGTGTCTTGGTTTCATCACCATGTTTTTCAACCAGTGTACCATGTGTGGTTTCAGCCCCCATTCTTACTTTTGTCAGATGTTGGTTCCAGGTCAGTTCCGAGTCCAGTATCACCCAGAGATATTTGACCTCACCCTTGCTCTGTATTATTTCTCATCGAAGTTTCATAGATCCTAGCTTCTCTTATTTGCGACTCCGAGTGAATGTTACTATGCTGGCCTTGTGAGGATTGATGTTCAATCCCTTGGAGTCCGTCCATCTGGTTACCAAGTTTTGGGCCTCTTGCATGCGATTCCTAACCGTGGTGTTGAATTTCCTCTGTTTTGAGACAACAATGTAGTCAGCGTATCCGAGGGTTTTGTGACCTTTTTGTTTTTCAGGGACTCCAGTTAACCATCCATGATGAGATTTCACAGGACTGGAGGATAAACTTTCCTCTGTGGGCATCCTCTAGCCGCTCGGGCCATTAGCTCTTCTATTAGTGTTCTATGTATAATCCTGTTTCTTAGCAGAGTCTATCCAGGTCACGCAAGGTTCCTTTCCAATTCCTCTCCGTCTAGGAGACCTGGTACTGAGTCCATAGAGGTGTTATCAAGAGCTCTCTTCAATCCAGAAAGGCCGCCATCAGAACATTTTTATTTTCCAGTATGTTTTCCACTTTCTCTACCAGTTTGTGGAGTGCTGTTTCTGTTGAGCAGCCAGTTCTGTGAGCATATTGTTCTCTGCAGTGGCCTTTCTACCAGTGCACTGGTCCCCATATGCCTCTCCATCAGCTTCTCCAGGGTCTTCAGTCCGGAGGACATGAGACTTATTGGTCTTGCGGACTTCGCCGTTTCCTGTCCAGTTTTCTCAGGTTTAATTCACCCTGGGGTTCCTCCATGGCTTTGGTATGTGTCCGAGAGCCAGGTTGTCTCTCAGTATTTCACAGAGCCTTCTGTACAGTAGTTCCGTTTCCTTCTGCAGCAGTGCTGCATAAATCTCGTTTGGTCCTGGTGTTTTGAATGGTTCAAATGAGCTCGATGCTCACTGTACTTTGTCATAAGTTACCACCCTTTTTGCTTATGTTCAACTTTACCAGAAACCCCTTTTCAGAACTGCCGGTCTATTCTCATTAGCTCTCTGTACTATTTGAGCCTCAGGAAAGTGAACCCTAAAGAGTTCCTTCATGGTTTCTTCTCCTTGTTTATTGTTATGGGAGTGTATCGCTTGGTGTTTTTTTTAAAGCGGATTCTTTGGAGTCTGGCGCACTCTTGAGTACTTTCTTTTTCCTCACTGTATCTTCTCCAGGAGCCCCTCTTGGCATTATTCAGTGCCTTTTTGTTGCTCTTTATTTTGAAGTTTATGTGTCTGGGGTCTGAGCAACTCTTGAAATGGATGTCATTCCGTAACAGAATTATTCACATTCACAGCGACCCAGCCCCAGGCGATGTGGTGCACCTTTGCATCTCAGACAATTATCACCGGCAGTACTTTTTGCCTGCAGTACCTCATCAGCTCCTCTATAGCCATCGTGGGTGGTGATTCATGATCATCCGAAGGGAAATAGGCCGATGCAAGAATCAACTCACTCGACCCATTGTCTTCCCTGATCCATAGCATCACTGCTGTCAAGTCTTTCGAACACAGGTTCGTTAATGCCAGTATGTTGATATTTTTTCAATGAGTGTACAGGTCCGAGGGGTCCCAGTGGATCTGCTGAATACTAGCTCTCCGCTCACCCCTCCCAGGCCTTCGATTTGACTTTGTAGGGTTCCTGAATAAGGGCCACCTCAAAGTCCCTCATAGCCGCTGGAGGTTTATCTGAATGTTTCCCCTTTCAACAAAGTGAAACATCTAGAAGGTACTAAATATTTTCGAAATATAAACTTGAATGAACTATGCACGTTCGAAAACGTCCGTAAAAGAAGTTTTCGATCATTCAGGTAATAACTGAATATTTTTTATTGAAGCAAGTTTAAGGAGTCACATAACTGAATTTGGGATTCAATTACTTTCTCAGGATAACCGAGCGAAATATAACATCCAAGTCGTTGAATGTTATTGAATTGATTGATATACCGGGTGTCAACGTATTCTTCAGACAAGCCATGGTTTCCAAAGTTCCAAGAATATGAGATCCAAACTTGGCGAAAGTGTTGGATTCAATTCTTTTTATATTTCATATTCTATCATCACTTTCGGTTTCACTGGAAACGAACTCAACTTGGCAATTTCAAATGGGACACCCTCTATACATTCTGAGTACGATCACATAGTTCTGAGATGAAGAGTTGTTACATTTCGTTTTTCAGCAGCTTTTTGAGTTAAGTTTCGCATCTAGAGTGCGTTGGATCCACTTTAACTAATCTGATGGACATGAATAATGAATAAAATAGTTATATATGGCAGGTTTTTCGACCTAGTTGAGTACCTATTGCAGTTTGATATTTCCAAAACCACTTGTGAATTTTTTTTTCAAATTACGACATCCAAGATTTTAATTTTCATGGTTTCGAATCGAAAATCGCATGGAAAACAATCCTTATACACTGATCATTTGTTGATGAATTCTAAGAAAATTTGGGTATATCGCTCATCAAATATGATGTGGATACAGAATTAAACAAAACCGTATTCACAACTTCAATTTTACGATCAAAACTGAAGAAATATTTATTTTCCGAATAAATCCATCTTCAAATAAGTCAAACATTTTGAAGGCATATTCACTCGGAATTGGAATCAATCTTTGAAATTCTTGATGAAATGCTGTGTTTAAATTATATATTTTTCGATAACGCAAAAAGGTCTACTCAGTTTTGGAAACGAATAGCGCTCACTCAATTTCCCAGATTTATTCCCATCCTCATCACATAATTCTCATTGTTTGGTAAAAACCTTGAAAATCCAAAGTGTGCCAGGGGAAAAAAATAAGGAAGTGAATATTGACATATTTTATCCATCTACAAAGTTGTGAAGCCAAGTGAAAACATGCAAAAAAAAAACAAAGAGCTAACACTCATAATTATTTGTGGTGGATATACTATATGAAAGACCAAAGAAGAACTCATCTTGCTCTCATCAGGATTCAAGTCGAAAGAAATTGAAGGTTAGGTGAATTCCATGAATATGGTTACAAAACTAATTATACTACACTACTGCCTGTAATCGCGCTCCGCAAACGAGATGTTGGCACTTTCGAAACAAATGGAGAACGATCTAGGATTCTCTAGGGATTTCGAGGATTTTCTAGTACTAATGAACTCTATATAATCCACCGCATCTGAGCGACAGACAGTTGTTTGGCGTTCCAGAAGGAGAAATGAAGGTCAAATGGTCCAGAACAGTTATTCATCGGCAGGAAAATGTGACCCGGAGAGAGTGTCGTGCGCAATATTTCTGTAGTGAACTGTAATGAATTCATTAAATTTTCAGTGTGTTTTTTCTATGAAGTGTGAATGAACGGACAATAATTGGTTCATTCGTAACAATAGTAATAGTTGAGTCAATACTAGAACCACCAACGCTCTTGATTGACCTTTAGTCAGACGATAGACTTAGGGACCCTTGGGTTGTGATCAACTACAAGATAGGACAGACATACAACTTTCAGACCGAGGAGTGGCAAACCCAAAGGGACCTCACTTGATTTCACTTCTGAACCTGGCACCTCAGGAATCGAAAAAACAAACAGGCTGAAAAGGCTGCCGATGGTTAAAAACTTGCAAAACATGTGCAAAGCACCGGTGAGGGGCGAGCAGGTGTCTCAGACCAAGGAAAAAGCGAAGGCCTCTCATAACAAGAGAAGCGAGAAGAGGAAAGCTCCAGAACCTCCAACATAAAAGGCAGTCAATAATGGATTGAAAAGTTAACCAAACTCAGAAAACAAGTAAAGAAACTCTTTATCAGAGCTTAGAGTCTGAGGCACTGGAAAGAATCGAGAGCAGCTCTCCGGAAAGGAACTCACAAAATCCTGGAGGTAAATCAGAAAATCTAGAAGGAGAATATGCTGGCAGATGTGCGAGAGGGGAACAGAGCTAGCACCAGCTCGACGCCATCGCCATCGACGGCATCGGTCTAATGGAGAACCGAAAAAAGAATATACAGAAAACCAAGATCGCTGAAGACGATCCACATGGCAATCACCTGGAAGGAGCTGCCACAAGCCCCAAAATATATAACAGGGGAGTCTAGGGAAAAAATCTTCACCACCCAAAAAATCAAATGGGCTAATAGAAGCTTTGAACCTTTCAAATCGCCCGGAAAGGACGACATATTACCCGCTTTACTACAAAATGGTCTTGGGATAATCGAGCTCCTTCTTGAATAGGCTGTTCAAGGCCAGTTTCATTTTCGGATACCTATCTAAAGCCTGGATAGAAGGTGCCGTGGTGTTCATACCAAACACTGAAAGACGTCCAGCAGAGGACTATGTCTCATCACCCCATCAGTCTTATCACTTCATCAGTCTGACCTTCTCTAGAGTAGAGTAGAGTAGAGTAGAGTAGAGTAGAGTAGAGTAGAGTAGAGTAGAGTAGAGTAGAGTAGAGTAGAGTAGAGTAGAGTAGAGTAGAGTAGAGTAGAGTAGAGTAGAGTAGAGTAGAGTAGAGTAGAGTAATTAGATTTTTTACATACAGGTATATTATGGCAAGTCAGAAGCTTCGGATAGAAATATGACAATAACATTATGATCATCCACTAAGGGAATGAATAGACATAGCGATACAATTGCGAAAAAAAAATAGAATAAAAATAATAAAAAAAGAATTGAAGCTTAACAAAAGACGCTTCACAATAAAAATGTTTTATAATAATGTTTTATGTGAAATAGACCCAGCAACGTCAACATTCTCTAAAAACGGTACTGGAGAAGCAGTTTTTTTATTTCGGTTTTGAAAGCCATGAATTTCAAGGATTCAACTGAAGGATGAGGGCATTTATACAGATTCAGATTCAGTGAGTTTTAATATGTTACTGATGATCTATGTCTGAGGGGATTGAGTAGTCCCGCAGATTTCGTGCTGTAGTTGTGATCATCAGAATGTTTCGGTAATTCTTCAACATTTCTGTATATCCCCAAAAATACGATATACATTCATAAAGAGGGCGGCAATGCTCTCTATACTCTGATTGTGCAATGATTTTCATGGCTCCTACTTGAGAATACTCATAGAGTTTTTAGAGTGGCCACAGATTGAAATTCCGTAGGAGATCACTGAGGGAAATAATGGAAATAAGGCCTTTTCAGTGTATTATAGGCACCTCATTCCTCAGTTGTCTGAGTATGAACAGTATACTGAAAAGTTTGCGGGTAACAGATTCAATATGATATGACCAACATGGTCGATCGTCAGAAATGAATCCCAAAAATTTTACATTTGCGTCACGTTGGATACTGGCATTTGAAGATATCATTTAACAGGTGAAGTCTTTTTGAACAGACCGCTTGATAAAAGACAGTTTGCCAATCAAGCAGGCAAATCGACAAAAAAGTCTCTACAATGCCTGGTTGAATGCATTGAAAGGACATTCTTGACCATAGGAATGGGTGCATTCATTGTTATAGAGGATGCTTTCGATAACATCTCACATGATATAATCGATAACTAGAGGAATAGAATAAAAGCACCTCAGTGATCAAATACATGCAATTCTAGGAAGTCATTGTAGGTGCTCTCGTGGGGGCAACGATTGAAATGACAGCGGAAAAAAATTTCCCCAAGGCGAAGTCTTATTGCCTTTGCTATGGTCATTGACCATGAATAATCTAATAGTAAATTCACATGACTAGGAGTAACGACTCAGGGTAACTCCAATGACCTGGCCGTTATATAAGGGGCAAAAATAAATCCATTCACAGGAGGCGAAAGTACACACTGGAAGCCTCGACCCTGAATGGAACTCAGTCATAACAATAATATTTTTGCGAGGCTACAGCAGCAACCAGTAAGTGACGCAATATATTGGATTTAAAGCCGAAAATGATATACTATTCATATCAAATGATCACCAGAGCCACGATCACCTTTCTGCCGTTCTAAGCTTGAAATTGGTTGAACTGGAGTTACCGCCATAGGGATTGAGCGTGGACTAGTTCTCGCAGGTTTTGTGACTTTGAAGTGGAAAATACATATATTACTATCAATGCAGGATCTTTTTGAAAATCGTATATCCCAAACTCAAGCGTAGCAGAAGTCTTCAATGTGGTATCGCTGTTTCCTTAGCTATAAAGTGGATTATTGTGGATATACCACGTTGAAGCCATGGATTGTATCGTCGTTGCTCACGTGCGACTTTTTTGCCCAACTGAACTATCATTATGCGAGGAATGATAATAATTCATTCTCCATGTTCATTTTGTTTCGAAGCGTTAGACACTCTATATTTTCAATTGAATAAAGTTACGGAAAAATTATTTTTATGGCTCTGGCAATAAACAAAAACAGAATTGCGAAAAGAAAATATATGGATTCGATAATCTGCTGAATTACCAATAACCGACCCTGTAGCCATAACGTCTCGGAATAATATTTCTGGATATCCTATTCTGGAAACTGTTATGGTTGATGAAGATCCAGGAGATGTTGAGATGCCAATAGATGATAGAATTCCGGAAGACTACGATTCGGACGATTGTATTAGAAGATCCTGATTTTGATATTACACATCAAGAAGATCAGTTGATAGAACACGAGGATGTACCAGAAGAAGATATCATTTCAGGCTGGGAAAATAATGTTCGAAGTGAAAATAAGATTGAAATACGAAGAAAAGTCCTATTCGAGAGTGGAAGCGGGGATGAAAAGTCAAAAAGTGCAAAAAATTTGAATAAAATAAAAAAACTAAAATTGAAGCATTCGGTGCTGACAACTGTGAAAAATGCGAATCTAGCTTTACTGAAATCCATAGAAATGTTATCAACTCAGAATATTGAAATATGTCGTTTACTCTAAAAAATGTAACGATAGAGTTGTTCGAGATTGCTCATGAGTAAACATAATCAAGAAAGAAACAAACTATCTTTTTCTGGAAATTGGCATGCAAAATAGAGGAAATTGATAAAAGCTCATGTTGAAACTTTCCACCCACCAGTACCCCAATACAGAAGAGAGCATGCCCCGAATAAACGATAACTTCCAAGCGAGCACCATGATGTATAAAGATTCTTCAGAAAAACATAAGATCAAATGCTCCTATGAAGTTCATCGCAACATTGTCACCAAATGAATGAACATATCTTTTACACGACTAGGGCATGAATAACGAAGCTGTGAAGAGTTCTTGCTGCATGATCCACAATGCATGAAACTTGTTAACTCTCTTCGGCATGGAAAATTCATACAGACAAGTCTTATCTAGCTAGTGAGGCTCACCGGAAAGATAGATAATTATTATTATCAAACATCAGTGATAGTATCAATGAAACTGCATTTTTTTCAGAGAAAGCAGTAATGGTAATCTGAATGGAAATATTCAAGCATCATTGTGTTCAATCAGAGTTTCGTTCCATTAGGTTCCCAAAAAAACTTAAGCAAACCCATTGCTATGTGATGTGATCAAATGAAAACTCACCAGGTTGATATTCCAGGGCAAAAACAAACAAAAATGCTTTCGAGACCATTCCATAGAAAGCTAAACAGCTTTTCGAATTGGACAAGAAAGACTAGAAAACAGTTGAGGGACTGCTCTCTGAACATTGTCCTCTGAAGTCTTACCTCAAAAATTGGATAGATCGGACAGTGAACTATGCCGTTCTTGTAAGAACTTTGCTGAAACTTCAAAACAGCTGCTTTTCGATGGCCAAGCGCTGTTTTGTAGAAGGCTCGAGTTCCTCGAAGATGTTTCACTAACGCCCACAGGAGTCAGGAATTTAGCTCCCAGGTAACTGATACATTTCTCGGATTTTTTAATAGATGAAGGCTGAGGTTCCAAAGATTTTATAGGTCGGGGTACGGAGCGGCTGAAGAGCCATATCAACCCCACTACAATGTTTAGGTCGATTCCAAAAATTCACCCCTATTTGGTTTCAGTAAATCCAATTAGAATCAATTGGTATTCACTACTTATAAGTCTCAGTGCAGATTAATATCAATCCCTTTCTACAGTAGTGAAAAATGGATATAAGGTTATTTTCAACCCACGAAACCAAAAAGCGGGAGGTTCTCTAGTCGACGCAAATATTTTTTTTTTATGTATGACCACGCATAACTTTTTACTGAGACGTCCGATTCCGATAATTTCAATTGATAAGGTGTACTTCGAAGTTGGTCCCATTTGAATTAAAAAGATGAAATCCTCTCCTAAGGGTAGCAAAATGAAGGATATTGATCACTCACCCTTTGAATTCTGGTCCGTTAACCGATTCTATCAGGCATAACTATGTACTGGGTTCTTCGATTTGTTTTTCATTTTATTTGATAGGGTATACCTCATAGTTGATCATATTTGTATTTCGAATATAATTGTCCACCCTCACGGGTAGAAAAATAGGAAATAATTAATTTCTCACATTGGCACACATATGTAGTTGACAATGACAGATCGCTAATATCATAATTTTTGTTCTCCTACATCCGTCACAATCATTTCATTCTATGAGAGGATGGAATGATATACAAATTAATGAAATGAACTAACCAGAACAACAAAAATAATTTATATTACAACAAATAGTAAAAGTAATTCATCATATTATTCAACTGGTAATAGTTGAACTAAGGTGGGTAAGTAAGTATTTTGGAAGTGATAAAAAAACAAGTAGGTAGTAATGAGTAGATTTCAGCCACAAAAAATTGAAAAACAAAAACTTTCTAACAAAAAATCAAACCGACGAAATACGCAACTGAAAAGTAAAAAATAAAATGAACCTTCTTAGTTTCAATAACTAACCTCCTGAACTAATGAAGGTAACTAATTTTGAGATCATTAAATTACTTCATAAACATTATCAGAATGTCACCGCGCAACTCGATGCCACCATTTCACGCTTTATCTAATTCATTTGCTTGTTTGTTTGGCGCCGACTCAAAATTAGTTACTTACATTAGTTTAGGAGCTTAGTTATTGAGACTAAGAAAGTTTATTTCATTTATTTCTTTTCAGTTCCGTATTTCGTCGGTTCAATTTGTTGTTGAAAAGTTTTTATAAATGGGTTATCCCAAACAGGAATTGGGATGTATCGGAATTTCTGAATATAATTTTATAATTTTTTAATCGTGACTTTTTAAAAAGCAGAAATCAAATTCATCATGAGAATAATATTTGCCAATCATCGAATTTCTAGATCCAGTCAGTTATTTAGTCCATATATTAGGAAAGCGCTGATCGGACATGCAGAAAAAAATATTATAGTTGCCAGTTTTAACAGGCAATTATTGAAAATTATTAGTTTATACTGACAATTATTGATAATGTCATGATAATTTGTGGAAATTCTGTTATATATTCTTTGTAATTTATTAAAAAATATTAGTTTGCTTAATTTTCAGTTTTTATTTTTCATTGTACACTTCATTCCCAGAAAGCACAATAAGATTCATGGAATACTCATGATAGCACACATTGGACAGAGTCTGCATCATATGGAAATTACTAAAGACTCAAGTACTCTCTTAATATTCATATTTCCTATGAACATTGAAAGGTGAAATAAAAACAAAATTCTACATTCCATGCACGTTTCTCAGATTTTTTTTCAAAACATCAACCCTATTGATTGTTTTACATAGTGTCAGGTTTTTCAAATTAATTAATATAAATCATCAAAATTAATACAAATCACA